>VXAL01003045.1:259440-329642 GCA_013399475.1 Chauna torquata
CGGCGTTGGGCCACCCGGGCGGGCAGCAGCCGCCCGCAGGTGCTGCGGGGCCAGCCCCTGCCGCAGCCGCCTGCCTGCGCTGCCCGCGCGGCTTCGCTCCGGAGACCTGCGGCCGGTTCCCACTGCGCTGCTGCGATGGCAGGAGCATCTTCCAGTCATTCCCTATGGAAAATGCAGAACATAGAGTGGCCTTGTAGGAAAAGAGTTGTTTTTGTTTGTTTGTTTATTTTAAATAATTACAGAGGACCTTCAATTACAATTTTTTTTCCATTTTGCTCCTGTTTTCTACAGCTTTACATAGCTTTCGAGAGTGGTTCTCTGGTTTTTATCTTGCTCTTTCTTTCTTTTCTTTTGCATGCAGTCTTCGTAAAACAGAGCAAATGAGGCAGAAATTACTTTAATGTCTCCTTCCATTTAAAATGTTTTATTTTCCTTACTACTATGGATGCCTTTTACTTCCTTAATTGATAAGCTGCAAATTCCTGGGCTTGTTACTAAGGATGAAATAACTTTATTTAGTAAAGATGCAAGCTTATTAGCATTATTTAGGGTAGTGCTAATCAGTTACCATTCACTGTCTGGGTTTATACTTAAATTAAAAAGGCTATTGCTTCACAGTAATCCTAAAGAATCATCGACATGCATTGGTAACATAATTTATTTTAAACTTTTCCAATCTCTGAATTTTTTATATAGCAAGCTACAGAATATATATCTGGCTAAAGAAGAGTGATATTCCTCATTAAAATATATACTTCCTGTATTTCAGGGCCAGCTAATTGAAAAATCTTAAAAGTTAATGGTCAATAAGCAATCCTGGTTCTTAGGTTCCAGGTTCATTAGCAATCAGTATCAGCCTGACCGCTATGTACCATTTCCATCAATTGTCTGGGCTTGATACGAAACCGTTGGGGCGAACAAGAGCAGCGGCACAAACCACGCTGCAGGGAGACCCCCAGTGCCTCAGAGACAGGCACAGGATGAGCTCCGCGGAGCCGCTGGGGCTCACGCACACCACGAGCCTGTGAGCGGGGTGCTAGGTGCAGAGGGAAGTGGTGCAGGCTGCAGTGGGGTCGGGAAAGCTGGGGCCTGGCGAGGGCTTAGAAGGGAGCGGCCTAACCTGAGTCTTTAGAGAAACAGGGGGCTGAAATGTGTCAGGGTGCTATGGAGGTGAGCAAGTGCTGGAGGACCTCACTGATGAAACCTGCTCATTTTGCTTGGCCTTATCACGTGCCTCTTGGTCTTTTCACTGTTCAGCGGTACAGAGGCAAATGGTAACAAAATCTGTCAAATAAAATATATAGAATGCACCTAGGTGTTAAAAGAAGGAAAGAAAGAAACAGANAAGAATTTGAAACAAAAGGACACCAAATGCATTTCAAGGTGTTTAAGTCTAGACAGCGCCAAAAGCCAGCTCTGCTGAGCGATGCTGAGGTCTGACCTGCGTTTTGGACACGGGCAGGACAGCGGCCTCGGTGCTGACCTCTGGGCTCCCCACTGGCCTCAGGAGTCCCTGGTGGGGAGCTGGGACTGCACGCGAGCCAGAAGGGCCCAGTGTGCTCACCCGCAGCCGCAGGCCTCCCGGCACCATCCCTGCCGGTCTGTCGCACCCTGGAGGCTCCTGCCCTGCACTCATGCTTCACCCTGGCCTGGTCGGAACAATGCAACAGAGAAAAAAATTGCCTCTGGGCTCCAAACCCAGCAGTTCACATTTTGATAGGATGACTGCAGAGAAGGCAAAGAAGTTGTCCACATTGCTGCGTTACTCTATTGCCCAAATCTATTCCATAAAGCCAATTCAGTATATTTATGACTCATGGAATCTCATTTAAAATTTACAGAACTGTACAGCATTTTTGTAGAATGTGCGCAGCTATCCTGCAGGACATCGTACATACCAGACGACACCTGCAGTCCTTGTTATTTGGGTACACATTATAACAAGCAAATGCTTGCAACAGCTGTGCTAGTTAGGAAATAATTTTATAATGAAATCAGTTCCACCGATTTAGCTGCACTTGGATTTTTGCCTTCACATAAGTAGGATAGCATAACCATTCCCAGCTGACCATGCATGAGCTAGATGAACAGAACAATTCTTCCTCATCCAGATGATGACTGCTGGCTCTGTGGTCATTTGTACTGTAATCCAGGCCTAGCTTCAGCATTCAAAATCATCTTCTTCATCTAAGTTGGGAAAGGTTGCTTGCACAACAAACTCTTGCATACTGCTATTACACTTTTTTGTATTTCTGTCTTGCAGATTGGACTACTGAGGAAAATATCACAGATGTTTGTGTTTAATTCTAGACTCTTCTTCTTTCTGTTTTCTTCAGAAATATTACAAAGTTGCTGATGATGACTCTGTGGCTATTCCACAAATCCCAGACTCACATAGTGGCATGAAGATGCAAGAGAAAACTTGTTTTAATGTTTTCTCACAAGAAGCTCTAAATAAAACAGCTACAGCAGAGTAGCACATCGGTGCAGTTGCCCCTCTGCTATGCCGCTGTGTCCAGCGAGAGCCAGGTGCTGAAGAACTATGTCAGCTGTGGCCAGTCAGCTTTTGAAAAGTTTCGTCCCTGTTGCCTTCCCTGCCTACTCTAAAGAGAAGGGGATCTGGGCTGAGAGGTACGAGGGGAGCAGAAATACAGCAAGATGAAGTGCTGCAAGCGTCAGAGCAGGCAGAGCATCTCCACATTGGGGTTCTCTTCCTGGGTTCACCCGTGGCGGGGCAGCGGCTGCAGGGGGCGGCGGGGGCACATGGGGCGGCCGGCAGGCACGCTCCAGCTTTCCCGGGACACTGCCAGCGCTCAGACGTGGGTTAGGCCGCCCGGGTGGTTTGCAGCACCAGCGAGGCGTGCTGGTCTCCAAGAGAGAGACGAATCCTTGGTCCCGTGGCACGGGGCATTTTCTCTGGCTTTGCAGTGTGATTCATTGATCTGTATTCAACTCGCCAAGTGGCACATGAGGATTGCTCCTAATGCTGCGTGAACATTTTGTCCTGGACTGAAATGGGCTCGCACATTTGGTGTCGGAGTTAGCCGTGGCGGACGCTCTCCTGGAGGGTCACGGGGCCGTCGCCTGCCGCAGAATCACTCGGCAGCACCNTGTTTGTTTATTTTAAATAATTACAGAGGACCTTCAATTACAATTTTTTTTCCATTTTGCTCCTGTTTTCTACAGCTTTACATAGCTTTCGAGAGTGGTTCTCTGGTTTTTATCTTGCTCTTTCTTTCTTTTCTTTTGCATGCAGTCTTCGTAAAACAGAGCAAATGAGGCAGAAATTACTTTAATGTCTCCTTCCATTTAAAATGTTTTATTTTCCTTACTACTATGGATGCCTTTTACTTCCTTAATTGATAAGCTGCAAATTCCTGGGCTTGTTACTAAGGATGAAATAACTTTATTTAGTAAAGATGCAAGCTTATTAGCATTATTTAGGGTAGTGCTAATCAGTTACCATTCACTGTTTGGGTTTATACTTAAATTAAAAAGGCTATTGCTTCACAGTAATCCTAAAGAATCATCGACATGCATTGGTAACATAATTTATTTTAAGCTTTTCCAATCTCTGAATTTTTTATATAGCAAGCTACAGAATATATATCTGGCTAAAGAAGAGTGATATTCCTCATTAAAATATATACTTCCTGTATTTCAGGGCCAGCTAATTGAAAAATCTTAAAAGTTAATGGTCAATAAGCAATCCTGGTTCTTAGGTTCCAGGTTCATTAGCAATCAGTATCAGCCTGACCGCTATGTACCATTTCCATCAATTGTCTGGGCTTGATACGAAACCGTTGGGGCGAACAAGAGCAGCGGCACAAACCACGCTGCAGGGAGACCCCCAGTGCCTCAGAGACAGGCACAGGATGAGCTCCGCGGAGCCGCTGGGGCTCACGCACACCACGAGCCTGTGAGCGGGGTGCTAGGTGCAGAGGGAAGTGGTGCAGGCTGCAGTGGGGGCGGGAAAGCTGGGGCCTGGCGAGGGCTTAGAAGGGAGCGGCCTAACCTGAGTCTTTAGAGAAACAGGGGGCTGAAATGTGTCAGGGTGCTATGGAGGTGAGCAAGTGCTGGAGGACCTCACTGATGAAACCTGCTCATTTTGCTTGGCCTTATCACGTGCCTCTTGGTCTTTTCACTGTTCAGCGGTACAGAGGCAAATGGTAACAAAATCTGTCAAATAAAATATATAGAATGCACCTAGGTGTTAAAAGAAGGAAAGAAAGAAACAGAAAAGCTACAGCATCCAGTGGTAGCCCTCAGCCACCGCTCGCTAGAACAGCACGTGCATTTGCAGGTGCCCACGGCTGCTCTTGCAGCCAGCGCAGCGCCCGGGATGAAGGCTTCCTTTTTACAGGGCACT
Source organism: Chauna torquata (assembly GCA_013399475.1). Taxonomy (NCBI): domain Eukaryota; kingdom Metazoa; phylum Chordata; class Aves; order Anseriformes; family Anhimidae; genus Chauna; species Chauna torquata. The sequence continues at coordinate 263,810 of VXAL01003045.1, forward strand.
TGAGAGAAAACAGAAGGAAATAATTATTCAAACCTATTGCACATCTTAAACATACTTATCACTGATACCTCATAATGCAGCAATGTGTAAAGAAATATTGTTCTTTATTTAGCCTTGTAAAATATAAAGAGCAGCTGCTACCCAGCTTCAGTTAAAATTTTTATATCACTTTTTCATTCGTGTGTCACTTGTTTGTACTGTAATGAAAGTTTGGCATTTGAAGTGTTACGCAGGTTTTAACCACTATTCGTGATTGTACTTGGAGTTATTCATGTTGTCTCAGGAGGGAAGGGGAGGGAAAGCCCCCCCGCAGTGCAGCGCACCGAGCTCCCCCCCACGGACCGGAGCGGGGGCAGCCGCTCTCCGGTTCTTTCCCGGCTCTGCCCCGTCCCGTCCCGCCTGCGGTGCGCCCAGGCAGCTCCCCGCCGCCCCGTCGCAGCCCCGGTGTGCTCAGCCCGCTTCTCCTGCAGCGGCAAGCGCGCTGGAGCTGCAGGGAACCTCCGTGCTGAGGGCTCTTTGATAATCTCTTTCACGTTGACACACGTGTTGAGGCAGCAGCAGTTTTATTAGCAGATCTCAAGGGCGAAAGCAAGATTTGTGCTCTGTGACCAGGGGCCGGGTCTTTTCCCTGATGGTTTCAGAAGCATTTGGGCAATAACAGAGCCACAACTGTAGTGTTTCATGGCAAAATTTATCTGCAAAATCAAGTAAGAAATATATAGTTTCCCATTGAAAGGGGCTAAAAAAGACCAAAATAAAACCATAAATAGTCACAAAGTTTGATTTATAAAGAATATCAGTCATTATTTTGAAAATAATAATAAGAAAAAAAAAGTAGCAAATTACTGGCAGTTAAAACCACCCTGTAGCAGATTCAATACTCAGTAAATATTCAAGTTATATTCTACAATTTAGTCTATGCACATGGTCTTTGGAAAGGGTATCTGGTGCTTTGGCTGAATAATGATAAGACAATTAAAATACCCTAATGATTTTAGCAGATTTAAATGTTTCAGAATGGCCACAGTAAATAAAGTTAAGATGATCTTTAAGTGTGCTTTACTTTACTATATATATAAAACTATGGATATCAATGCAGGGAACTCAAGTAAAAGCTAGTTGTTAAGGGCAGTCAGTTCAACAAAATTGCAAATCAGTGGTACAGTAAAACATTAGTATTGGAGATTAAACATAACTAGAAGTTTGATAGAAGAAAGGAAAAGCATTCTGTGTTCACCCAGGAGCTGCTACAAATAAACACATTGCTGCAATCACTCCTCAGCGGTTGTGCTGGCAGCTCAGATTGTGTCCAAATCAACCCTGACAACTGGGTTAAAATGTTTTAAGTCTGTCTGAGCAGCAGAGTTCTGGCAACCGGCTGCTGCAACGCCAGTTTTTAGAAAGCTCTTTCTTAGAGGTCAGCTGAACTGCAGACCTGTCAGCTGAGTGTTTGCCCAGTCAAATTAATACAAATGGTGATAAAGAAGAGGATGGAAGGGCTCATGGGCATCTGTGATATTCAAGGAGTGAAACAAACTTACTTTTATAAAGGTACACTCTGCTCACGACAACTTTCAAAGAGTCAACAAGTGTGCATGTAAATGCTGATGGAAGGTGCCTGGATTGCCATGGGGCATTCGATGAGGCATTCATCAGTGGGTCCCAAAAGAATTCAGTAGATGCAGCATGAGAAGAAAGGCCTCCGCATAGATAAAAAACTGCCTAAAGACAGGACAGAGCACGAAGTGACAAGTTTTTCAGGTGCAGAGAAAATCTTCCCTGAGATCCTACTGAGATCTATGCTAAGGCATGCAAAATTCAAGATATCCATAAAAAAGGATGAAGAAGAGTGAACAGTGCAATATCTCTGATGATTAGGGACAGAGGATGCAGAAACAAAGATGAACTGTGAGGAGATGCAGAAAGACTTTCAAATAAGGAGTCAATAGGTACCGAAACTGCAGATTTTACTCAAGTCAATTAGGAAAATGTGGATGTGCAGTGAAAATGCGCTTGCAGAGAAAAACAATCTACATTTTCCTATATGGTGCAGGATTTAGGAACAAGGTCATGAGGTTTAAAAGCGGTAGTTACAATGTTAGTGAAAAAGTTTAAAACCCCCAAGATGTAGGATCACTTGAGCACGGCACGGCTCCGGCGTGGTCGCGCCTCTGGTCCCGGCAGCCGCCAGGAGGTGCGGGGCGGCGGGCGCCCGGGCAGCCCCCAGCCGGGGCAGCCGGCTGTGGGTGGGCACGCAGGAGGCGGGGGAATCGCTCGTGGCACGGAGAGACCAGTATTTCTTTTCCAAAACTGGAAGCAGGGGCATTTAACTCACCTAGTGGATACAGCTTTCAAAAGGAGATTACTGAACATTCCTTGGAAATTACAAAGTTCACACTTAGGTAACTGCACCAACTGTGAGTGCTCCAGCCCGTGACGCGCAGCTTTTTCCCTCAAAAGGACACTCAGAAGCCCTACAGGAGAGTCAAGCAGCTTAGTTTTGTTTTCCGTGTGGGTGGCCGGAGGTGTCATCACCAAAGCCAGGCAGGCAGGAGGAGGTGAGGGACTTGCATGAGCAGCAGAAAGGCGCTGGGGAGAGGAGCTGGACACAGCCCCCAGGCTGGCGGCAGCTGCGGACCGTGGTCTCCCCAGCTGGTGTTTCTCCTTCCTGCTGAAGTATCCCCATCGCCAAAACGAGAGGTATGAAAAGATGTCACTAAAACCAAGTTTCACTTACCGCTTTGCATTTCAAGCACCTATAATTTTTGTTTGTTTGCCTTCACCTCCTCTTCCCGAATATTTCATAACAGTTTTGGCTGATGTGTTACTGCAATTAATTGCCATCAGGCTAAAGAGACTCTTCCTCTCAGACTCATTGTTTCCTGCTTGGTAATTTCAGATTACATGTGAACACATTTGTCTCTCTGGCTCCAGTGTTACTTCAGAGCAAACCAGTAGAAATTATTTACAAATGGTATGTCTTGACGTGTCCAGCTACCTTGCTCAGAAATTTGATTCATTTCAGAGCAAAAGGTTTAGGAATTGCAGTAAAAACTGCTTAAGCTTCTAACAAAAATATGGAGATTGTCACTAAAAAGTATCTAGTTTTCCACAAAACTGAGAAGCAATAAATGTATTGTTAATATTTAGAAATCTTCTTGGCAATGCAGGGAGTTATGGTGTGGTAAAGTTTTGCCTTGCTACACTCCAGATTGTCCTGAGAGCTACCAATATAGATAATAAACCATCTGGGTTACTTACAGAGTAATTATAGAAACAGCTGGAAGACCACAAAATACTTCTGCAGAAGTCAACGGCTTGCAATCAATCTATGAGAGATACCCGTGAAGTCATAGGAAAGGGAACTCATCGCTGTCAATATAATTCACGTCAAGGCGTTAGCCAGGTACCGAACAAAACTGCTGAAGAAAGTTGTTCTGGTAGCAGACCCCGGGTGCTCAGGGCAGGTCAATGGCATTGCCTCGCCCTGGAAGTGGGTCCCCAGGCAGCTGCTGGTGAAGTGACAGCGATGCACACAGCGTGGTGTCTATGAGGAGATGGGGAAGGAAGAAGAGAGCAGCGTATTTTGCAAACATAACAGAGCTGTTTATTGAGGAGAAAATAAAAAATAGAGATGGCCAGAAGGGACTGCAAAAAGACCTAAACAAAAGAGCTAACAAGGAAACCAGTTGCTGAATTCATTAACAAGAGGTGCAGCACAGCACCCGGTGACCAGAGGCTCTTAAACCTTTCCTGCATACGTAGCAAAGCTCTTTTGCTCTCTAAATAAACGTCCTTTCAGGCAAGGGCTAAGGGCTTGCTCAGCTGGGATTATCCCGTATTAGCCCATTGCCATGGTTACCTGCTCTTTCCTCCGGTGCCTGCTGCAGGCCACTTCTCAGAGGACATGGGCTACATTGGGCATCGGCCACAGGCTGCTGGAGTAGTTTGCTAGATCTGTACTTCTGTGTCGCTTGGCTGCTGTTTTGGATCAGAATAGTGCCTGGCCTGGGTCAGCACGCAAGTGCCATGGTGTGAACGCGCCATGCCTGTCGGGTGGCTCCAGCAGCCCCGGTGTGCATGAGGTGTGCACACTCCTGAGGGCTGCCAGCAGCACCCTGCTGGGCGATGTGCTGCAGAGGCTGTGGTCGTTATGCCAATGTGAAGCGTTGTCACTTCTGTTACCCTCGCTGCAGGAAAGAAACCTCAAGTCTAAATTACTTTGTCACCACCTAATCCAGCTCTTTCACTCTGCTGCTCTTGATAAGCCTTTCACCTTGGCTTAGCACTTATCACAGTTTTCTCTTTTCTTTTCTTTTCTTTTCTTTTCTTTTCTTTTCTTTTCTTTTCTTTTCTTTTCTTTTCTTTTCTTTTCTTTTCTTTTCTTTTCTTTTCTTTTCTTTCCTTTCCTTTCCTTTCCTTTCCTTTCCTTTCCTTTCCTTTCCTTTCCTTTCCTTTCCTTTCCTTTCCTTTCCTTTCCCAATCACATTCAGTCCACTTTTTGAGCTTTCTGCACACAGTGTTGTAGGATAACAACATCTTAGTTGAAGGGGAAAAATAGTACTAAATGTGGCATCAGTAGTCTGCTGAAGAAAAAGCTGACTCCAAATGTCATTGCAAAAAACTGCTGGATTTACCTGTTGATTAAGAAGTAGGGAATATGTGAAGTATTTACAGTGATTTGAGATTGCTTGCTATTTCCCCCCAAATTCATCAGTACTAATTTTCCTGAAGTAGATTCCTCTAATGGTATATGGCTACCTTAAAGTTCTCCAGATTGCTAAGAAAATGAACTGACTTTCACCAAGAATATCAGTTTATGTTGCATAATGCTTGCTGGGGGCAGTTTCTAACAGCAGCGGCATCTCAGTGGAGCCTGGCTAGGTTCAGACCAAATTGCAGCGGAGAGGCAGTGCAGGCACCGGTCCAACAAACGGCTCTATCTCACAGCAGGATGTGATTTCCAGCCCCAGGAACCCCCCCGGCCCCATTTTGCTCCTTCCCCAGTGGTTTTGCTGATCTTGCACCTTCACTTGGTAGTTTCAGCCTCAGTCAGAGTCACCGACGTGCCCCAGTTACTCTCTGTCTGTAGACACTAAGGTCTTTGCAAAATGGATGGTGCTCAAAGTGCAGAAAGGTGTAAAATTGAGTCTCCAGACAGAACTGAACAGATACATTACAAGCCAACTAAATGCTAAACTTAACAAATATTAAACTGATGGTGCCTGTATCAAAATGTGCACATTGCTTGCAACCTCAAAATGTATGCTTGGCTACAAAGGATTTTAGTACATCCAGCACTTTACCATGTTTTGTCACTATTTTAATCCATGTATTATTTCTCACTGGCATCGATGTTTATGTATAACTTCCAGCCACTGTGGCTGTAGGTGATACCTCTTCCCCTTCTTTTTGATGTGTCAGTCCCACCATGCCAAATGGCACTTGCAAAAATAAATCTGTAGGAGCGGGAGAACTTGGCTGAACCGGAGATGTGAGCGTTGCCAGGCGCGGGCGCACGCCACGTACCTGCTCCTGCAGGAGCCTTCTGTTCCCCAAGCTGCTGCTCTTCACAGGCAGAAATGTTGAGCAGCAATGAGAAAAATCGGTGTCCTCCCACTACGTCTATATTTATCTCATGGCAATGCTATGGTCTAATACGTCTTGACATCTACTATTCTTCTGTCGAAAGGAAACACTCTTTTGGAAGGAGGCAAAGTTTGTTACTTTCCAGGAATAGACCGAGGTCACTGGAAGAGCTGTAGATCCCTCTGATGTCCCTTGCCACCAGGGCTGTTACCACCTGCGGTGCAAAACAAATCAGACCATGGTCATGTTCCTTCTCTCCCTGGAAGCTCTGCAGTTCACTCAGATTTAGAGGTATGAGTGAAGTTCGACTTCTGAGGGAACACGGCCAATGAGACCACTTTTACAAAGCACTTCCAAAAGCTTCAAAGCATCAGCAGGCAAGCATGGTTTTGTCATCTAATTTTATTTTCTTCACTTTTCTTCTTTCAGTTAAATCTCTGAATTCATCTCTGCATCGCATATCAGAGCAGTACACAGTGCCAGCGGATTGCTTTTGTTACTGCCTTGCACTTACCCTCAGAAGCGGGGACTCTGAAAATTCACCTCCCCTAGAGTGCAGCAGCCAAATGACATAAAACTCAGTGTGAGATCTCACAGAAGAGGAAGTGACCTTTATTTACAAAATCCTCAAGAGAGGTGATTTTATGCATTCCCTCTGACACTCACTCCCCTGCAGGCACCAAATTTGTGTGTCCCAGTGGCCAGCTCAGGATCCAGTGTGACACTGGGGATAAGGGACAGTGCCTGTTTTCACTGCTCCTTTGGGGTTTCTCTTGCGTGGCAACAACAAGCTTGTATTTGGACAAATGTTTGTCCCCTTTGGAAGTCAGTAGCACTTGTCTGCTGGTCCTCCAGGGCTCACACACACTTCAGACTGCAGTCAAACCAACCTCAGGATTTCCGATTGGGACCTCAGCAAGCACTGCTGTGGCCGCTGGGAAAGGGAGGTGTGGACCTGCCATGGCGATGGCACCAGTGTCCCCGCATTCATCTCCCCAGGCAGTGACGCTGCCTCTGTGCCCAAAAGGATTTACACCATGGCTTCAAGCTCACCTGCAGTGCTCTGAGTGTGGTACAGCTGCACCTCAGAGGGATCGGAACGGCAGAACCGTCAATTCAGGTGTTTTCTGAGCCTCACCTCAGGTACTCAAGCTTCCCTCCTCTGCAAAAGTCTTCTGGGGATGCTGTGGAACTGGGGACTGCAGGTCCAAAGTGGGAACAATGAGGGCATTGCTTCTGTTTTGCTTGGTTAAATGCAACACAGAAAACACAGCTGTGGAGCTTCAGGAAGGCAGCCTGGCCCCAGAAATGTCAGCAGTGGAGTGGGCGGTGCGAGCATGGGCTGTGCTCTGCCACCAGCCAAGGGCTCAGTGCTGCCATCCGTGGCCCCTAGCAGCCCACCGTGCCCTGGCTGTGGGGACCCTGCCCCACCGACTTGGCCAGGCCAGGCTTTATTTCTAAATTGCTGTTATAAAACCCTCCCAGTCCAAGCACTGGAAAAGATGTATAAATACTGCTGGGGACTTGATGGTGCCAAGGGAGCAGAGCTGCCCATGGAGCAGACCACATTCGTGGCCAGAGCCGCGGCGTGGCGGGAGCCAGGGCAAACGCTCCAGGGGATGTTCTGGGAGGTGTCGGCAATAACAGCGAAAATAAAGTGGAGCAGGTGCGAGCTTCATTTTGTTTTATTCTTCCGAAATCCAATTCTCATGGAAACATCACTATTTTAAAGTGGCATATGGGTAGAAAATCCTGTTTGTGGTCCCCCCCATGTATTTCTGAAAAGGAGAGAGAGTAACCCTTGATTCAAGAGCCTGAAGTGTCTTGAATTTTTGGAGTCACAAAAGGATGCTACAGAAGCGCAACGGCCTAGGTGCTTTCCCTGGAAGTAATTCAGAGATTCTGTGCTTTATCCATCTCTTTCTATTCATGAACAAATCATTATTTTTCAGCAGCAAATCAAGCTGAGTCTGATTTTTGGTACTGTCTATACCAACTGTGAGTTTTGTTTTGCCACGAAGGGAAAAAATACTAAAACTCCATTTGTCACTCGCATCAATTTCTGTCTTTTATTCATGTAGAAAATAGTCATTAATAGTCATTAGTCTTTTATAAAAAGACTTTCTGAAAGGCAACTACATTTTTTTGAAAGAACAGAAATCATTATATTTTGGAAAATGAATGAGAAATGCAGAAATTAAAACAAACGATCAACTCAAATAAGAAATAAGTCATCAACTTTTCCTAAAAGGGGTAGACAAAAGCTTCATTCCAGATTATGATGAAAACCACCAGGAGCCGGCACAGTAAGGCCGCAGCCCCGTGCACCCACCCGCTGTGGCTGGCGCGCTGCCGGAGCCCCGCAGCCCCCGGAGCTCAGCGCGGGGTGAGCGCGGCACCGCGCTGCCCTGGGCACGTCCTGGGGTGTTGCAGCATCACCCACAGCAGCCGCCTCGCCCGCGTGCGGCTTTTCTGCAACCCGGGGCAGTCTTGCAGAGCAAGGTTGAAGGAGGTAGGTTTGCTCTCAGTAGCTGGCTGTGTATTTGGGCTTGGACTGGGAGTATTAATTTACATTTAAATTAGCACTCCCTGTAACAGGTGGAGGAAAGGAAGCAACCAGCAGCCAAGATTAGGTGATGACCTCAGACTGGTGATGTTAACTCAGTACAAGCGATGGTAAGGTGTTACACCAGCAGGTGGGTGCTGTCTTCAAGACCATTGTCTTCCTGTGGTCATGCTCTTCGTTTCTCTGGTGTATGTGCAAACACTTCTGTTCAGACATACTGCAAGAATTGGCATCCCCACCCTGCACAGCTCTTGGTGTCTCTCTGGGGAAAGCAGCGGCAGGAAAATGATCCCCCACAACAGCTTATTGACTTGATTAGAAAATATTAGCTCTGCTTAATCTCTTCTAAAGTGTTTTTCAAACAGCTTGTGATACTTACATGTATTTTGTTGAGAGAGAAGTTCAGAAGTTTTGGGTTTTACTCTGTTTACTGGTTTGACTGAGGGCTGGATCTTGGTGATAGGGAAGGATGCTCATCTAAATGTTAGGCTCTTCTCCTTTGCATACGAATGAACAGCAGAGGAGACCTGTCTGGGTGCTGCTTGAGGTGGCAGGAACAAGACGGCAGCATGTCCCAGGTTTCCAGCAGATATCCCTAACACATATCACAGCTGAAGCAAATTTTTGATCCTGTTGTATAAAACTAACTAAGGAAATGGTGAAAGGCAGAGGTGTAAAGGAGGTCAAGATACCAAATGAGGTAAAAAAAAAAATATCTTTCTGAAGGAAGAAACTAGAAAAAGCTAAAGGGAACGTGTTAAAGGTCAGCACGTTATGGTGTCTAAGGGGTAGTAGATCATCTGGCTTGTCCTCTCCTGTGATGCCAGGCTGGGAACGGCCTCCAGCCACTCCTGCTCTGCACACAATGACTTCTGCTGTGACATTACAGACCAGGGCTGTCAAAAGCAGGGAAGGCTTCCACTGGTGAATCACCTGCACAGTGGCAAAGCTTGCTTCAAGTCTTAACAGTTGGATGTTGCTTCTCATTATGCTTTCCCAGCAAGGTTAAGTCAATAAATAGGATTCTTCTCCTTCGATGGCATGCCACTGTGATCAGGTCACACCATGGTCTTATTCTGATACTTTTAGTGTATTGAGCTCTTCAGATTTATACTGTCAGGCATTTCATTCAGCTCCAAATGATTTTTGTGGGTCTTTTCTGTAACTTTCCAATTTTTCAGTTTCATTTACAGAGGGAGATGTAAGATTGGTCACGGCCCTGCTCTCACCGGTGCCACATGTCACTGCCGAGACACTGCTTGCTGCTTGCTTATCCAACAGTCATTGTCCATTTTGGCTGGAATCTTGCCTGGGAGCCACTAGTGCTTTCTGTGTGGAGGATCCTATCCTCACTAACTGAATTTTGAAAATCCAAGATCCATTGGGCGGATCACATTTATTTGTTGGTTTTCTCTTTGCTGGGGAAAGGCCCCTCTCTCCAGAAGGCATGTTGACTGCTACCAAGCTGTAATATTTACCTGTGTATTTAATAATGCTTCCATCAGTTGCCATTTCTAGAAGCACTCATGGTACAAGCACCAGGTATACCATCAGTGGTTAGGCATACCACCTCCGAGGACTTCTCTAGAGATACGAGTCAGGTTTCCTGATTTCCACAGCTCTGGCAAGAGTCAGTGCACAGACCCATCACCCACTGCAGACCACGCGCAGCCCCCTGGGCTCCACGCTGCAGCCGGCAGGGAGGCAAGGACCTGAGCTCTCCCAGCCAGGCCACGGGTGCCAGATTTGCAGCACAGACAGAGCACTGGGAGGGCAGCTCCTCTCCCAGCAAGCAAGACCTGCCTGAGAGTGGGGGCTCTTGTGCTGCCTGGAGACGTCATCATACTTGGAAGGAGACGGTGTCATGCTGCCTACCTACGGTCTGCCTGCCGTCATAAAATATTCTGGGAAGATTGCACAGTGTTCTGTGACGTAGAGTTCAAAGGAATTATAAGGAATGGGGAAAGGGAATACTGCAAGAAGAGGTAAGAAGGGTCTTTTAATGCAAGTTTAAAGGCATGAGGTCTTGCCAGGTTTGTTCTTTCAAGGACAGCAAGTCAGGAATGGGGCTCATTTTTGCAAAGAACATGTTTGTAGAGATGTGTCCTGTGTTACTTGAGATAATCCTGGTTACAGTTCCTCCTTTTATTGGCATTTTTCCTCTAAATGTGATCATCTTCAAGGGAAGGTGTACAAGAATATCTTCAAAAACAAAATGTTTCATGTCCTACAAAATGCTAACCTGACACATTTAGCATCTTTAGTCTCCTGGAGAGATGATGAATAATAATACAATAGAAAGAGCTTGTTGTGCAGTTTCACACAACCTGTTTTGAGAATTCAAAGGGAATGGGGCATTCAATAAAGAGCTAGCTTGAGCACCTCCATAGCGTTCCCTTTTGTTCGGCTCCATGCCCTGGTCCAGTTTGCTGTCAGTCCCAGTGGGTTTGCAGGTTGCTGGAGGAAGAGGAGCAGCTTCTCTTCTAACCACTCTTCCTGGACGAGCACGAACACAGAGCTGTGCAGCCTCCCAAACCAGGCCAGCACTGGTCTTACTGCTGGAGGAGCTGGCAGGCTGCTCTACCCTCTCTTCTATACTAAAAACCAGAGTGGGGAGGTGCTGGGCTGTGGGGCTGCCCTGCAGGGTGCATAGCTGTGGCTGGCAGTGCCAGCTGTCAGCAGTGCACCCCCTGCCCCTTTTCCATGTTGCCCCTCAGCAGCTGTGGGCTCTCCGTCAGCCGCACTCAGCTCATGCAGCTCTCCAAGGACCGGATCCATCCTCAGGTGAACTCTCAGCTGAGACCAAAACACACTTGTTAAATTCCTGGGTTTAATGTGCTCCATTAATTTTGTCACTTTTCACATTTTCATATTTTTATTTCCAGCAGCAGTTGGTTCTCCAGACAGCTTCAGGAAGCGGAGCAGCAGGCGGCACAGCTGGGGGCCACCCAGGGTGCTGCCCCGTGAGAGCTGAGTGGCAGCAGGCACCGAACCCACCGCACTCAGCGACTCTCAGCACCAGGGGAAGCCCAGGAGGGTTTTCAGGTGGGACATGAGGGCTTTGATTCTGTTTGTGATAAATACTTCACTAGCAAATTGGTGACAATAGGAAAGAATAGCATAGCATAGGATAGGAAGGATAGGATGGGATAGGGTAGGATGCGATGGGATGGGATAGGATGAGATAGCAGTGCTGTATGTAGAAGTACAGGAAAGAGATGATAAGCTAAAAAAGGATGTCTAGAGAAGGGCAGAGCTTCATTAATGACAACTCAGCTCCTGAACTACCGACTTGCCTCACATCTGACTCCAAACAAGAACTAAATGTCTTAGCACAGTTCAAGAACAGCCTGTAGCCATTTTCCAGATCTTTTGGTAAAATCCCAGAGGTAAAAGCCTGAGGAGAGTGAGGAGAATAATGCTGATGCCCAGACCTCCTCGGAGCTGCTGCTTCTCCGGCTGCTCATTATTTCTCTTTCACCTGTCGTGTTCTCAGATGGTGGGTAACAGGAAGGCTGTAGAGGGGCTATTAACAAATGACAGGTGAGTCTTTCACATAACCTTTAAATGAAAAAGCCTGAAAGGAAAAAACTTGTAAGAAAAAGGAGGGGAGTAGTGTGAGCTTTTTTCAGGAATAGCTGCTGAGTGAATCAGTTCTGCTCTGCAGGTCAGGTGTGCGTCCCTTGGCATATTCCTTCCTACAGAGAGATGGGAGACATTTCCAAATCCAAGGAAGGGGAGAGCTGTCTTCATCTGGAGGGATGTCATCTTTGTCTATACACTGTACTCCTGCTGCCAGGTTCGCAGGGGATCCACACAACTGCCAACTGCTTAGATGCATGATGGAGACCCAACATGCGTGGCCCTTGTGCCCGCTCACAGTGCGTCATAGACCGTGGTGCAGCCACATCCTTTGTGAAAAAGGACTTTTTTACAGGATCGTTTTTCATCTTTCCATAGTAAGCCTGCCTTTCCAAAGTGCTTTATCAGGTTGCACCACCGAGAAGTGATTGCACAATTCCAGCAGGGGATTTGGGGTACAGATTTAGAGAAAAGGTCAGGTGGTCGTGGGCACCAGATGATATAAATAACTCATAGCAAGTGGCACAGTGAGGCACTGGCACAGGCTGCCCAGAGGAGCTGAGGGTGCCCCATCCCTGGAAGTGTTCAAGGCCAGTTTGAATGGGGCTTTGGGCAACCTGGTCTAGTGGGTGGCATCCTGCCCATGGCAGGGGTTGGAACTGGATGGGCTTTAAGGTCCCTTCCAACCCAAACCATTCTATGATTCTGATTCTATGGCCAAGAAATGTTTGTGTCATATTGAAACAATGCAAGGATACAAAGGATAACTTTCCGAAAAGTCAGGCCGCCAGGATGCTCGCCATGCCCAGCGGTTCCTTGGTGCATTTACACGAGCTGGCAGATATCAAGTACTTTGGGTACTGAACCTTCCTCAGCCAAAGCTCCTGGTCCAGATGCAGGGCTGGGGAGCCTGCCAGCCTGTCCAGTGCGAGAAGGGGGCTCAGACAGATGCCTGAATGGTTAATGTCCAACATAAGAATCAAATACAAGCAGCAAACCAGTACAGGTGCAAGTGTGGAATCACAATGTGAACATTAAGCCAAATTGCAAGGATTTAAATTTATTAAGATTCTCTTATTCAAGGAATTTATCATTGCTTTTTTCACTTCTGCTCCAGTAAAGGGTATTCCACAGCTAATCACTGAAGGATGTCTCCTTTACAATATAATTTCAACTAGAAGTGGTTTATCTATATGCAGAATTACCATGCTGCAATAGAAATTGCTTTTTGATAGAAGTGTGTGCTGGACCTGGGCAGCCCTGTGGCCCTGTCGAAAAGAGGCCACAGCATGCACGTGGGCAGGAGCGGGGCAGAGCCCTGGCACAGCCAGAGCCCAGGGGCCGGGGGGACCAGCTCCCTGTGGATGGGGACCAAAGCTGCGGGAGGCTGGGCTTCATCAGCTCTGCGGCTTATGGAGCAGATTGCTTTTCCTGCACTACCTGAGGCCTACGAGGAGGCTTTGGCATTTATTGATGTTCATCTTGTGTTAGGCACTATGCATGGTACAGTGCATGAAAGCTCACATGGACAAGGGTGCACATATGCTGCAAATACATATATATATTTTTATTTGGAAGGGACCCACAAGGATCATTGAGTCCAGCTCCCAGCTCCGCACAGGACCATCCAAAAATCAGACCATATGTCTGAGAGCGTTGTCCAAACGCTTCTTGAACTCCGGCAGGCTCTGTGCCATGACCTCTGCCCTGGAGAGCCTGTTCCAGTGCCCGACCCCCCTCTCAGTGACTAACATTTTCCTAACATCCAGCCTGAATCTCCCCTGACGCAGTTTCATGCCATTCCCTTGGGTCCTGTCACTGGTCACCAAAGAGATCAGTGACTCCCTCTCTGCTCCATTGTGATAGTTCATGCAAAGGTAAAATACTAGAGAAAATTTTCAGGTGATGATGTGCTTGTAATGCCTCACCATTCTTGTCTGATTTCCCCCCTTCCTCTTTCTGTCTTTCTTTTAATCTATTTTATTGGTTAAATATTCAAACAAAGGTACCTGAAGCAGCTGAGTAGCCCATTTTCCTGGTTACCTACTGTATGCCAGTTTCAGAGACTTCAGAAAATCAGGACACAAGAGCCTGCAGACATGGATTTTAACGCTTGAAGGTGCGGAGATGCAGCAGCTAGAGCTGCCCTGAGCTGGGTCACTGCAGTGCCCAGAGGGGTTGGTAGGTGCTGGGGTGTCATGGTTTTGGCTGGGACAGAGTTAATTTTCTTCGTAGAGGCTCATACAATGCTGTGTTTTGGATTTTTGATGAAAATAGCAGTGATGTTTTTGGTTGCTACAGAGCAGTGTTTACACAGAGCCAAGGACTTTTTTTTTACTTCTTGTGCTGCCTACCAGCGAGGAGGCTGGGGGTGCACAAGGAGCTGGGAGGGGACACAGCCAGGGCAGGTGACCCAGACTGACCAAAGGGATATTCCACACCATATGATGTCATGCTCAGCCATAAAAGCTGGGGTAAAGAAGGAGGAAGGGGGGGGACGTTGGGAGTGATGACGTTTGTCTTCCCAAGAAACCACTACGCGTGACGAGCCCTGCTGTCCTGGCAGTGGCTGAACACTGCCTGCCCATGGGAAGTAGTGAATGAATTCCTTGTTTTGCTTTGCTTGCACGCGCTGCTTTTGCTTTACCCAGTAACCTGTCTTTATCTCAGCCCATGAGTTCTGGCACTTTTACCTTTCTGATTCTCTCTCCCATCTCAGCTGGGGAGAGTGAGCGAGCAGCTGTGCGGCACTGAGCTGCCTGCTGGGGCTAAACCACAACACAAGGGTTGACTGGAGCTGACAGCCCTACCCAAAAATGTGGTTGGCTTCTTGGCTTATTGACGGGCCTCCGGGCTGAGCTCAGTCTCATCACTGAGCCTGGAGAGCCAGAGCAAGGGGAGGGATGGGACTGTAGTGGGGGCACAGGGCAGAGCTGGTCCGGCCTCGGGTGAGTTCAAATCGCTGTGGCACTGGACCCACCACAGCCCCCACAGCTTGTGCTCATTAGCGGCCGGTATCCCACCTCCTGCTCCGGCTGGTGCACACCAAGGCTTGCAGCCAGCGCACCCCTGCTGCCTGCACGCGCAGCTGCCGGGCACCCGGGCACTCCCACGGACACGGGGTGGATGTGCACTTCACTTCCTCCACGCTGCGCCAGGCTTTGGGCTTGTCAGGATGCCATCCCTGAACAGAAGGCTCAGAAACCCTCCTGGTGTCGTTCCAGCCAGGCATTGCCAAATGGCAGCTACAGAGTGCTTTGACATCTTGAGAAAGGAGCAGAACAGCAACAACGAACCAGCAAAGCCCTGAAAAAGCATTTAATGGATATGGTTCAGCAGCTGGGTGTAAGCTAAACATCTGAGGGTAGTTGCAGATTACTGGGGGTAAATTAGTCCTTGGAGTCAGGAGGGAACAAGATTTCCGTGTGGCCCTGTAGCCCCCGGCCCTGTGCAGCACCAAGCACAGGAGGGGCGGCCCCAACCTGGGGCTTTCCAAGAACACCAGGTCCAATTGCAAAGGGGGAAAAACATCCCCTCATGATGAGCCCCAAGCTGGGGCTGGGGTTCTCAGTGCACCGCACACCGCATCGCGCTGTTCCCGATTCCCTGCCTGAGGATGTGATGTTTCTGTGGTGCCAGATGCAGGTAGGAAGCTGCCATCTGCATCACCAGTCGTTGCCCAGGACGAGGAGGGCAGCAGCAGACGGCCACTGAATGAAATGTGTTCTCCTCTGCCGAGCACGGGAGCTGCCACACTCCCCTTCACTCAAACTTTCCAAACTGCCTTTTTTTTTTTCAATGATTCTTTGCACCTCAGTGGTCTTCACCTGAGTTTTACTCCACCTCAGGGAACTGCAGGGCGGACACCACCTAGCTGTTTGCTAGGGACCGTTTTGGGATTTTGCAGATTTGGTATACACTGCATTATCTGAAATTCAAGATCTACCATTGGTGGGAGTGTGAGGCAGGCACAGCCAGCCACGGTGCTTTGGTATTGATAGCTTCTCTGGTGCACGTTTGCATCTGGAAGCATGTTCAGCTTAGACAAAGAAGGCAGCAGAAGAGATGCATCCCAAGAGACAACAGCCAGTACCCATTTCCATTTCCATTTCCTGGGCTAGAGATGCTGTCTCTGTAGCAGCATGGTTTAGACAAAGCTAAAGACTGGTTCATAAGCAAGCTTTATAGAAATGGCTCTGAGATATTTTCTGTAAATGCCACAGTGAAAAACAGCATTTTATCTTTGTCCCCCCATATGCAGAGAGAACCACAAGCAGCAGCCGGAGGGCACCGGCAGGACGAGGCTTACGAGAAGGCAGCAGCGAGCACCGGAGGCATTGCTCTCCTGCAGACTGCTGGGAGCATGGGGGCTGGAAAAGCAGCATTTGCATAAACTTGCACAGGAGTCTGATGAGTGTTGTGATATGTTTATGGGGTTCCCTATAGGGCCAATGAAGTTGCTCTTCTCGACTTCAGCTACGAAGAAAGATGAGGTCTTGATGAAAGGTACACATTTTACTTTTGCATCTTAAAATCCAGAAAATGAAAGGGGCACATCAGCATTTCCTGACTGAGCTGCTTTACGTTCTCTGGAGAGGAAAACCACACAGCAATTTCTACCTGCTTAGCACCACGGGTGACTTTAATTCTTACAATCAATCAGCTGGTGGATAGACACGGAAAATAAATACGCATGGAGAATTGCACTGAACTTTTCGAATAATAATTCTTCTTTTCTGTCGTTTTGACTTCCTTAACTCCTGAGGCCTCCGTGGTGTGAAGCTCCATATCCTGAGACTCCCAGGTACCCAGCAGGCGGAGCACGGAGATGCTAGCCCTGCCAGGAAGGTTTCCATCTCACCCAGTGGGGCAGGAGGCAGCATCCGGGTGCGGGCAGAGCGGGACACATGGCGTGGGGCAGAGACCAGCTCGGGGAGACCTCGGCTCCCCCGCTTCTGCTGGAGAGGGGTGAGGGAACCAGTGGGGATGGGGCCCCTGAGTTGGTGGAAGCCACTACAGAGCCAGGGCTGCGGGGCTCTTCCCTGCCATCCCTGGAGGTGTGGGTTGGGGACAGCCCGTGCCCTGTCTGCCAGGAGCCTGTCCCACAGCCACCCCACACCTGTCCTGCAGCTGCCCCACGTGGACACACAGCACCTGCCCGGAGACTCACAGCTGCCGGTGGGCTCTCCTGGAGGCGATGAATGTGATGCTGCCAGGACCTCCCCAGCTTTCTGAGCTCCAGCTGGTTGACAGTTAGCTGAACCCTTCCTCTCTTGAGCTAAATCCATTTCTCATATGTAATCTCTTCCATGAAGATAAACAAAACCTACCAAATTAGTATGTAAGGACCATTTTATTTGCAGAGAGGGATGCTGGACATGGCCGTGTTGCACTTTTTCTTAGATAAGGGAAATTACCGAGTGTTGATCATTCCCAAGAAAAACAATGGGTGTATTTCCTTCATATTTTTCAATATGGTTTGAGAAGCCGGAGCCAGACGGCTGCAGGCGCTGCGTATATCAGAACAATTGGTGGATTATGATGCAGAGAGGACTGGTATCCCACACACTCGCATTTAAATCATTATCAGAAGAATGGTTTCTTATCATCCATTCTTGTTATTATAGTCCTTGTGAATGGGTGGGCATAAATTGTCTGAATAATAATGAGGCTGGATTTGGAACAAAATTACTCCCTAACGTTTGGCTAAAGCTGGAGGCAGCAGTGAAAATGGAAGAACCTAGGCACGCAGGAAAGACATTACTGTTTTTATGGTTACACACCTTTGGAGAAGAATAAAACACGATGGCCCTGACCAGCACTAGCCAAGTTTCTCTCTCCACTTTCTCCACTTTTCAGTTTGACTTTCTCCCATTAATAACAGGGCAAAGCAAACTCTTTCAGTCCAGCCATCTCAGCCTAAGCCTGGTTTAATCGTCGGTCAGGACAACCAGGAACACTTTTCTCTCAGCAGGGATGAAGTTCATGTTCCTGCTTCATATTTGCATGTCAGCATATCGTGTGACAAATGAAGGCCTCCTGGGAAAATATTTTCATATCATGTGTGACATCTTGTTTTTCTCACTGGATTTCTGTATCTTAGGCTGGGGTTTTGTTTAGGCATGCAGCCAGGCAACCAACACTCCAGCATTTGCTGCTGCCAGGTGTCTCCCACAAGGGACGTGGCTGGTCATGCGACCTTCTCCTCCAGGAGCACGGCGCTGACCTGCCTGCGGCGACCTGGGTTCTCCCTTTGCTCTTACCTGAAGAAGGGCACAAGCTTTGCCTTTCTCCCCACATCAGAATCTCCCCAGGTCTTCGTGGCCTTTCGGAGAGGACAGAGGCCTCACTGTGACATCTACCAGCTGGCTCAGCTCTCTAGTGCAACAGCTACTGGAGTCACTGTTCCTAAAATTACTGGTGGGAGCAGCAAAAGGAAATAATACTGTGGCCAGAATACTTCCCATGTCTGACCCAATACTGCTGGAGCACTCTCCTTTGAATAGCGAAGCACAGCGCAGAGGGACAAAAAGCGCACCAGGCTGCCAAGTGCCTGTTCCCCCTTTTCTCCCTGCCTGCATCCCCGAACTGTGCCACTATCTGTGTGTCACACGGGTCAGGGAGCTGTCCCTGCCCCTCCTCCTGCTCGCTGTATCTGCCTAGTGCTTTATTCTGTGTGATATTCTTGAAGACAGAGGAAACGTTGCTGTGTTCCCTTGATGCCTTTTTGTATCATCTATGCTCTCAAAAATATTTCACCAAAGAAATAGAAATTCCCTGGGAAAATGGACATGGTCATCTCAAAGGAAGACAGATTTCCCTCTGCAAACAAGATACACCTCTTGTCACCTTCTGCCTCAGTTCTCCCCTAGAAACATGCCATAACTGTGAGACATGAGTCCTGGTACTTTCCTGGAGGTTTTACTATATATCTTTGCCAAAGACCATGTCTTGCAAATAGTCCAGTCACTAAAAAATCCCTCTGAAAATCCATAGCTATATAAAATCAGTTTCAAAGTCATGATTTCAAAAGCGAAATAAATCTCTTGATTCGTCCTTACCTTAATAATTTTCTAAGGGGAAAGTTTACTCTCTTTGTAGTTCTACATAATGTGCTGCTTCACTGTGACTCAGCTCAGTGCAATGTGCTGAAGGAGGAACCAGAAAGCAATAGGAAGTTACAAGATTTTGGAAGTTCTTCCAGTAACGAAAAAGAACTTACCCTGCACCTCTGCTTCCTTGCCAATAGCTGAGCCTGCAACCCACCCCGAAGTACCTCCAGAAGCGTTCGAATCCTGTCACTGGTGGAGGAGCTGCCATGCTTACAGGGTCTTTCTGTTGATGCTTGTCTGTGAGTGGTGGTCCTGAGAAAGAGGAATGTTTACATTTATATTGATGAACCTGA
Organism: Chauna torquata; assembly: GCA_013399475.1. Lineage (NCBI taxonomy): Eukaryota > Metazoa > Chordata > Aves > Anseriformes > Anhimidae > Chauna > Chauna torquata. Next base: position 282,952 of record VXAL01003045.1, read on the forward strand.
GGCCTGGGTGACGGTTCCTCTCCTGGGACCTGCATTCACCTCAGTTTCTGAGGCAATGGGAGTGAAGCTCTTTCCTGGACCAGCAAATCTGCATCATCTCTGCTCTGAGTCAAGGGCCAGTGCAACAGAGAAGTGATGGGTTTCTGCAGTGAGCAGAACTGCATGCACCTGTGCGTGTGTGGGCAGGGACAGGGGCAGCACCGGCCGCCTGGCGAGGGCATCCCAGCCAGCTGGGACAGTGGCGATGGGGTGGACAGGGAGAATCTGCTGTTTGGAGACCTCACTGGCAACACGGGAGTGCGGCCACGCTTAACACCTCCAGAGCCTGCAGCCGGGCTCACTGCCTTGACACTCGAAGCCCGAGCAGCTGCCGGCACCACGGGGATCTGGACTTCATGCAGCTGCCCTGGGCCGGCGCTGCCCGCGCCCCGTCCCCAAGGCACATGTGTGTGGCACCTGGCACCCAGGCACCAAGTGGCATGAGCAGATTTGGGTTCTGCAGCACTTGACACTTAATTCAGATAACAGGACACTTCGGAAGATGGCCCTTCTGTGAGGAGCGGTGAGGTGATAGCTCCATCACAACTCATGCTGGCTCCAGGCTTGGCAAGCAAGCCCATGCCCTCAGCAGCTCTATAGCTTCCAGTGGATGAATACAAATCTCATATGGAATCAAATATTTATTCAGAACCATGCACAATAAAGCATTTATGAGCCTTTAAAAGAAGGTAAATTGTCTCAATACAAGATAAACCTTTGATGTTTAATAACCTGTATTATAATAAGTATCTGCTTTCAAAAATAAGAAACGAAAATTGAAGTCTTTCAAGCAGAGCAATCACTCACTGCTGCAAATTGGTTTACAAGACATTTTAATACATCACCGAATTATTACAGTTACTGACCAGCACACCTGGCACCCTGGGAAGGCAGTGCAATACCGGTCAGGCCTCTGCAGCAGCCAGAAGGAGATTTTAGAATAGTCCCAGGGATATCATTTCTCAGGGCAGGACTTCAAACCAGGAATGCATTTTAAAGCATGTAGTGATGGACATACTAAAAGGCAGAGAATACAAATCACCTGAGAGACTGGTCCATGCAAACTGAGGCAAAACACAGTGTTTCTTTCTCCTGTCCCCAGCCTAAAAGTGCAGCTGGCTTTTCACAGCATAGTTATTTGCTGTATAAGACATATATTTTGCAGATGCACGAAAAGCAAACAAGGCAGTGGCTCCTGCTTTGGAGAAATCATTTAGGAAGAAGAAATAAAGCACTGTAAAAGAACAGGATTTTTTGAAAGGTCTATGGTGTAAGGGATTGCTCTCTTGGTGTTTTCAACAGGAAGCAAGCAGACTCCTGACAGACATCATGGTGCCGTAGATAAGCCCCAGGAGTGGCAGAAGCTCTTGCCAGCGCAGGAAGCCAAGGTTAGAAGCCTACAGGTGTCAATGAAGTCCAAAGAGCCAGTATGCATGCAAGTGCACTTGCTCATATGATGAAAAACCAAGCAAATTGTTTCATGTCAAATTAGAATGAAAATAAAGTAGGGGAAACAACCCTAATGAAGAAATTTAAGAAAACTGAGAGACTGTTGTATGATAATGGGCAAAAATGGAGTTGTCAATGTATCCGAAAACACAATCCTTGCAAAAACAGGAATATTAAAGCTATGGAGACTTGGTAATGAAGCCAGAGAAAGCGAATTACTTATGTGATTGGAAACAATTCTTTGGCAGTAATGATTTATAATGAGTTGCTCTTATTATACATTATCATATGCTTCTGTATAGTGGTTGAACTCCGTGTAAACGAGCCAGAGTTTTCATCTGCTGTTCTCTCTGCTTAGCACATTGCTGTCCAATTACTTACATAATCCAATTAAAATGGATGGATTGTATAGTAATGTATAAGTAAGGATAATTACCTCATTTACCCATGTAAATAAAATATCTAATTATATAGCTTCTGTGGCAACATTGAGGGGAAATTCTTAAAAACTTAGTAAGAAGGCAGAGCTAAGTGCTGCCCCGAGCAAGCAGAGACCCAGCGCCTGGCCGGAGTGTGCTCGTGTGGAGGAGCACGTCCCTCTCAGGGATGTGGAGGCTGGGTTCTGGCCAGGGCACGGGGACAAAAGACAGCCTGGGCACTCTGCACTGCTCCCGCACTGCGTGGGAACTCCTCACAAAGCTGCCCTTCTGCGTTCGCCTCCCAGAACACGGTACTTCAGATCACAAAGTGTGGCCATGCCACTCCATTCTCCTTTCTGCTTGCTTGTCATGTTTATTTTGAGTGCAGAAATAATAATAAAAAAAATAATCCATTGAAGGAAAAATGAAAGTTCATTGACATCTATAGAACATTTTATAAATAAGGAAAAAAAAAACAAAAGCACAAATCAGGAGAAAATTTGCATGATGTCAATCATGTTTTACTGTAATAAAGTGACTTAGCTTCTCCAAATAAGTTTGTCATATTTGGAAGAAGCTTCCTTCTTTCATGCTGTCATATCATTACTCATTGTCTCAGCCTGATTTTTCTGGCTTCGTATACAAGTTTTCTGAGTGCTTATACACAGGTTTGCCAGCTCATTTTCTCATGGGCATGCAGCAGCTCTCTGACAGGTAACATTTTGTATACCCTGTGTTGTGAAAAAGTATTAACTCATCCAAAATGCATATTCTCAGATGAAGTTATATGTGATTTGATAGAAGAAAGAATGTTTTCCGTGTATCAGTTGAAACAAAAACTAAAATACATACCACCGGGCAATAAGCATCATTTTTTTTCTTCTGAGCAAACTTAAACATGAATGTTTAAAATTCTTGTAAATTGATCGAATCAGCCTGTACCCAGGTAGACACTCTGCAGCAGCGCAAGGCCAGCCCGCAGCAGGTGCCAGGGCAGCCCCGCCGCCCGCAGCAGCTCCCGGCGCGGGCAGCCCAGCCGCGGGCAGCAGCGGGGGCATCCGGCTCTGACCCTCCCTGCCGCCGGGAGCGGGGCTGCCGGAGCGCAGCTCCTCACCTGCGGCCTCGGGATAGGTGGTAAAAATAACCCCGTTTTCATTACTTCTGGCAAAGGTGTGTGGAGACCTCCTGGCAGCTGACAGAGGGTGATGACTGAGCTAATGGATTATCTTTACAAGCTCCCATCCATTTCTAGGTCCCTTCAAACACCTCCTACTTAATAGTGATGACAGGCAGGCTGAACTCCAGGACTTTTGCCTGCTATTCCTGTTAACTTTCTGAGTTACATTCACATTTTCATCACCTTATTAGAGCTCCCTGAGGCTCCTCCAGAAGCATTTGCCAGGATGGCTATTGTCATTTGACTGCCGGCAAAGAGCAGTAGCACAAAAGGTCCCTGGGATCAAAGTGTACCTTTGCTGTTTGATTTTTAAACTGTCTTTTAACTCTTACAACTGGACACTGATAAACTATATTCTAATCACCGCAGTAATATATTATTTAGGCTGAACATGCAGACTGAGGGAGCCGGGGCAGCCAGCTGGCGGTGCCGCGTATGGCACTGCGCTGCACTCCTCAGTGCGGTTGTGGACAAATGCATGCCCATGGTCAGTACGCGGCTTCTCACTGCATGAGCAGTGCAATTGCAATGCAAGCCGCACAACACGTCTTTAAGGGGTAACGCTGCTGGTCCCAGTGCCAGCAAGCACTGGCCGATGCTCTCGCCCGCCTCCTGTCCCTGCTGGCTCTGGGTAGGGTGAGAGTGATGTCTGGAAGCTCAGAGATCCCCAACCTCACTTACCACTGATTTCACTCAGTGTTTTCTGCCCATTTTTAGGTGTTATAAAGCAGGACCCAGGACTTGAGAGGCTCAGGAAGGCACACAAGGGTGCACACCAGCTGCTCTCAACAGATCCCTTTTTTTTTTTTCCTCTCCAAAAAATGGAAATTTTGTGTTTTGTGATACTGTCATGGCACTTTCTCTTCATCACTTTTTTTTCCCTACTGCTAAACAAACTCTACTTACAAGTACATTTGTGGATATATTCAATTTAAAAATAATTCAGTTCTTCCCTTCCCTATCACCTTTTAACATAAAATTAAGCCTTCCTAATCCTGAAAGCAATAAGAATACTTATGGCAGAGTAAACATTTCCTGTGCAAGATACCAGGGGAGGCAACACCAGGTTTTACAACAGACCCCAAGCCCCTGCCCTGGCAGAGAGCCCAGGCAGGGGCCAAGGTCACGACCCAGATATGGACCCAGTGAGCCCCAAAACTCCCCAGTCAGCAAAAGCAAACGCACGTCATAGCAGGGAAACAAGCCAGCACAGTCCCCAGGCAGGTCTCTGGAGATCTATGGATTTTATGTGAGGATTACAACCCTCCCTGTGAGGCTTGCCCGCAGGCTGCAGACCCTCGGTCCCTGCAGCGCGAGTCCAGGCAGCTGCCGCCTCCCGCAGTGTCATCGCATCAGCACCCCATCCCGCGGCTGTCCCCACGGCTGTCCCCACGGCTGTCCCCATGGCCATCCCAACCTGACGGGAACCCCGTGTGGCCCCAGCAGCCTCGTCATCCAGTGTGCTTTTAGTTTATTTGTGGTAATGCTCTTCAGTCTGCAAGCTAGCACATACCTATCAGCAAACACTAGAAAGCAAATATTTACATTCAGAAAGTGAAAAAAGAACATTTGCAGCTTCCTTGTGAGTAAATAATTCTTCCGTTATCTGCATGCTGTTTTCCTGTACCTACCACATACAACCTTGTAAAAAAAAAAAAAAAAAAAACCACAAACATGAAAGCAAAATATAACTGATACCTGGAAAATGCTTTCATTTCCAAGAGTGTTTGTTATGGCAACTTTAGCTTTACAAATAACGACAGAATCAGTGTTACAGTACAGCAAAACATTCATTTAGTGCAAATGTTACTTTAAATGTGAGCTCAGCCCTTTATTGAGCATTTCCAAGACAAACTGCACTGCCCATGTGAGAAAACCCAAATCACCTAAAATGTATGTTTATAGTTTCTAACTTTCAGATTTTCTTTTTGTATATTCCAGTTGTGAGTCCTGAAGAGAAATAAATACAAAAAAAAAAAAAAAAAAAAAAAAAAAAAAAGAATAAAATAAAAAGAATAAATAAACCCCAGCAAGAACAATTGACCCACAACATGAGTCATGCTGTGGACGGCGTTTCCAGCCACGACAGCAGCCCGGGAGGCAGAAGACGCGGCTGCTGCTCCAGGCAGTGCTGGCCGCGCTGGTTCCCAGCTCCACAACGCTGCTGCGCCTGGCCAGGATGAGGCCATCTCACGCCACTGCCTCTGGGAGCAGTGGAGACATAAAGTAAAAGAGAAGAGCTTAGATCTGGAAAGGAGAAAAGGTAAAAAATAGTCTCAAAAGTGGATGGATGAGGTGGCGACAGCTGCACATGGCCGGGCCGGCGGGGCAGGTTGGTGCAGCAGCCGCCCCTCCCGCGGCCGGGCAGCCCCGCCGGGGGGGCACGCGGCAGCACAAAGCGGCTTGGCCGGGGCGGGGGAAGCCCCCCACGCCCCTCTGCGTTAGCATGCGCTCTCACTGGGCACCAGGTGCAGAGGGAAGATCTGTGAGGCAACAGAGCAGCACGGCATTTGCTGGGTGAGGGCACGCCTCACAACACATCATGCTTTTAGCACATTCATGTAAACTGAGAAATTTAGGCAAAGCAGACCAATACCTGACACCCAGCTGTACCTTCAAGGGAGGTTCAAACACAACCAAGGAACATTTTCTGGAGGGCAGTGCTGCTGCCTCCCGGCTCACGAGGAGGCTGCTTTCCGTCGAGCCCTGCAAGTCGAAGCTGCTGGCAGAGCTTCACGCTGAGCGGGCGGCTCAGCTCGGCTCTGCCCGCGGGCGAAGGGGTGAGGCCGGGTGCCCCGGCGCAGGCTGCGGCTCTCCAGGGCAGGGGGCTCCTCCCCGCTCAGCGCTGCCAGAACCACGCGTGGGGATGCGGAGAGCCAGTGGGAGCTGCGGGCTCCTGCCTTCTCCCTGGTGCTCGTGATGGGTGAAAGGTGTGCAAAGGGGCAATTCAGCGTAGCTCAGGCAATGCATGGAAATTCATTATGTTAATTCAACACTGCCTCATGTGATGGTTCTGTTTAAAAAAATTTGGCAAAATTTGTGCTAGTGTATTTCTATAAATTAAGTGCAGAAATGTATAGCCACAAATGGATGATTACTGGATTGGCAGGATATGGACTGGCTGTGTGTCAGGGCCTGTGTCTGGTTCCAGTCCATGCTGTGCTGGCAGGCTGGAAACCTGCTCTGGGAATACAGGGTAAGTAGAAGCTAATGCACTCAGCAAGGCTGAGCTTGCTAATATAGGATGAGGAACAGCTGCTAGCCCTTTGCCAGAGGATTCTGGGGTTACTGGGCATCCCAAGCTAAATGCATCTTAGTCATGTCCCACTAAGATGGAAAAAATAGTAATTTGTGAATAAGGAGGCACAAACATGAATAAGTCCTGCAAGAAACATGATGCAACACTTTCGCTCTGCTGAAGAGACCTCAGGTGGCCCAGGTCACCTCATCTAAGAGCATGGTGCCAGCTGGTGGCAACCCTGACAAGAGCCATGGAGAGCATCAGATGGCCTCGGAGGAGAGGTGCAGAGGGTGGCCAACTTCCATCTGCAGCGAGAGAGGCTGAAAAGGGCCATGTTAAGGAGAGCTTTAAAATGATCTGTGCTTCTTCTCTGGGTGGGTAAAAGGCAGGAGGGGCGGGGAGGGGCCTGGCTGGGCTTTACTTGGCTTTGCTTCAATCTTGAGAGGTAAAATTCCTACTAAACTTTGAGGAGAGGTTTCTGGCAATAAGGATATGAGGAACAAACTGGTGAGTGATGCTGTGCAGTCCCTGCCAGGAGAGGTGGGAGGGGTGTGCGGCATGCTGCAGGAGGAGATGGGTGGATGGATGGGGTGCAGGGAGGGCTGGACCTGGGGCAGTTTCCATTGCCATGTGCTGGAGGTGGCACTGCTGTGTGTGGCAGGATCAGCCTTCTGCAGTGCTTGGGTGGCTTGTGCTAAATTTGTCAGAAAATTTATTTAGTTAACAGGTCTAGAAAAGAAGTGGTAGGTAAAGGAGGTGTGATTTCATAGAAATGGTTCTTAGTGGGGTCCCGTGTGGGTATTTTCTTACTCTGCCGCAGGTCTGCTTTGTTATATGACCTGGTGGTGTGTGTTGAGGTGGTGAATACAAATCACAGGCTGTGAAATAATGGATGAGGGCAGGTTACGTATAATGGGTGAACTGAGCTGTATGATAAAATAATAGCATTTCCTTCAGCCCAGTGGCTTTGTGGGGATAAAAACAGCACTCCTACTGGGGTCGATGGGGGAACTGTTCTCTGGAAAAAAAGTAACTGCAAGGGACCCTGCAGATCGCAACCCACAAGCTTTGCATGGACTGTGACGTTGCGTTCAGTTTTTTTCAATAGCACAAAGGTGATATTTAGCCTGTAACCTTGTTGTCTGGGTGCTACGGGTTTAAAAGCTTTGCCTGTGTGGTTACTGGAAAAATCCAGGTGAGCACATTTCACTGATGCGGCAGACGCTCTCTCTGGAAACATAAGCTCTTTGCTTATGTGTATTTAACATTTGCCTGTTAGCATGTGCAAGGTTTTACGTGTCAGGGTAGAAGTGCAATTAGATTTGCTGTTCTTAATAGGGGGTTCATCATGTCTTAAATCTGTGCTGTACACGGGGTCAGAACAGTGTGTAATGGGTAAGGAGGCACTGGGGAGAAGCGGCGGCCCGGGAAGAGGAGGGGTTGTGCACGCGTTGTTCCAGACCCTGCCTGGGAGCTGCGGGCACGGCCGTGCCGCGCGGGGCAGGGGCAGAGCTGGTGGGAGAGACGTGATGGTCTCCTCCTTGACGTGGTGGACAGCAGCAAGAGTTTTAGCCAGATCTTGGATGCACTCACTTCTCGGCCTGGAGCTGACACCACTGCAGGTGAAAAGGTGCATGGGGGAAAAACACGGTTGGCAGCAGCTCTCGTCTGCTCCGCGTGTTGGGGCACTGCTGCTGTTCCCAGCTGAGAAGGGTAGCTGAAATGGGGTGAAGGAGCCGGTACTTTGTCCCTTGCTTTCATGGTAAGCCTTATGTAGGTGTCAAAAGTCAAATGTTCCTCTAATCAAAGGTCCAATATAGATGTCACGTTCATTTATCTAACAATATTTTATGCTGTTTTTATTTCAACTGCATTGAGTAACAGGTGGATAAAGTGTATGCTTTATGTTCTGTTGATCAGTTTTCTTCATGCTGAAGGAAAATAATTTCTCTTGCAGAGGAGGGGTTCCTAGTGCAGATTTGTACACCAGCTAACAGTATGGAAAGCAATGTTCAACTAAATATTTGTTGATATAAATATTTAATTCATATTATTCTGTTGACTTCAAAATAGCTCTGTGTAGGCAGGCATCAGTATGGGATATAAAGCAGTAGCAAGTATAGCTCAAGAGATGCTTTGGAGGAGCCTACAGGAAAAATGGGCCAGCTTAACATTAATTGCAGCTGTAGGATCTCAATAAACAATTTTCTTAATAAAAAGGCTGCTTGGACCTATGGTCATGTAATTACTCAATTCATAGCAAATGAAATGCTCTGACTGGTTGCAGTTCTCTCTTAGTAACTTATCACTTACATCACCATCTGAAGACTTACTCTTTTCACCCAGCTCTGCCTCCTCATGAGGAAAAATCTCCTCTGTACAGATGGGACACACCTGGGCTGCACCGTGCGCTGGATCCCTCATGTGACCCTAAATTATATAACCCTGGAATTTGAATGATGAAAATAAATCCGAAGATGAGACAGATGAACTAACATATGCAACTGAGTCACTGTGCTTTTGGAACATGGCACAGTGGATTTACATGCTTTAGCTGCTATATAAAATGGTCCCACCGTACCCAAGCATGCATTATTTGGGAGACAACGCATCAACACAGCTCTTCAGGATTTCTTTTTTTTTCTTTCTACTGTCCTTCTTGTGCCTGTAAGGATGGTGCTTCTTCATTGTAAACCCCCTCTTCACCACATTCCACAGGGCCTTCTGTGGGCACTCCAGGTGGTGGTCGTGTCCTGAGTTTCTTCTACACCTGCTTATGCAGCTGAGGTGCTGAGAGGGTGGAGCTGCTGCTGTCATTCAGCACCTCAGGGTGCTCCAGACAGGCTCTCCAGTCTCAATGTGCTGCTTGTAAGTGAGTAGGACTCCTGATTTCTTACAGAGTGGAAGAGGTCCAGGCTGGAAAGACCATGAGCTCAAATTTCCTGAAGGAACCCCAAATGAGCTGATCTTTTCTCTAAGATGAGACCCTGACTTCTGATTCTGCAAAGAAACTGTCTTTCTTCAATTTTCTCCGCAACTAAGCAGTTCAGATAGGGTGAAGAAAACTAGATCAAAACCACTAAGTCAAACTGCAGAAGGAGGATTTCTGGTGAACTTGTCATCTGTTTTACTCTTCCCTAGTTTAATACTGAGCTGATATTTGTAGGTCATGCCTGCAAACAAAAGGAAGAGTGTGTGAGAGGAGAAGAGTATCATTTCTTCATGAAAAAATGTTCCTACAGCCTGCAGCAGCCAGAAAATCATGATTTCCTAGCATTAAGCACAGATTACATTGTGGCAGAAGAACTGCGATGACAGAAACATCCTGGAAGTCAGCTACCCAAAGAGTGATCACGTCCACATACGCAGGAAATGACGGCATTATACAGATGATGGAGACAAGGTGGGCAGCAAGGCTGGACTCCGAACAGGCTTTGCAGTGAAAGAGATGAGCTTGGCCACATTTCTAGTTTCCAGGTTCTTCTGGTTTAGGGGCAGCCTGCATTAGTTTCCACATGGTGGAGATAGTGGGTCAGAGGTATCTTCATATATATGTATATTCAGGCCAAAAACTGGAGAGTTCTGGCATGATGCTCATAATAGCTAAATACAATCAGCAATAGAAACAATTTATTTTCAAAGCAGTGATTAGTGAGGTTTCCTTCCTAGGTCTAATGAGATATCAGTCCCAGGACAGCTAAGTGCATTATATGAGCAGTGGTTTGCAGCCCTATCCAGGGCACTGGTCCAGAAGTAACCAGCAAAGATTGTCCCTTTGCAGGGCAGGGACAAAAAGGGGGGCGAGGCTAAGGTTTGATTTGATTTCCTATTGGAACAAAGCTGTTTCTGCTGGGGTTGCTTTTTCAGATGCAGGATTTCCTTGGCATCTTTAGCCTCAGAAGCAGGTATTGGAGAAGAGTGCTTACAGTTGTCAGTATCAATGAGAAAATGAGTAAATTCAGCATTGAGGTTTCTCCTGGGATTGTAAATGCACTGAACTGATCTACAAATAGTAGCATATCCATAATTTCAACACAGATCTACAGCATTGATCTTATTCAAAACAACAAATTAGGCTGTAGAGGGGGCCCATGAAACAGGACTCTCAGTCACTGTTTCCTCAGTGATATTTTGTCACTGTTTTCTTTTTTCTGTTTCAGCATGCAGGATCAAACACCACAGAATCAAACATCTCCTGTGTGCTGCATCTCGCTTGTCAGTGACGGTGACACCCCTGGCCCCGTCCCCTGGCCCCAGCCTGGTGCTTTGCCTTCGCGCTGCCCGCGCTGCCCTGGCCTGCTGCTGCCCTGCGCGGAGCAGGCCCGTGCCAGAGCCGGCTCGGTGCGGTCGTGCGTCTGCTTCCCGGCACCATCCCCTCGCAGCTGCAAGCACAGGGCTGTGGGACCAGTGCCCTGCTCGCCCAACTGAGCGATCCGCCCTGACCCGTGGGGCCAGGTAACAGCTTTGTTTCTTGTTGTTCTTCTACTGCAGCCAGATGACTGAGTGTGCACAAATGTCTCGGGTTGCAATATAACCCTTGTGACACCAAGAATAATGAAAGTAGAGACCAAATCACGTGTGTGTGAGGAACTCGGGAAAGATTAAATGAAGTGGCACTCCCGTTTACATTTCTGAGGCTGGAAACTTTAGGGGTAAGATCGCTGGAAGAAGCTGTTCTCAGGCATTATTCATAGCTTCCTGATGCAGATGCAGCACCTGGTCACAGGATCTGGAAAGAACTGGCTTGAGAAAGTTCTGCGGACAAGTGCAGTAGCAGCTCCAGTGCTACATGGCATGGTGGCGGTGCCAGGACCCCATCCCAGATCTCAGGAGCATGTGCAGCAGTTAAGGAAAAATATGAAAGGCATCTGCAGATAAAGCAGCAAAGGTCATTACTGCTCTCAAACAGTGGTGGCCAGGGCGGGTGGAAGACGGTGACTGCCAACTGCCACAGCAACATGCGGTGGTGACCCCATATTATGATGGTCTATGGTGATTTCATTGCTGGGTGCTGCCTGCCAAAGCTTCGCTGGGGAGAGTGGAAAAAGCACTGTGCTGAGCACTCTTGCTGCTGCTGGGGAGGGCTGCCACCCCCACTGCAGCTGGGACACCAGGTAGGACCTGCACCCACAGGGTTACTCTCAGATAAGACGTGGGACACGTCAGGACAAGCAGGTCTCAGCCACATAGATGCGAAAGAAGTGCTTTGATGCTGACCCAGGCAATGATGTGTATAAAGGTGCAGGGATCAGCCTGCAGAGCAGCCTTCTCTTCATTTGGTCACATATGTGGAAAAGATGTGGGGTTTGTTATCTCTGGATGGAGCTGATATTTCATATACAAAGATATTAGAACACTCCTTTTAACAAGCTGTTCCTGTGATGTATTCCCTGCTCACCATTCCCTCACCTGATTTTCAGTTGTACTTAAAACTCAGACCTTTCCTCTGCCCTCTCAAAACCAGCTAATCAATGCCACAATATCTGAGCTGGTCCCTAGCTGATGTGCAACAAGAGGAGCTTTGTGTTCATATTGAAGACAAATGACTTCTCTGCTGCTGAACAATACCAACTGATCAGTATCTTCTTGATCTACACTAGACCAATCCGCAGACATGGAGTTTAATAGCCTGTCTACTCATCTGGGATATTCCTATAGCGCTATGTGTGCAGCTGTCTTAGATGTTTTGATAGTAGACCATCTTAATCTTTGTGTTTTTTGTAGTGTGTGTGTGTGCAGGAAGCAATAATTAATTACCTCTCAAAAAGAAGTTGGGAAAATTGAATCATGCCCCTACCCTCAAAAAAAGAAAAAAAAAAAATTAGAAAAATGAAGCTGGAGCATGGGAATATGTGAGGAGAGGCTGAGAGGTGGATTTGTGCAGCCTGGAGAAGGGGTGGAGGATCTTTCTGCTTCCTTCAGCTCCCTATGGAGAAGACAGATCCAGGTGCTTCCTTGGGGGTACACTGTGGAAAGATGAAAGGCAGTGGCAGAAACAGCAGCAAGAAACATGCCAGGTGGATGTGGGGAAAAGCTTTTCATCCTGAGGTGGCCAGAAACAGGAAGAGAGGCCCAGAGAGGCTGGGGGGCTGCATCCTTGGAGGTATTCAAATCTCAACTAGACAAGACCCATGTCAACCTGATGTAGCTTTGGTGTTATTCTTGCGTGAGTTAGATGCTCCAGTGGAGACCTTTGAGTCTCTTGCAAACTGAATTTTTCAACAAGTTTAATCTGAATATGAGTGTGACATCATGATTAAAAGTGCCAGTGTGATCTGGGAACATGTGAACAGAGGGATGCCTCATAAAAGCTACCTCTACAGAGACCATAGAGGTCCATCACTAGAACCATGCCCATAATCTGATACCTGCAGGTGCTTCCATGTGAAGGTCCAACAATAAGGGAAGATTTTGTAACATTCCATACAGAAAGGCTTAAGGAGTTCAACTTTTTTTTTTTTTTTTTTAGTATCCAAAACATCTTAAAGTTTCTTTTCTACATGGTGATTTGGTAACAGATGGATCTTCAGAAAAACAGGTAAAGGTATGAGTGTGCAATGACTTCATCTGAAGCTGAACAAATTCAGGGAAGATGTGCATCACTTCCAGCAGTGAGGACACTCAGCGGTTGGAACATCTTCCTGTAAGTTGAGAGGGCTTGGGTGAGCCTAACTTTGCTTCTCATGAAGGACTTCTTCCTATTCAGGAAGATAATGCCACCAGGAGGCCCAGTACCAGGGCTGTAGTAAAGCAGACTGTAATCATAACGATACCTTCTGACTGTAAAAGTCTTCAGATGAGTGGTAAGGAATCGTTTTGTATTTGCTCCTTTATAACTATGTTATTTACCAGTGACTAAATCGTGTTTTTCTAAGATTGTAGATGATGTACTGTTGTACTGTGACTCATTCATTTCTCTGAAATCGCTTTTTTTTTTTTTCCTCCCTACTTTGGAAGCAGTTATATCAGCCTTTTTTTCCTTGAACAATTTATTATTATTACAGCTTTCTTCTATAGTTTTAAAATATCTGTAGTTAATGGTGCAGGCTATTAAAAAGCCACTTTATCCCAAGTAACTGTGAACATCTGGCTTTATTAGTAGTGATGCAACCATAACTCTGGAACTCCAAGTTAAGGGAAAAGCTTTATGTATCGTGTTAGTAACTAGAACTGAAAAACATTTTAAACCCAAACTGAGAAATGAGCACTGTTTTCCTCTGCTGTAAAAAGCACTTCTGTGAGAAAGGAGTGGCATTTTAGAATTTTTTTCTGCGAGTCTTAACATACTGAAAGCAGTGAAAACAAGCTCAAGGTTGGTTGGTTTGTTTGTTTGTTTTTAACGTTTTCAGAAAACATTTCCAATTGCAAAATTGTCAGCAGAATTTCTCCTCACCTGTACTGAGTCAATGAAACTTCCCTAAGGGTGATGTTGGTGCCAACAGTTGAGAAAGGCTGCAAAATTCATTGTCTTCAGTGTAGAGTCAATTATACTTTTGCATTTGCGTAGCAAATGTGGGAGATGGCTTGAATCAGTACCGAGACTTAGAGCTTTAGGCGGTTTCTCCCTGAGGTTCTGCTAGATTTCAGTGCCAAGGAAGTCAGGCATCTGGACTGAAGTAACCCTCCTCCAACATGTCCAGGATGTGTAAAACAAGCATGAGATGAGATGCCAATGACGTTTAGGTGAGCAGTCAGAGGTCTTCAATCTCCAACTCAATGATCAGTCATTAAATATTAGCTAGGTAACTTTATCCATGGCAAGTAATAGTGGACAATAGCTTTAAAATAACATTCTTGGAGCTTTACTTCCTTTAAGTAAACCAACAATGTGTAAACAAATATACTTGAGCTTGGGGTGGGAGGACAGAGGTCTGAAAAAGGATTTTGTTAAGTTCTGTCAGAAGATGGAGAAGGCTTTTTTTTTTCATAATAGAAGGCATGTTGTGATCTGGCAGTGCATTTAAAACAGGAAAAACAAAGCATTTTTCTCATAGTCCCTTATTACCCTTTAATCCTTTATTATTTGGAGGGTAAAACTCTAAAAGAATTCAAATTAGATTAGGCAACATCATGAAGTATAAAACCATCAGCTGATACATACACTACTAGTCTAGGCAGAACTTCTAAATGGGGCAGGGTGGAATTGCAAACTTGGGTAAGCCAAGGTTAGAAGGTATCTGTTCTCACCAGGCTTCTCCTAAAAGCCCTCAGGAGGGCAAGTGGCAACACGATCAGCAGTCTCACCATCCCCTTCCTTCAGGGCATGCCCACAGGGGATGCCGTGGTGGTCGTCCAGGGCTGGGGAGGACAACGGTCTCAGCAGCTACCTTCCCAGCACTGTCTGCTCCATAAGTGTTGGGTCTCTGAGCTCACATCTGCGGCTGCATCTCTCTCTCCTACCTGTGTACCAGCACAGGCATATACATGTATTTCTATTACATTCATTGCAGCAAGGGTGGCTTGTTTGATGGGTGCTCATCACCCCTGATGTCCTAGTTTCCAAAGTTGGAGCATCCATCAGTCTGTACCATCTCAGATGTCCTGTGTAGCTGTAGCAACTGGTACTGCTGCTGTTGCTGCATGGAAGTCTTTGGATAAGGTGTGAGTGTGTGACCTTTACCCCAGGAATTCTGGGTAACTAATTAGTGGATACATCAGTGTTGCTTTGCTCCATTATTTCCATTTTCTGATTGTGTCAATCAGATTGTGCTTCCACTGAATTACAGTGGTTATTAGAAATTTTCTACAGTGATCTTTAAATATCAGCTGTGCCATAAATATTTTATGACATTTTCAGTGACAAATGATGAGTTTAATCAGACTCCAGAGAAATCTATTGGAGCTAGGAAAGCACTCTAGGGCAGGGGCTCTTCAGAGAACATAAGTGTGAGGTTCCTGGGAGCTTTCATACTCTTCTAAGCTAATGACAAATGCTCTTTCTACTTACACCGTAAAAAAGAGGAGATGCGCACTCCTGCTGCGCAAGTATCCATCTCACGCAGTCACAGCATGTGGCCGTCTTGGCTTTAGCTGCCATCACGGATCACATCTGCTGCTGTGGCGGAGTTTGGAGAAATCGTCTTATGCTTTGTCCAGCTCGAGCTCAGGCAGGCTAAGCAAGGTGGCACAGGTGTGCGGTGACACAGCTCCTGGTAAACCAAAGCACTGAAGCTGGGACCTGCTCGGCCTCATGAGCCTGCGGTGCTGTTGTCCAAGGGCAATGGGACCCACCTCTGTCTGTGCAGTGCGTGATGTCCCTGCTGTCACCCATGGAGCCCAGCAGCCCCCTAATCCTCTGCGTCTTGCTGAGCTGGAGAGGAAGTCATTTTGTTGGTAGCCCTGCACTTCCAGGTAACTTCATCTTTTTTCATTTCCTCACCTGGAGAACTTTGCCTGAGACTTGGAAAACATTTCAAACGCATTATTTCTAGTAGTGAAAGGTATTAAAAATGCAATTGCCAACAAGTCATACTGCAAAGACTGTTCCCATGTATTTCTCATGTGATCCACCCTCTAAGCCTGAAGTTAAATATACCACTGTAATACTGAACACAAGTGTGGCAGATGTCTGTCTGATAACTTGCCGTAATAAGCGACAAAAATGCTTCAAAAGGCGTGTTTGCAATTTTGTAGTTAATAATTCTTTACACTGCTTAATCTCCATAACTTTTCTTTTAAACATTAAGCTTACCAGTTAGCTAAAGGGAGAGCAGCAAGCGTCGCCCAGCCAACCTCCAGAAGAGCCTTAGCTGTGGCCTCCAGCAGCATCCCCATGACCTCACTGGAGAGGTGCAGATGAGGTAGGGGGCTGGATGGAGGTGGGAAGCTGGGAGGGGTTTGGGGCTTAGAAGATTGTGCTTGGCATTATGAAATCCAGAGGATTATGAGTAGCATCCCCTGGGGTCACTTCATCTTAATGTCTTGACCCAAAACCATGGGAAGGCATGGCCATGCCACAAGCAGGACTGCTCTCAGAGCACAGGGCAGGCTGACAGCAGGATGGGGACTGACAGTGCCCAGCATGGAGATCGGGGGTCGCCCCTCACCTGCACTGTTCCATGAGCTAAAGCTCTCTCCTCTCAGACTCTACACACCTTCAAGACTTTTCTCCTTCAGAGTAAAAGGTCTGGAAGCTCTGTGTAAAAATTGAGAGGGGGAAAAATCCTGTCTGAATTCAGATCTTTCTGCATAATGATGTGCTTTCCACAGAACTGTAAATGTTAAAACAGGAAAAAATTACTACCTGCATTTTGGAACAAATCTGTAAAGATAATTAATGTACAGAGACTATTTTACTTGTGACTATTCCTTCAAGGTGTATGGCTGTTACTCTCAGGAAGGAAAGTTCTGCATTATAAAATCCCTGCATGGTGATGATTGCTTAAAGAACCACTAGTGACAGTGGAGAGATGCTGAATTTACTCTGAAAATTCCAGGAATAACGAGAGGTCGCATGGCCAGGATGTTACTTTTTGTGAGCAAAGGCCAGATGCGGGCAGTCTCTGGATGGTGTGGGCAGCCTGTGCCCAGGGCAGCACTGAAGTAGCACACCTGCCATCGCCAGCTTGAGCATCACTTGCAGTTTGCGCTCCATGCCGGGCAGCAGGATTCTAGTGCAAATATTGGTATGAGAAGTAATCTAACCTACTTCAGGCCTGAGAGAAGCCCAGGAGACAAGTTGCATACTGCAATGATTTTACGTGAGGGAAGTGCCCAGATCTGGAGAGAAGACTTGAAATCAGCCAATTCTTTCCTCCCAGAGAAAAACAGTCCAGTATCTCTAGATAGTGTTCACAGGTGTTGGCTTTTTTTTTCTTTTTCTTATAGGCACTTTATTTTTAAGGCTGCCTGGGGGAAAACAAGCTTGCCTTGGCAAGCCCATCTGTTTGCTTGGGTAACTCTGACAATGCAATTTATTAATTTGTTTCATTTTGGCGGTGAGATGCTCCTTGGCTGGAAGCCTGCTGCCCTCGTGAGCTCCAGGTCCTGGGGGTGTCCGGCCAAGCCCCCGTGTCCCTGTGCGGGAGGGGGCTCAGAGCAGTGTGGGCGGGCGCAGCCCCCCGGGCTGGCTGCAGGGAGCTGCCTGCAGCCAGGGCTGGGGCTCGAGGGGGTGGGCCCCGGTGCCAGGCAGGAGGGAGGTATTTGCTAATAGTGCTTATTACAAGGGCAAAATCTATAGAAAATGAATACATTCCCCCGTGTAAATAGAGGAGATGTTTACTGTGACAGAGCTAATTAGGCTCCTGGGAGAATTTATGCAGAGCTAATAAGAAGCAGAACTAAACGTTGTCTTAATTTACCCTCAAGCTCACAAAAATGTTGTTCATTCATGTTGCACTAATTAAGCCAGCAGTCATTAACCCTTCCTTCAGAGGCAGAGACCCTTGGCACTGAAGGGGAGTTAAACCACACCCTTTCCAGTGAGCATTTTGGTGTTTCTGTGGGCCTTCAAGCACGTACCTTGACCCTGCAGCGAGCGTTGGAGGTGCTCTCGGCACTGAGCGGCTCTCCTGCCCTCCCCGGCTCAGCTCGGACCGGCACGTGCTGCCCAGCACCCTCTGTGCCGCTGTTCAACGCCCCGCGCTGCAGCTGGGGTCGGGCTGGGAGCTGCAGCTGAGCACGGCTCCCAGCCTCAGCCGGGGCTGGAGCCCTCGCCCTGCGTCACTGGGCGGGTTTCATGCTCGGTCAGTGCAGAGGAGCTAATGGCACTGGAAGCCCTCGTGCAAGACTGGTGGTAGCGTTCAGCTGCTCTGAGATGACATTTCTTATACCCACGTTGCTGCAAGAGACAGCAGACAGGATGAGAACTTGCCCAAAGTGTATTCTCAACAGATTTCAAGTTCAGTTTTGGAGGCTGTCATCTTTAGGCTGCATTTCTACCTTGGAAAGCTAGCTAAACTCAGCCTTAGCTCTGAGCATTCCTAGACATGTACTTGTCTCTGATAGTTTGTGAGTGATGGATAAACTAGGAAATACCAGGAATATTTGAGAGCTGTAAGCAAGAAAAGAGATTTTTTTTCCTTCTTCTTTTGCCCACATAGACCAGTGTAAACACATGATTAAGAGTAATCTGAAAAACAGAAGTGTCTTCCATGTCTTATTTTACAGAACAAGAGCAATGTGCTTCCATACCGTGTAAGTGAGATGACAATGAAATGCAAAACATGGTGCTGTTTCTCATTATCTTGTTTGCATGTGACCATTTGGGAATTGTGAATAGCAGTGAAAGGCTACTCAGCGAGAGGAGCACCACTGGCTCCCTCACCCCAAATTCCACTCTTGGTTAACGGGGGACTTTTAACTTGTGCGTAAGGTCTCTTGCATAGGCGTCGTGTTTTGTCTTGAAGATCTCCCTCTGTTATTATGAGGAAGGAATATCCCTTGTTAAGCACTGCAGTGCTCTCAATTTTTTTTTCTGTGTGTATGTTTTTGGTTGTTTGGTTTTGGTTGATTTATTTCTTTTTTTTTTGTTTCTGGTAACAGCATCATCTAAACGTTTTCCAGGGTGTTTAGTTACTTAGTGAAAGTGTTATGAATTTTGCTAGTAAGCTGTGCTGCCTTGTGAAGCTTTCATGTTGGGAAGTGGCTGGAAATGTAAGCAGTGCAAAGGAAGCAATGTGGCTACCACAGCCAGCCAAGAGGAAATCTGCATACGCATCACCCAGACACTGTCTTTCACAAAGCTGAAAGAGAGAGAGGGAATAACCAGTTACTTGCCCAACTGAGGAGGTGGATGTCCTGATATTGGCCATCAGGGAATGGCCTGAAATTCTCTGCTGGCAGCCAGTAATCTGGGATACTTCGGCTCTGGAGTTGCAATTCCTGTTACCCTTCTCTGCCTCCTCAACTGCAGGCAATCCTGGAGACAATAGTCAGCACAAGACAGTTCCTGAAAAGAACAGAGATGCACTGGTGTGGGAAATGACAAGCAGTCTCCAGAGGTCACCCATTATTCCATTATCCCAAGAAATCTCTCGTTCATAGGGTTGCTTATCAAACAGAAGCAGCATGGGGTATCGGCTAAAAACATTATACCTCGGGTGATGAGGCAGAGGTCTCGCACTGCTATTTGTTTCTGTAGCTCTCCTGGTGGAGCAGGGTGTGTGCTCTGCCAGAAATGCCCTCGGGAGCCAGTGGGCAGAGCTGCGGCTGGCCCTGGCGTGTGACAGCCTGCGTCACCGTCAGTCTGACCTGGCTGCGTGAGCGGACACCTCCTTTGCTGTCCCCAGCCTTCGAGGTTGTCCCTTACCTCTGCCCTCCAGCAGCAGCCTCATGGCTTCAGCAGGTTTAGAAGCTGAATTCTCCTAACTGGACGTGCTCGCCAAAGTCTGTCCTCGCAAGTGTGTCTGTCTTGGGTGCCCATGGCTGGGCTGGCAGAGCCTGACCCTCCCGGAGAGCGAGGCTTCTGCTTCCTTCCCTCTGCTTTGGTTAAAACCTTACATGGCCAGGCTGTCAAAAGGCAAACAGCAGTAACAATAAATTGGAGTAAGCAAGATTTTATTATTGTCTTTTTATTGTAATTTTAATTGAAACAAATACCAAAATGATCAACAGTTCAGTGTTTTAGTGTTAATGCTTTTTTATAAGCCACTGCAAGACTCCAAGCAAATGACAAAAAAGAAAGCTTTTATGAATATTTAAGCTATTTTTTCATCTTCAGCAATTCAAAATGCTTTTCATTACTTTAAGCATCTTAATGTAAAAACTCACAGTCATAAAATGCCAACTAACCCTGTTACAGAATGCAAAGCTGATACCATGTTTTGCGCGTATGCGAGTGAGAACCTGTAGTGTTCGTGGACATACCACTGCTGGGAGTGCTTTGTCGTGTACTTGTGATGATATATTTGTAACTATTGCTTCTTCTTTAAGGTAAGAACAAAAATCAAATCTGTTTTTTGGTTTTTTGTTTGTTTTTGCATACAAATACAACGCGTTCACTAATTGATGCGAGTGAAATTACTCTGAACTGGGGGTGAGAGACAGTCTGGGAGGTGTTTGCTGTGCAGTTTTGGAGACAATGCTGCAGACTTCTTAGAAAGAGTAGCCATCAAAATTCTGCAGGTATGTAAGTGAACAATATTTCCAAGATTATCTATTAATTCTGAGTACTAGCCACGACAAATCAGCTGGGAAACACAAACTCCAGTAATTTTGATGAAAGTTTTATTCATTTTAAGTGTTTCTAATACAACTTTGATATTGTATTACAGTGTTACCCCATATTTGCAATCAGAATTTGTCAGATCACTGGTAGCTGACAGTTTTTTATATAATATTTTTTCAGATATAAATCTCTCGTTTTTGAAATTGAAACATATTTGTAATAATAATAAGATGGCTGGGTAAGATCATCTTAATGTGGCTATTCCGTTCTGCTAGGTTTCCTACCGTCTCTCTCGATGTGAAATCATCCTCACACAGCTGCTGTTCTGGATGGGGGAGGTCGGAGGGGAGGTGCTGAGTTCCGTGTTAACGAAGGCACCTCTCCTGTGATTTTTTTATGTGTTCACATGCTGCAGGGCCCTTTGCTGTTCAGATACTGTGACTACAATGAAGTCAAGGGAGTCGTCAGACCATTCTTGTAATATTCTAACATACTAAATTATATTTATTGATAGAATTTTTGTTCACTGCAGCAGGTGCCAATTTACTAAATGTTCCAGTACTTCTCAGTGCCCACTAATTCTTCCTACGAGGAAACAGTTGGTGTGCAGAAGTCCTCTTGTCACAGCCTGATGTGCAGGCTGTGAGCAGATCAAGTGATCCAAGGTTCAGAAGGGAAAGCAGTTTGGCTTCCGCAGCTGGGAGCGGGGCGGTCCATAGCATGGAGCAGGCTGGGCAGGTCGCTGCGCGGACAGAGGTGCAGCTGCTGAGACATCGTGCTCGAGCCTGCCTGGTGCCACCCTGCCTGGTTGCTCTAAGGTTACTGCTGGCTCTTGCAGCATCTACAATAACAAAGCCAGGCATAGGTCAGAAGATACAGAGCCCATTTTTGGTGTTGGTGCTCCAGAACTGGACCTTGTGAAAAAGAAGAGAAAATATAGTGTCACCGGGTGAGGATTTGTGGTCCTGAGCAACCCAGGGAGTGTGCAACATGCAAGACCATAAACATCTGGACCTGAACACATATTAGAGAAAATTAAAAGAGAGGAAAAGAATGCTTCAGAGAGACTGAAAGCAGAAGCAGGCAGCGATGGGGCAGTATGAGGAAGGGCAAGAACAAAGCTGCTTTCACCGGCTCAAGAGAGGGCAAGGGAAGTCCCCCTGTGGCTCTGAGCACTTGTCTGTGTGCAGTAATAGCAGTAGGTTTCCTAGTTTAAAAAAAGAATGATGATAATAACTTCAAATTGCAGCATTTGCAGGGGAAATATTAAGACTTTTTTTTTGTACAATGCTCATTTCCACGTAGCAGTCGAGTCTGACCATGCTGCAGGTCTGCTCCCGGCAGTCCAGTACTGGGCACCAGTGCCTGCATGGAGGGGGGTTCTGGGACTCCCCAAAACCAGCCACAGAAGTCGTGACAGTGGCAGTGCTCTCCTCACCCAAGGTGCTGGCATCCCCTCACTTTGGGGTGACAGCGATGCTGCATGGGGCTGGTACAGCGCTGCTCTGCAGTAGAAGCATCCAGGGCTTTCATCCATTTTCCGTAGGCACACATCTGAGGGGAGCTGAACCTTTCTTCCTTTCTTTGCCAGTTGGTACGCAGGTAAATGAAGAGAGAAGATGCAACTGTCAAAAAGCATGCGAGGGAAATAGGTGCTCACATCTCCTCGGCTGCGACCAGAAACGGCTGGTAAGGAGAGCTCCAATCTGTAATTAGATCGGGTTGTAGAAATGGGAAAAAGCCAGGAAAACTTTTAGATGCACATTTTCATCTTAAGATCTAAAGAAAAAAAAAAAAGCCAAAAGCTGGAAAAATCTTAAAAAGCTAACTTAATTTGATAAGTGTTTTGAGTTTGATATATGTATCTGATTAATCTGTAAGCCTTGTAAATGACTGATGAATTGTGTTTGCTTAAATCTCTATTTTCCAAATTTCCATCTGCAAAATTTTTGTTTTTTTTTTATTTTTATTTTTTTCAGAGCACTCTCAGGTCAGGAAATATCTCTCTCATTTTCATAAGCATTTTTTGCATATTTACCTAATATTTTTTTTTTTCTATCAGCTCCATGTTCAACTAATTTTGTCCTTTGTTGGCAACTGCTCATACTTAGGCAATGACAGTTCATGGGAGGTGGTAAATACTTTGTTGAAGAGTGATTGATTTTTGTGTATCGTTACGGTGGTGTAGGATTGTATACCTGTTCAGTCCCAATGGTTTTCCTTGTTTTCATCCATTTTGTACATACATTTTATTTTCAGCCTGGGTGTATTGAAGTCAATGAGTTCATGGAAGCATGACTGGACAGATTGTTTGGATTTTCTGGTCTCATGAATACTGGACAACAAAATCGTTCAGTTTAAGGGCATCTTATGGCTACTTAGCAGTCTTAGAGATGGTCAGTAGTTACAATGGAGTCATAGCAGCCGTTTGCTGTTTACAGACCTAATCTGATGGTACTACATTTCCTTTAGTGCAGTGTTAGGTTGGATGTTGAGTACTTATCACAGTACCGGCCTATATAATCTGCGTCACTTCATTTTCTACCTACAGGTTTAAAAAAAAAAAATCTTAGCACATTAAAAATATTACAAGGCATAATTTTAAAATGTGCGGTCTGTGGCAAGGGTGTGCGGAGCTCCTCCACCCATGTGCGGTGCCGGCTGCCCCTGGGGACACCCCCGGGTCCCCGGGGTGCCCACGCCTGCCCCACCTGCTGCCGCTGCTCCCCCCAGCACCCAGCCCGTGGCCACCGTGCTCCCCAGACACGGAGGTGGCTGCTGCTGACCACAGCAAGTTCATGTCTCTGACAATGTTAGTGCAAAGCTAAAGGGAACCCACGGTAGCTTCCTCAGTGAGGTGACAGCGAGTGTGTTTGTGTGATCACAAGCTGCTGAGGTGTCACCGCTCAGCTGGTGATGGTGACTCCTTGGGCTGGGGCAGCTCTTTTCCTCATGGGCCACGTGAAGATAGATTGGGACAGTGAGGCTAATTAGCAGAGGAAAGCAAAAGCAAGGAGAAAATGCATTTCCTCTCTGTAAACACAGCATTGGAATAAACATTAGAGAGGGAGAAGAATTAACTAAATTAAGGGACGGTGTTGTGCTAAAACCAGAGCTGTGTAATGTGACTGTGAATATATTTAGAAAGTGCAAATTAAAAGGCGTTAGCATCAGAGCAATGAGGGCTGACGAGAACTCTGAAAATGCAGAGTAGGAGAAAAACAGACTTCTCTTATGACAAAGCTGGGTCATTTGTAATTGTGGTTGGGCTGGTAGCTGGGAGAATTACAGCTGGAATGTGACTCCCCAGCCCATGTTTTCATGGGCCAAAGTAACTGTTTATGAGATTATTTTTGTTTCTTTTTCCCCTTGTAATCAAGCTAATACTTTTAAAATGAAAAGACAGGTCTGGAGCTTATGCCTTTAAAAATGAAAGCTAAATTTTACAACAACATATTCCTGGCATATCTTCTTAATGAGACTCTTGCAATCAAACACCTGGTGTGTGCTGGTGCTCAGCTGGTGGTGGAACTGACAGCTGCCCAGTGTCACGTCTGTAACTATACGTTTGCTTTGCATCCTGCTCTGGGATTTCCTGGTAGCATCCTTTCCCTAACCGACACTGATCCTGAACCCAGAGCAGGATTTAAAATGCCGCATTTTGTTAGTGTTTGGGTGCACCAGGCTTCACAGGAAGTGAAAAGCATAGCATGCTCTTGAGTTCCAGCCCTGTGAATCAAGAGAGCCTAGGACTGGATGAGTGAGAATTTCTTGCTGCTTCCTGCAGGCCATCAATGATAGAAATAATAAAATCTTGCCAAACCACCCCAATGTGCCAGAACATCGCTGAGATGTCTGCCTGTGCATCACTGCAGCTCCCACCCTGCCCGCGGCTGGGCGCCCTGAGCCTTCTCAGGGCAGCAGCAGCAGCCTGGCTGGGCTGCAGATGTGGGGTGACCAGGCTGCAGGACAGCATTGTTGTGTGCAAAGAGGAGGAAAAGGAATGTGGAGACAAGCTCACATGTTTGACAGTTTTAATTCCTCTGATGGGAAGCAAGAAAATGCTTTCCCTCTTTGGAGCTCTGACTAGTCAGAGATTTCCGTATTATTTTAGCAAGGAAATGAAAGCCAGCAGCTTAATAGCTTAAGTGAGAAGCTTGCTGTCAAACCCAGTCCTTTGGAAGAGTAGAAAGGAAGTCTGCTGAGATACATGGCAAAACTTACATGTGCGCAATTTCTTGCTCAGCACCTATCATCTTTCGATGAGTTGCTTTAGTTGTCTTTATATCTGCTGACTGCTCATTCTACTTCCTGAAGCAGGAATTAATTTATAAGGCAGAAGGGCCAGCAATATGCTGAGGCTGCCCAGTGCATGCTGGAACGCTTTCCTTTGTGGCAGTTGGAGAGGGTAGAGGGACCTGTCAGTACGGGAACATGCAAGCTGCTGCTTTCTTGCTGAAAATGTAAGGTATCCAATAGACATAGTTAAATAATGCATGTAAGTCAATCATGTTCTTGCAATTAGGAGATGTGGAAGATCATCTGTAAGGGCGATAGCCCACAAGGCTGTCACATTGGCATGCCTCTCCATTACCAGCCGCCTCCGCTGTGCCCACGCACAGACGTGCTCCCCATGCTTCACCACAGGACCCCACAATTTGTAATCCCAGCCAGGAGCAGATCACCATGAAAATAACCCCAGAAGTCAGCGTGCCTTCCAGACCTCTTCAGAGAAGGGCTGCGTTAAGATGGGCTGGTCCCACGCTGGCTGTGCGTCCTCCTGGTCACAAAGTGCACTCAGTTGTCTTCTCTTCCTCAGGTCTGATCAATTAGGTCAGCTCTCTGGAAAACGGCCCACTCGCCATGTGCTTGAAAGGGTCATTCTCAGTAGATTTTGTATCTTTAATTTCCCCAAAATTTTTGGTTGTGTTTTTATGATTTTGCAATTATCTCATGAAAATTCATGGTATTTTGCCTTTTTCTTGTTGACAAAACTTCCTTTCTTGATAGAGGTCTTTCTATTGTTAGTGTTTCTTTGCAACGCTTTTTTTCCCTGTTATGATGACTAGCTTTCGTTTTGGTACTTGCAGGTGCTCTTTTGGGGAAGAGTTTGCATTCATTTTTAGCCTCTAAGCCACTGTCTCTAAACAAGGTCCACGCTGCTGATAAGCACTTCCAACAGTTTATCTGATTCTTCCTCTAGTTTGCTCATTACCTTAGCGGTTTGTGTGGGGCTTTGTTCCATGGGTGAAATGCTGCTGTCGGGGTTCCCTGGCGGGCTCCCGTGCGGCAGCGCTGCCGTCGAGCGGCTCGCCCCGGAGCTCCGGCGTGAGCCCCGAGCTGCCCTCTGCCTGGGGCTGCACCCTGCTGCCCGCACCCCACAGCTCGTTCTCCTTCAGCCACAGCGTGCAAAGGCCTGAAGCACCCGCGCTGCCCTGCAGCGGCTCTGCAGGCTTTAGCCCCTGCCCTGCACGGCGCCTGAGCAGGAGCAGAAAGGCTGCTTCTCGCCCCGGTTTGCCCCAGAAGGACGCGGGAGCTCTGCAGCTGCCCCTGCGTGCGGGGCACCCTCCTTTTTTCTGTCCTGTAAGGGCAGGGAGGGCCGAGGCTCTGCAGGGGCTGGTGGCCCCGTGCCGAGGGCAAGCATCCACCGACACGGACACTTTTGCAGCTGTGGTTGCACCATCGCAGTGAAAGGAACTTTATTCCTCCAGGAGAGGTGTAAAAATCTAAGGAAGTATTCAGAACATTTCTCAGGGTTTTAAATATCCTGGGCTGGCCGCAGGTGAGAAAGCGGCCCCTGTGAGCCCATGGTGCCAGCCGGGGCACGGGCACGTGCAGCGAGGCCGGGGGTGAGGGAGGCAAGCACGCCTTTCTGTCGAGGCTAAACATCACGGCGGCAGTGAGTTCCCACCAGGATTTTCCATCTGCTGCTAATCACCCTGCTTTCAGGCAGAAATGCAGACAATGAGACCTCAATAATCTCTGTGAAATCCACAGCCATTCTCACTACAGTTTGGGATTTTTTGTGGGTGCTGTGATGGAGCTACCTGGCAGGGCATTTAGTTACATTATTTTACTCCTTGCTTCACCAAAAAATCAAAACAAAATGGAAGGTGACATCTGCTTCATAGCCAGACACATCAGCAAATCTTTTCTTTAAAGAAAGGCAGAGTCTGTTAGCTACAAAGGTTAAATTTCAAATATAGATAACAGAATCCTTGCCTGGCCCAGGATCTGGGCAAAATCACAGATTTCTCTATGAAAGATTGTCCAGTGCTTCTTTTTAGCTGTCATGGATATTTAGAGCATTTTTGTCTCTTATCAGTCAACTTAAGGAAAATGAAAGGAATAAAATGAATATTACGGATTTGAAAAGAATAAAAGGAACATCTCTGAAGTGTTGTGAGCTTTATCTGATTTTCTTCTAAATCATTCCAGCTCTCTATCTACCATGTTATTTTCCTTTCTAGCCCACATTTCTAATGCTAGGAGAAATGTAAACACCCCCCCCCCACATACCTACTCATCTTTAGGTTTATTATCTAAACCAGCATAGATAATACACGTATGTCCTTACATACATTTTTCACAAACTTTTTTTAGGAGAAAAAAATCACTGATGTTTTCCTGGCATCAACCTGAAACCTCAGCCATTGAGCTGTTTTCTTCAAAACCTTGAAAAAGCGAGTGTGGGAGATTCCACCTGTGGTACATTCACTGCCCACCCTCTTCAGGGTCCTTCCCAGCCCCAACAAGTCCAACTGCCGTTGCTGCTGTTGGGGTGCTTCCAAGGAGCTGGTAAGTGTTTTCTTTGCTTGTATGCTTTCAAGGGGCAGCCTGTTCTGCGAGAAGTTCATTCTTTTGTTTTACTGTGGGTGTTACCGAGCTCAGTCTGATGATGGACAAGCAGGTGGTGATCTGCAGAGGCAACTGGGCAGATGGGTGGGGTCCTGCACCACTGCGAGCAGCATTGCACTGCTCTAATGCAGCTCTTTATATTCATATTTTCTTCAGAGATGCAGTTTTGGTCTTCTCTTTCCCAAGGAAAGGCTTTACTTCTCAGGCAGAGAGCCCATTTCTCACTGTAGGAACATGTCGGAGACCCAACCACGGGACCCTTCAGTCCCTGAGCAACACTGTGACATGCCTGGACCTGACTCAGGTAACAGCTAACCGGCTTCCTCCTGGTCTGTGATCATTTTCCACCTCTCTTACCTCTAACCTTTTCTTAAATGACAATGTTTCTTTAGCCAAGGTATTAATTTCCAGCTCCCAAAAAGCCTCGGCTGTATGACTTGTATGTGTCCCATCACTCCCGACTATTGGCTGCCATTCTGCTGGAGAAAAGTGCTGCTTTTTAATCTGACAGTCCATAAACGAAGCAGTTATCTGTCAAATAGCATCTTTTGACAAACTTGCCAGATGAAAGACTTCTTCCTTTTGTGTGACATTTCACTACATTTTTTTCTTATATATTTCTGACATTTTTCCCATTACTATGATGAAGTTCTAAGGCAAAAAGAAACTGAGAGTTTGCTCTTCTCATGAAAAGAAGGGAAAGGGAATACAATAAAAATCATAGGCAAAAATAGCTAACTTTGTAATAGGCAGGTGGAAGATGCAGGACTGAATATTAGTGCATATGCAAATGTGATAATAAGTATCTTGAAAGCTGGTGGTTTAAGGTTAGCTATGCATTGGGATTATCTGAAAAACTAGCTTACTAAAATCACAGTACTAACAATATTTTATGAAGGGGGGGATCCATTCCTGTGTTTCTGTGTGGTACTTACGTGGCTCACTGCCTGATGTTTTTCATTGGAAAGCCGAGTCTGGGCCATAGCATGGCACTTAGAAATGCACACACTTAGGCAATCTTCGTATAATGTATCTGTGTATAAACACATTGCGCATGCATAACAGGACTGCATAACAGGTAGGTTTAGATTATTAGGAAGAAATTCTTCACTCAGAGGGTGGTGAGGCACTGAACAGGCTGCCCAGAGAAGCTGTGGGTGCCCTGTCCCTGGCAGTGCTCAGGGCCAGGGTGGAGGGGGCTTTGGGCAGCCTGGGCTGCTGGAAGGTGTCCCTGCCCATGGGAGGGGAGGGGTGGAACCAGGTGGGCTTTAAGGTCCCTTCCAAGCCAAAATATTCTTTATAAAAAAAAAAAAAAAAACCTATAAAAGACTGTTGGAAAACTCCGGTTTGCTTCTGTTGCTCACATTGCATCACCTAGCAGATTCTGTGAAGTTTATATTGTACCTGCAGGTCACTTTGCTTCTGTACGAAGGCTGTTGCAGGGCAAACCCTGCTCCTGTCTGCTCCAACCAGGCTGTTAAAGCCATCAGCTTCTCAGAGCTTAAATCGTTCTCCTCAGAGGTAGGAGAACTCCTTTTCAGTTTCCTTTATTTTATTCTAATAATATGCTTGGTGAACATGAGTTAAAAACTGTGTCTGTTGGGACTTTTGCTCTGAGTTTGCAGTGGTGCCAGTTGTTTCATTTCATTATGGTGTTGCTTGGGGACTTACCATCACAGGTTACGTGGAGTGGGCAGCAGCTATACCGGAGCCCTGTCCTGCACGCAAGGATTCTCGCTCTCAGGTTACCTTTTGTCTGGGGAGCATTTGCAGAACTGAGTGGCCAAGAACATCTGAAAACTGGAGGAAAAGCTGGGTCAGTCCTGCCAAGTTAATATAAAAAGATGAAAGGAGTCCCATACCCGCTGGAGAAGCAAGTGAACTATTGATTGCGGTTTCTCACTCCGCAGGGCACCTAGACAAATACACAGCGCTCGCTGGACAGCGGCAGTTATTGAAAACAGATGCACCTGGACCTGGACTCCGCAGAGCACGGCAGAGCACGGCAGGCCCGCCAGCACGGCTGGGCGCTGCGCCGAGCTGCGCCGTGCCCGAGGGGGTTAGGCTGAACGGGCTCAGCTTTCTCCCAGCCGAGGAGATCGGGACCGGGGATGCAAAATCCATGACAAACAACAAAATCCTCCGCAGTCCCAGGAACGCTGGAATGAATAAAAACAGCTTTGGTCTGCAACACTTTTCCAGTTAAGACGGCTGCAGCCCACAGCTGCTTGCCCCCGGGCTAATGACAGCCTTCCTCTGCTGACTTGTCAGAATACCTTTTACTTTCTCCATACCTTTGCTTTTTCTTTCTCTTAAGTCTTACTCAGACTCAAGAGGAAATGAAATTTTTTAGGCAGTTTGGCCATTTCCATTTCTGAAAATAGGACTTTAGCTTATAGTTTCCTCCAGCGATTTGTAAAGATTTCCCAAAGTGCCTAGGATTTGTCCCCTGAGAAGACACTGCCGAGCACTAGTTCTTTATAGAGTATATAGTTCTACAAAAAGCTATATAAAATTGTTTTGTTTGAGTTATACATGCAGAATACCTACTGCCAGTATCCAGACAATGGAGGGGCAGGCTTCTTTTGTCTGAAATAATTCAGGTGAGGACTGGCAGATAAATCTGACCATTTTTTAGTTAAACAGATACTTAAAATGGTCAGTTATGGAAATTAATCTATGGAGTTTTCAGTTGTACTCAGCTGGGGAAAAAGAGGAGGATGTTCCTGTGGTTAAGCATTTTCCTAAGCATATATTCAGTTAAATCCTGCACATTATATTTTAATTTCTGCAAAATAATTGAGATACAGTTAGTTATCTGGAATAGTACAAAGCCTCCAGTGTTACATATTTTGCAAACACAAAGAGAACACTGTCATTCCCAGAGGATCACAATGTAAAAAGGATTTGTACCTCGAACTTCACTCAGAAATCTTCAAAAGGCTTCTACGTAGGTAAAAACATAGCGAAGAAATAGTACTTATGCTCCATATAAACTTATTGACTTTAAAGATGACTGTGATTAGTCACACACAACCTCTACCATGTATATCCCTTGATTTGATCATGTCACTGCTTTTAGGCACCTGAACTTGACACTTCTCAGTCATCGTGGGATTCACGGTAAGAAAGAATTTAGTGGATTTGGTCTCATATATTTAGGACTCAGCTCCCTGAGATTTTGACTTCCACAAATGGTTTTTCTTTTGCATTTGGGGAAAACAAAACAAGCTATAAAACAGGAGAAAATATAATGCTAAATTGGAAAGCCATTCTTGCATGTGTTCTGAGACATCCAGCATTCTCTCCAGTCATATTCTGTTATGATTATTTTTAATATCCAATTAGGGAATGTATCCCTAAAATATTTTCTTATGATGGAAAAATAATATCTTTTAATTCTGTAGATTCGTTCTTTATTATTTTATTCCTACTTTTATTGAAATACTCTCTAGATGTCTTTTCTTTTGTAAAGCAATGCACTATGACACAGGGTAACAATTTTTTTATCACTGTTAATTTTAACTATATGTCTTAAAGCTTCTAACAGGAATGTAAGAATGAATTAGGTTATGGAGCTCAACTTCTTCTTGTAGTGAAATATTAAAAACATGTACTAGCAGAATATTGACCATTTAATTTTTTTTTTTATTAAAAACCTTCCTGGCCATGTATGTATGTGGACACACACATGCCCACATATATAAACACATATATATGCACTTCAGTTCAACTTCTCTTTTTTTCCTTTGAAACTAAAAGCCATCTTGTATGAAGCCTGATGAGGCAAGCCAGCCGACTTTTAACAGTATGAAGTTTGCTGTGTAAGATTTTCTTGCTTATTACATTATTTCCTTCCAATTTTCTTAAACTAGGTGAGAATCTGTACAGGACACTGAATTCCCTGTGTAAGCTGTGAGTGGCTGGGGTCTGGACTCCTGTGTAGCTCTTCAAGGGAGTGACTGCTTCAGCGCTTCCCTCTGCCATCTCCTAGGTGAGCTCTATGCCAAAGCTGGCAGAAGGACTTCACGTACTGCTGTTTCCTCTGTTCTCATTGGTAGCATTTGTGCTCTACACATATCACTTTCCAGGAAACACAGCAGAGCTAATCTCAATAATCACTTGGGATGTATTGATTACAAAGGCTTTTTGTGTTCCCAAAATTTTGCTTAACAAGAAAGTAAAAATAAGAAGTTATTTTCTCTATAATTTTCTCTGTTTTTATTGACCCTAATTACTTATTGATCTTTCCACTTGAACAGCGGTGTCCACAGCCATGGAAGCACCCTCTTGTTCTTGGCTGTCATGGCTCGTAATTCTTCTCATGAGTTCATCAGCTTTTATTTAAGAGCTTGGTTTTTTTTTTTTTTTTTTTTTTTTTTTTTTTTCCTGGACTAGTTGCTTTTTGCTGCATTGTGTCATAGAAGATATGGTTATAAATAAACTTATTTATAAAGTTGGTGATAAAGGATTATCACCAACCCAGCCAGGGTCCATAATATCCTTCCAGTTTGATAATGATCAAAAAGTAACGAACAATTGCTTCTGGGGGAGTCTTTTTTTCCAATGTGCCCTTATTTCCTTGCATTGATATGGGAAAGCTGTGAGAGACCAGACTTTCCAGTTGGAATTCCCAGCTAGGGACACCCCTCGGTCTGCCCCGCTGTGGCGCTGGCCAGGGTACCCAAGTGGCTGGCACATGGGGCCCAGCTGCTGTCCCCCCCATCCCACCTGCCCACGCACCTCGTGCCCTCCCCTGGGCTGCGAGCGGCCGTGGGGCCGCGTCCCCAGCTCCCCTCTCCCAACGCCTCTTATTTGGGCATGCACGTGGCCCCAGCAGCTTGGCCTTTGAAAGGCAATTTTTGATAAAAGCGAGCTTCAAACATTTTCCCTGCATAAAATGCAGTTTTATTGAAACTCAGCCATTAAAATTTGTAAATTCCATGGGGAGTTTGTTTTGCAGAGAGAAAATTACAACAGCCCAGCAATGGTAGAACAACCAATGCTGATATTTAGGGAACATACTCTTTCCATTTTAGCCTTCGCTTTAATATCTGGTTTGCAATTTTATTTTTATATAATGCCATAAATTTTAATACAGAACTTAAAACTGAAATGAAAACACTGCTTTCTTTTTTTTCCACAAAATTTTCACTCACAATTATTTTTTGAATCTGGGGGCTTGATTCATAGCAGGAAAAAATAAGCACTTTTGACATTTTACTGTCCTCCGTTAAAAAAAATAGCTATTTTCTTTACTGCTCTGCCAAATTATACAAGCATTATGGCAAAACTCAAACAAACACATAAGTGTTCCACAAGGCAGCAAACAGCCCTGCAGACAGGCAACGGCAGCCCTCCGCAGCGGGACCCCTGCGCTGCCGCCGTGGTGCCTCTGGGTACGTGACCAAGCCAGCGTCCCCACGGGCAGGAGGGTCCCTGTGGCTGCGGGCACTGCTGCCTGCGGTGGAAGGGGACGTCCGTCTCTGGCTGCCTATCACCATGCCAGGGCACAATGCATGTTACTGGCTAGCAGAAAGGCAGCAGAGGTTTCCTGTTCACTTTTGGGGAGGGGGTTGTATAACGGTGGTTGTAACCACCTCTGCACCACTGATGGTGATGGGGGATTCTGAGCGAGAGCAGCTTATTTTTTTCCACATTGCTTGAGACATTCAAGGTGTAAGCCATGTGTTTTTCATGTCAGAACATGTCAGCTGATTCCTATGTGAAAATATACCCACAGAGCTACCTCTTAAAATGGATGCGAAGCAATTTGCCAGTTGTCCATGAGTTGCCTCATGGACAACTGGCAGCAGGATTTTTAAGAAATCCATCTGGGTTCCCCACAATCAGCCTTTTAACCTAGCAATCATGCTCATCTGTATCCTTCTGTACAAACATCTTAATTTGCTTTTTTTTTTTTTTTTTAAGTAGTTCAGTGATTTGGGACCGTTCAAGAAGTTTTCTCTGAACATAGAAATTGTGAGGCAGGTACAGGAAAACTGTATCCTAAACATCCAAATTTGGGAAAAAGGAAATAGAAAAAGTGCAAAGTGGAATTACAAAGTGATATGAGCCTTTAATGCTGACTTGGGAGAAACTTGGAGATGTCTTGTTCATTTTAGCTGGTCAGAAAGAGGCTGGTACATGAGAGGACACTCGGCACTTGCAGGGCAGAGAAGCTGGATGCTGTTGGGCTGAGCTGGGTTAGAGCATCCAGGGGACAGAACCAGGTGCTTCCAAACTCACAGAAAGGAAAATCTTGTCAATAAAGGTGATGCGAGAGGAATAGAAGGAGGAGGTCAGGAAAGAATTGGGGCAGGTGAAAACCTCCTCCGTGTCATGCTACAGTGGACACTGCCCTGCTGCTGCCAGGGCTGAGCCCCGCGGGCTGCAGGTGCTGGTGCAGGGCAGGGATGAGGCCAGTGGGATCTGTGCCCTCACTTGTCCTGCCCTTGGGCACATCCCTGGCGTCCGACGTCCCAGGGAGGAGCAGAGTAAAACCCAATAAAATGGACAAGTTTTGTTTCTCAATTTCCTTCAGAAACAGTGAAAAACTGATTGAGAAGCTGGAATGAGACCATTAGGTAAAACCAAGCACCACCAGCAAGTTAAACTGACCATCATTACAAGGTAAATAATTATCCATGTTGTTCTGCACAGGTGTGAGAGATCAGGCATTTATTTCCAGTCAAGTGAAGACTGTGTCTCTCCAGGTCAGTATGACTTGCCGCGATCCTGGGCACGACGGGTTCTGCATGGCAGCCACCTGCACACAGCAGCACTCTTTAATAACTCATGCCTTGACCGCAGTATTAGTGAAACCTTATGGCACCAGAAAAGATGTGCAGTAGCAAGTGATGGGATCTTTAAAAACCTGCATCACATGCGGTCGCTTCTGAAAGAGCCTAGACTGCAGTGTTCACAGACATTAATCCCTGCTTCTGAGTGCTTTCACCTTACAGTGCTGCAGAAGTTTAATGTCGCTCTCCTGCAATGTGGCATTTGAAATGACACACATAAAACTAAACAGCTAAAATCTGAGATCTGAGATTTGCTGTAATGTATATCCAGAATAATTTAGCACTAGAGAAGGAAGAATATTAAAGGTTTTTTGGTCAACACTGGATTGATTTAAATATTTTGAATATGTTTAATGACATTCAAATTATTTTTTGCACAGACTTAACTGCTCTAATAGGATAGGAAAATTTTGAAGAACATAGATACAAGAATAATTTATAGGGCTGCTTTATGCTGTGATGCACAGTAAATCACTGTGATTGGATGGAAATGATTTTTAAAACTGTTCTACTTGGGGACTGTTATAACAATGCAAACTACTTTTGAAGGACAGGAGGTGATTTTAATTCAGTTTGTATCACTGCATTCATGATTTAAAGTTCCTAAATGGCAAAAAACAAATTTATTTTTTTTCTACCAGGAGAGTATTTTAAATCACCTTAAATACCAGTAGAGATTTATTCCAGTTTATGGGAACCCATAATTAGCGCTGTAGAATACAGAAAATGTTCCTGGAGAACATCACCAGTTCCCAGGCACAGGTCAAATGAATGCGATTTCTGACTTTTTTGTCCCACTGTCACCATGAGCATTGCGGCTACTGTCTCCCCTTTTCCAGAAGCTGGTAGCTAGTAAGAGAGACAAGACTACCAACGCAGTTCACCTGAGATATGTCAAGGAATATAACAGGATAACTGATTTCCCTTTTTTTTTTTTTAGTTGATTTTCATTTGTTTTTCCTCCTTTATGGAAAACCACTTCAGCAAGCAGTTCAGCTCCTCTGCTGGGAGTGCTCCATAGCAGCAGCCTACTGAACTGTCCAGAAGCCTGCTGTGGGTGGAAATCAGATAGCCCGGATAGCCCATTGCTCCCAGTGTCTCCTGCGATGTCTGTTCTTTCCCTGGCTTCAGTACTGTGGTTTCCCATCCCCGACAAAGGCTCTTCCCAGCCGCTCTGCAGCAGTCCTGTGTGCCCTGCCAGACCCACCGGCTCCGTGGGGCTCTGCTGGGCCCCTGCCCCAGTCTCATCCATCCCCTGCTGCTGGAGGCCGGGTGCGGGCACTGGGGCGTGGGGCAGTAGCGGGTCTGTGCTGACAGGGAGCGAGGGCATGCAGCCTACCTGTGGGCAGGCCTGCAAGGGGATGCCTGGAAAATGGTAAGTGCAGGAGCGCATTTCACGTCTCTTCTCCTGCTTCATGACCTGCTGCCATTAAAAATAGCTAAAAAAAATTAAAAATTACTTTTCTGTTCAAACAAGCAGTGTGTTCCTGTTATACAGGGCGGACAACAGACTGGGTCATCATTAAAGTATGTCTCTCAAAAAGAGCACTAAATTTTCATTATAGCCATCAGAAGATCAAGAACAGCCCACTGTTACAAGGATTCGCTGTTCTCTCTCAAAAAACCCTGTGCTTTACACCCTCTTTGACTATTACTTGAATGCAATGCCTCCATGCTTTCAGAGAGAAACGTTTCCAGAGATTTAGGGGACTTCATTCCAGCAGGAAAGGGCACAAGAGTCAATGCAAAATTCATATTCAAATTTAGAAACACATTTTTAACAGCGTGGTTGATCAAACACAGAACAAACTGCTTTGGAAGTGGTGGAGAATCTGCCCATTGGCATCACTAAATCAGGACAGATTGTTTTTAAGATGATATGCTTGATCTAAACGCAACCTGTCAAGTGTGATACAGGGCAAATGCTGATATGAAATACCCTGTCACACAGCAAAGGTCATATAAGCTGAGACAACAGTTCCTTCCTATGGGACATGAAGGCAGAAGACAGCGCAGCTGCTCCTGCATGACAGAGCTCCCTGTGTTATGAGTCACACTGCTTCCATCTCGTTTCAAGACTTAGGGTCTGTTTATTGTGTTGGTTCCCCCCGCCCTGCCCCTTCCTCCAAAACATTCTGAAGGAGTTGGCAGAAGAAATGGCTTCACCGTAAGGCAGACCAGCAGAAGGATGTAGAAAAGATACTGTAAAAATGAGGAGACAATGGCAGTATAAGCCCGGCACAACAGCTGCTGGAGACTTGCTGGCAAACTTCTGTGATGCTCGCTTTTCACACAAAGTGCCCCGGGCCCTGGCCAGCGCCCAGCAGAGCCCCCGCGCTCTGCTGCCTGCCGCTGTGCACAGCCTGCCCAAGAGAGACCGCAGCTCCGCGGGGAACAGCAGTCTCGCAGCATCTGCTAGGGAGAGGACACTGTCGACTTAAGCAAGGACGTGGTAAAATCCTGTCCCAGCTGAACCTCCTCCCATCCCCAGACAAACTAGCAGACCTGCGTTTTGCACTCCTGAATACATCTTCTTGCGTGCGTCAGTGCAGTGGTGGAAATGGAAACAAAGCAGACAGGCTCCAGCTGTGCAGGGGGTGCAAACGAAACAGGTTCTTGGGTCCCAGGTGCTGCCTGTGGCTGGGACCCACAGCAGGGTTTCTGCACTGTGTGGGATCCGTCCCAGCCCACTGCCCTGTGGAGCAGCTGTGTAACTGCCAACCAGCTTTCTTGATATTTCTGCATTGTAAGCATTTTCTTTCTAGCAAATCTCCCACTTCTGTTGTTATCTGCTTCTTACACGTTAATCCTATGCTATTAGGATTTGCGTTTACAGGTTCATGCTCTTCTTAATCATATATGCAGCTTCCCAAGTGCCTTAACAGAGGGGCACCTTCTAGATAAAATAATTATAATCAAGTAAAAATAAATGCTCATTACTTAAACAGCATATACAACAAATAGAACCTTTCCATTTAAAGGCTAAATGACAGACTTAATGATGAACGATATAGACTAATTACAGGTTTCATAACTCATTAGCATCAAAACACAAAAATGCTTTAAGGCAAGATAAATTGGTCAGCGTAGCCCCGCAGTTGCGGGTCCCACCTAGCTTGCCGATCAATGGCAGATGCAAAGGAAATAGCAGATTTGTGCTTTTCCTGTCCCATAACCAGTATTTTCGAAGGCATGACCGCTAGCATCACTGCACCAGCGATGCTGGGGGCTGCTTATGATGCCCTGCAAGCAGCATGGTCTGGCTGGTGGGAGCAGCCCATCCTGCCCACAGATGTGGTCCTGCTTGTGCCCATCCATCACCGCAGCTTCTTTCGTGCATACAGTGCACACAGCATCTGCCCTGAATTATTGATGGGACTGCTTTATCATTTGGACATATTCTCAACAGGGTGCAAGGTCAAGCCAATAAGATCATTGCAGAGCAGCACCACAGTCTGCCTCACTACTCATCTTCTGGATGGTGAGCTGCAGATAGTGCTGTCGAATGTGCTCAGTACTGAGAAAGGAGAACAGAAATACAGCACTAACTTTATTCTGCTGCTTTTGGGCCATGTAGGAAAGCCTCAGGGTACTTTGTATATGATTTTCTTTTTTATTTTATTTTATTTTATTTTATTTTATTTTATTTTATTTTATTTTATTTTATTTTATTTTATTTCGCTTTATTTTATTTTATTTTATTTTATTTTATATTATTTTATATTATTTTATTTTATTTATGTGCAGGAGACCTACAAACAGATATATCAGTGTGGAAGATTCAAGGGAGGTTTGAAGCAGCAGAGAAATTCCCTCTCCCTGTAACTGAAGCCTTCCTGGTTTCCCTGAGCACTCAGGGCAGCACAAGGGGTTGGGCTCCATCTTCACAGCCAGGGCTCATGCTAAGTAACATCATGAGTGGAAATTCCAGAATGGGCTGACAGACCTGCTAACAAGTATAGGGGCTCTGCTGATACATGCTCTGGCTGGTGTCCTCTCCTGAGGAAGACTTTTTGGCCTCAGCTTTTAGCAATGTGCCATGTGAGTCCAAGGCCAGCTTCAAGCTTGTCCTGAGGTGCCTCCCCTGCTCACCCACAGCTTGTGAGAGGTGTCTCTTGATGCTCAGTCTGAAGAAGCTGTGTCCACAAAAGCTAGCCCTGGTGGCATTTCTCCTGCCAGTTTGCGTGCCATGGGCAACCTTACTGCCCCAAGCTCTCTGCTGGCTGTGGGCTGCAGGATCATCCCACAGAACTCTGGGTAAAACTGCTGTGAAGGTCTGCAGGAGACACAGAAAATCATCTGCTTGTAGCAGACTGAGGTAACCTCCTGCCAACCCTACCGGAAAGGATGCTCCTTCAGCTGCTGTTTGGCCAACTGATGCATTACCAAACATTGCTCCACACAGGTGACTGAGCACAAATGTCAAGAGCAAAATTTTGAATTCTATAGTGCTTTCACTGAGCTTATGAAAATCTCCTGCAGAATGCAAAGATAAACTTGGAACTTCATGGGGAGATTTGCCTGGCTAAGAGAAATTTTGCCAATTTAGAGATATTGTATTTGGGAGAGAAAAGTTTGAGTTAATCTTATCACCTGTGGCAAGTGATGTCAAATGTGATATGCTTAAGAACTATCTTTTTTGGCCTGCTTTATGTGGTATTGTTAGACAAATATGTAGATACAGCTTTTAAGAAGGGACTGTGAGCACCAGCCTCCATGGAGTAGTTGAATGTCCTGGCATTCATCAGCAGATGTATGTCTGGATGCTCTGAGCAGTCATAGCAGCTTTGAGAAGCAGCGCCTCACCATCAAAGAGGTTTCTGAACTAAGCCAGAGCCCATCAAACTGGTGATGACCATGGTGGCTGTGCTTGGGCGCTGCTGCAGACCACCTTGCAGAAGACGTGTGTGGGCTTGGAGGGAGCCACCAGAGATGTCCCGAGACCTGCAGCACCTGTGGCTCTGTGGGCAGAGGACCAGAGAAAAGTGTCTGCAGCCAGCTAGCTTCCTCCAGCACCTTAGTGACGGTGGTCCAGCTGTGTGGCCCACTTCCCATGGCTCAGGAGACCTCATATGAGACCAAGGCAGCTCCTCTTCACACAATGGAAACATCAAAAAAAAGCAAGAAAATACTATTAAAGACGTACCATGCTGCGATTGCAACTGTCTCCGTGGTGGCAGCAGTAGCACACGTTCCAGTTGAGCTGAGAGCGATTATAAATTGTCTAATGAATGCTGGTTATTGTTCCGAAGCCTCTACACCAGCCCATACCCTGCTCGTGGGCACTGACTCCTCCTCTGCCCCCTCCAGCATTGCCTTTCTCGACTGTGAGGACTGATAAAATGACAACACACAGTACTTGGGAGTAGATCCTTTACTACCTAAAGTGACTCTGTCCTTAAAACATACTGCCAATTTCATTAAAAAACAAAACAAAACAAAACAAAACAACAACCACACAGATTTAAAAAAAAACTCAAAAAAGAAACATAATGCAGAGTCACTGCCAACTATATCCCAATTTTAGTTTTATTTATAGGAGATGCTGTTGTAAAATTAAACCTTTAGATAATTCGCTTTGAAAGGCAAGTCTTGTGGAAACATTAATTGCTTACTGTTATAGCTTATTTTTGTCATGTTGTCTTGTTGCTCTAATTTGTTAGGCAATATCTGTAAAACTTTGATAGCAATGATGCACAAATCCTAAATTTCTACAGCTTATGTGGAAACGCTGTCTCAGAAAGCCTGTAGCATATTGCAGGTAAAATCAGGCAGAAGAGAGCTGCACGGGAAAGCTCTGCAGTTCTGCTTTGATTTAAAATGAGCTGAGAAGACATTTCTGCTCCACAACACTTCCGGGCTACAGAACAGCCCCAGAATCTGGAAACACTTCAAACCTTCTTTTTTCCTCGTTTAGAGTTTAACCTTTTGAAATACAATTACTAGCTTTTTCAGGAGAAAAATAATAAAGAAAGCACTAGTGGCTTTTTTGAACTTTCCAGGGCAAACCTGGAGGATGGGTGGGAAGTCTGTGCAGCTACACCGAGAATTTATGATTTGATCTATGAGGCCCGCCGTGTACCTGAGTTTTCCTCCTCCCCGCTCCCCTGCTGGACCGCAGAGGACGCCGCGTGCGGCTCCAGGGGAGGGTCAGCAGCGCCCGGGCTTCCAGCGCCCGCGGCGGCCGCAGCACGGCCTCTGCTTCCTGCCCGCGGAGCAACGAGACCGCAGGCGATGGAGCTGGCAGAGGCACAGGAGACCAGCGGCAGAACGCGATGGGGGTGTGGGAGGACACCGGACCGTGTTTGGAGCACGGCACGGGGCGCGTTCTGTCAGAGGGGGCACTGGACAGGCTTTCACAGCAAGGCGTCGCCGGCTGGGAGGACGCGGGTCTGCGGAGGCTGCCTGCCCCGCCACGCCGCGGCTCTGCGGGAGGGCTGCTGGCGGGGGGAGCGGCGCAGCTGGAGCCTGGGGAGCGCCCTGAGTCCTGCGAAGGTGCGGTTCTTGCTGCTGAGAGATGCAGCTCTCGTGGTTCTACTGAAGAGGCAGAAAGCTTCAAAAAATGAAAGCTTCCTTAAATGCTTTAATCTTCAGATGTTTCTCCTGGGGTGCATGCTGCTGGACTACGTACAGTTCTCTAGGCAGTAACAGGCAGAAACTACAGCTGGGAGCAGTGCCAGGCTGGCCAAGATGGAAAAAGCAGTCTTTCCCTGTTTTGCCAAATAAAGTAAAATAACCTGCCCCCTCAGCCTGTGAAAGCTTTGAGCTTGTGGGCCTTGTGAACTGAGACAGCTCACATCAGTTTAATGTGTTGCTGATAACCACTGTGAGAGGACTGATTGAAATTCTCTGTAACATATATAGAGAAATATAGAGATAAAACAGTCTTAAAACATGAGGGAAAAAACAACAAAAGCAAAGTAGCTGAATGAAATTTGCTCATGACAGCTGTTCAGCGCTACACTAACCGCTCACTACTGATGATGTATGCTTGGGTGTATGATTGTGTTTCTTCAACCCTACTTCTAAGTTGCAGCAAAAATAACATAAGAGAATACTCATTAGCCACAAAACCCCTTGTTTGCATGCAGATATGGATGAGCATTTGCATACAAATAATCCATTCCTCAGACTTTTCTGGGAAGAGAGACCTAGTTTTATGGGTGTTTGTGACTACTGCATAGGAAAAGACATGGTCAGGCTCAAATGCCACAGCAGTCTGGGCTGGACAGATGTTGAGGAAAACCATTCTGCAGTGTGACCAACTCTAGCAATTAAACAGAGCATTTGGACGTTGAGAAGGTGCAGAGAACTTCAAGTATTCCACACTGCATCTCTGCATTTCATGCCTGTCTCCTTTCAGAGCCATATCAGCCAGAAAATACACTTGCAGCCTAAACCTAAGCCCTAGCACATGATTGATGAAGCACTTCTTATACAAGAATTTTCTTTTCAAAAGGAAAACAGAAAGGTTGACTCCTTATTTCTGTAATATCAAAAAAACGATATCTGATTTTAGATTTCTTTGCTAAAGATTCAGAGAGTGTTGATTTCTTTTCATACTGATGCGATAATGACGAGTATGATACAATGATTAATCAGTCTTTTAGCTACCATTCACTTCCCTTGATACGTAGGCTGGGTAGCAAAAAGCTGCGACTAATTTGGAAAGGATGAATCTATTTAGCCCTAGTAGAGCGATTTCACTATTTAGCACCACATTTTTTGTGGTAAGTTTCATTTTCTGTTGACTCTTGGTCAACAGAGAACTGATACATACTACTATCTTTTAAACACCATTAATCTGATGATGTAACAAACATAAAGAAATCTATTCATTCCAATATACCTAATCAAAAAGTGATGCAAACTAAATTAGATATACAGTTAGAGAAAGAGATGCCATCTGTTCAAACTTTCTAAGGGCTAAAGTAGCTGAGAAGAAGCCAATTTCAGTAAGCAATAATAAAATTATGCTGCAGAATTACAGGCTCTGTGTCTTACGGTTTATTCCCCTTCCCTTAAATCATATGAATACAATTACCTTCATCTATACACTACCTGATCTGCCTTCTTTTTCACTATTAAATGTAACAACCTTTGTAAGTGGAATGTAGAACAGAAGTCTGAAATGGACTAAGAAAATGTCTCATTAATTTCCTGACAGCAGTAATTTCAGATATTGTATA
This sequence comes from Chauna torquata, assembly GCA_013399475.1. Classification (NCBI taxonomy): domain Eukaryota; kingdom Metazoa; phylum Chordata; class Aves; order Anseriformes; family Anhimidae; genus Chauna; species Chauna torquata. The sequence goes on from VXAL01003045.1 coordinate 325,234, forward strand.
TGCTTTCTTCAAATGGTCACCATTTGTTCAATACAAGCAAAATGGACGTTAAATTGTACGTCTGACCCTGGCATATGATGTATCCAGTACTGCTGTGCTTAAGGATGTGACTCTGTTTGGCGCAAATGTTATGAGCCTTACATTGATACGCACCACAGTTCCCCATCAAAGAAAACACTTGGGAAAGTCCTAAGTCAAAAAACTGTTTGCTGTTAAAACAATTTACAGTTTCTGACTTACAAAATGTTACTGGAATAACGCATATCTGAGAGTGTCTCCCACAGAGAGCAGCCCCGCGCCTCCGGCACACTGCCGAGCAGCAAAACTCTGCCGCGGAAGGATGGCTTTTGCAGCGAGGGAAGGCATCTCAGCTGCGCCTGCGTTTTGCACTGATGGAGGCACTGAACATCCCTACCTCTGTGGGCGTTCAACCACTGCCACTCCTGAAGAGAGCATTATATCTCTGAACCAATTTTGGGACAAGCTGAGCAAGGTCTCTTCTGTGGCACTGGGACGACGCAAGTGGCTGCAGCTGGAGTTTTGGGATGGGGGCTGTCATGGTTTTTGGTGGGCGCTCACATGAGCAGACTGACGGTGTGCTGCTGCTCCTCATCTCCCCGCCCACTAAATCAAAGCACCAATTAATGACAAGTATATCTTCTTAGAAATCCATTTTCTTCTTGAAAATTAAATCACAGGGCAGAAGCCCAACCCTCCTCTATCTAATACTGGGAGAAAGGGCCAGTTCCCTGATAGAGCTCCCCATCCTGGACTTGGCACGTCTCAGCTAGCACTGCTCCAAACACCCCAGGCACAGTCTGGGATTTGGATTTGCAGGAGCTGGACTTGGTGATCCTTGTGGGTCCCTTCGAACTCGGAACATTCTACAATCAGACCAGAGCAAAAGCCCAGCAGACAGCATGGATGCAGCCACTTTGTTTCAGAGGGTGAGAGGTTTTAAAGTACTGACACCAGCTGCTGCACACCAGCTTGTGCCAGAGGATGGTCCCAGGATGTTGGGTTTGAGAGTGCAAGCACAGGAGTTGTGTCCAGAGTGTGCTGTACACTTCCCTGAAAACAATGTGATTCCTCACACTGGTGCCGGTCGTGCATTTCTGGGTAAGGAGCTATTCATTAAGGAGCCATTTCTGTTGACTTAGAAGCAGGCAGCAGCCTTCCGTGTGTAGACCTCTGAACACTATCGAAAGCCATTGTATGGAAAGAGTAGGCCAGAGAGCCCTGGAATCCAGTAAAATAAACTCATTAATTATTTTAAGTAATAATCAATAAATTAACTTTAATTCACTATAATTAATAATAATAATAATAATAAACGTACAAGCATTTATAGCATTGAGTCAGTGTGCCTGTTCTGTTGAGTTTAGCAATGATGGCCTCATTTGAAACAATTTGATTAAAATAATGCCTTTCTGGAAAAATGGCAATGAAGTCATAAAACACGCCGCAGACCAGGGACAGACTGCAGTTAGGAGCCTGACCTCGGTTGCTGGGCAAGGCAGACTTCCCAGGTGGATGTTCACACAAACAGAGGGCTGTGGGGGGATGCTCCCGGGGCACGGCATGTATCCATGGGTTTTTACCCCTGTCCCCAAGCGGTCTTTGATCCAGCAGTTGCCTTGATGCAGACAGGATTTGTCCAAGTGCCTACTGCTTCATCCCGGGAACAAGGACGTGTGGGGACCCACACAATTGCTCTGATGCATTTACATGTGGCCATGGCAATGGTCAGGGAAATAAAGGGTATTTCTAGAAGTTACTATATCAGTGAAATGATCCTGCTTCTGGCCAAAGAGGCGGTGGGTATTCTGGGAACAGAGGGATTGCGTGGACGTATGGGGTGAAGACAAACGGCCAGCAGGCACAATGCGTTGGGCATCACCTGCATCTTGCAGCACTCAGGATGCTGCTGCTGTGCTCACTGCCTGCCTCAGGGCTGGGCTTTCCCTGCACTGAAACCTCCAGCCAAGGCTGCGGCTTTGATAAAAGCATTCAGAGGGAAACTTTTTTCTATTTGTGAAAAGGAAACAAAGAGAAATGTTGAGCTCATATTCTTTTCGATTTCTTCCCATTCTACTCTATTCCCGCTGGTATTTACATTTCTGCCCAATAATAAGATTCTTTCTTATTTTTTTGCTTTCATCTATTCACAGATTTTTCTTGGTATTGTCTCAATTGTACTTCTTCAAAGTCAGAAAAAATAGGAAATAAATAGAAAAAAAAATGAGGAAAATCCCTTGAGTTATTTCTTTCACTGAACTTTGAAAGAGAAAGGAAGGGAGAAATCGCACTTTGAAAGATGGTGGGATAGCATTCGTTTCTGAATCTAGGAATATTTAAGTAAAGAAACTTTTCAGAGAGACTGATTTTACTACTGAGCTCATGACTTTCAGAACCAGCTTTTTAATAAAAATAACCACCTGCATCAGAGTTATAAGTGCATTAATTCTATATAGAACTTGTTTATAAAAATAGATGCAGTTTCACAGGATTCAGCTGAGCTTAAACAGCTAACAATTCATCCCATTCCCTCTGTTGGTATGTTGGCGAAAACTTCAGAAAAAGCCCCGGTCCTGTTCTTCGAGACGCAACCCGCGCAGACCACCCCTTGCCGTGCTGGGCACAGCGGGTGCGCGCCCTCGGGCAGGCGCGGGCTGCGCCCACCGAAGCCATGTGGGACCGAACCCGTGGGCACTGCAGGTGCCTCGCGCCGGAGGCCCCTGGGGCTGGGCACCAACGGACGCGCGAAAGGACCAGGTTTTGCAGAAGCCCCGAGGGGCGAGGCGGGTGCCGCTGCGGCCCGCTGCTGCGCGGCGGCCGGTGGGGGAGCGTGCCGCGAAGCCCCAGGGCAGTGGCGGCTGGGCTGGTGCATCACCCCCAAGCCGCGCAGCATCCGCCCCCGGGGAGGGTTTCGGCAGCAGTGACCCAAGGAACGATAGCATCGAGACGCTGCTTTAATAGGCAGCTTGGCACTGCAAAGCAGCGTGTGACATTTTGAAAGGAAAGAAAAGTAGCCACGGGGGCAAAATTATCTTTGCAGATAAGCAGAGCCAAGCGTGCATTCATTGTGAGCATAAAGTCGAGTTGGCTTGGGAAAGCCTGTAACGCTTAAACAAACATGAATGGAAGGAAGAGAACAAGAAAAACTTCAGGTGAGCTGCGTTAGAGCAGGACTCAGGCTGGAAGAGCTGCACCCCACCAAACCCAGCCCTTCTCTCCTGGGGAGATTGCATTGCTTGCTTTTTCTCGGCTCTTTTATTCACCGTGCATACGGTAAATTGTAGTGATATTATGTCTACAAGTGTTCAGATTCTCCACCAGGCCCTCTGAATTTGGTTGTCTCTTTCATTCTCAATGAGAGTACCGGTATCTTTGTATCTGCATGAATTGGGCAAGTAAGGCCAGGAGACATGCACACCTCTTCAGCAAAACGCCAGGTCAGGGCAGGCTGCCTTAAATGAGCCGATACAAACGGCAGGAGTAACACAGGGGAAAGGCTACTACATTTAAACTTTTGGGTATCACAGTATCTTTATTCTCAAACTCTTCAGTGCCCGCACCTCAGCCCCACTGACTAGCGTGTCCCGCTCACGCTTTGAGACTGTAATAGAGGAAATCATTATTTAGGTCCAGCATCCACATGTCTTGTTCTTCATCGACCTCTCTTCTAAAACCTTGATTTCAGTTTTTGGATTGGAAAGGAAAATTTGCATTGTAGAATGGGATCTGAGAGAACTAATTATTGCCACGTAAATTAAACTAATTGCAGGCAGAACAGGTAGGATGGAAAGCACAAGCACACAACAAAGGAAAGAACGGGAAAGAAGATGTAAGGGGATAAAAATGAGGTTTTGTGTGTGTGTGTGTGCATGTGTTATTTTTGGTTTTGCATGTTATTTCATGTTATGGATTTTACCTCTAGTTTCTAATCCTTATAGATCATTCTAAATGAACACAAAAACACCATCGGCATATATGGCTCTACTCATGGTAACTCTTCAAAATGCTACATCAAATTTAATTAATTCTATATGTTCCTGCATGCTTCAGAGTCATCTTTTGCTATTACTAATTTATTTTGAAGCGTATATAATCAAAACCATTTCATCTTGTTTCCTGTGTTTCACCTGTAAGTAGATGCGTTTCTCGGCAGAGAACTTGGAAGAAGTCGGCGACAGACTGGTGTGTCTGTGAGCCTGGGCTCTGGGGCAGCGCTGGCAGGGGCCGTCCTCCGCAGGTCAGTTCTCCGCCAGGACAGCTTTTGATTTTGGGGTGGTCCTGTGTGGAGCCAGGAATTGGACTCGATGATCCCTTCCAACTCAGGATATTCTACAACACTGTGATCCCATGGAATTATTTCTCATCAACCTCAAAAAAAAAAAAAAAAAAAA
>VXAL01003045.1:329660-363355 GCA_013399475.1 Chauna torquata
AAGGAAAAACAAAACTGGTTCATAAGTATTTAAGGTTATTTTTTTTCCCGAAGGAAACACTTCCTTCCCCACCTAAATGTGTTAAGCTTAAATTGTATTAAGAAGAAAAGAACAACAAACATTTTTAATTGAAAATTGAAACAGATACCACCATAAAAATAAAGCATTTCAATTATTATTTATTTGCTCTTCATTTTTTTCAGTCAAAAGGCTCTAACACATTCATTACAATTCAACAAATGCTGTGATTAATCTAAATGTGTTTTCATTCTTTAAATATTTGGCTAATACTGCTTTTGCTCAGCTGCACTCCGCGGCAGCACTACAATTGCTATTGGAAATTAGGCTCCTGGCCTGTGAATGCTTACCTCACTCTGCAGCATGGTGCACGCTCCTTTGACCCAGATAATTATTCTTTAATGAATGCCTTCTACATGGGGTATGTCCGGTGCTAATCGCAATCCAGCGGGAGGGAGGCGGGTGGGAGCATTGCACGGGCAGCGACGTCTGGTGCTGGTGCTGGTGCGTTTGCTGTGCCAGGTTCAGCCAACAACCCTCCGGCTCCGACTGCCAAGCGTGCTGGTGTGGTGAGCAGCGTGCGGGGAGATGGTATTTGACTAACTTCAGTGTTAATCACTTTCCTGCAGAGACGTTTGCTTCAGGCTTTGTTCAGAACCTGAATTAACCATCGCCTTATGATCATTTGCCTCCATAGAAATAAAAGGATGATGCAATACCCCCAAAACATATTCTCTGGATGAGTTTGTCAGTGTGGGCTTCCTAAAAATAAAGCAAGCTAATTTTCCTTCTAATTTGTGTGAACGTTGTTATCTTCCAAACCAAGAACTCAACATGCACTTCACTATTTTAGTGTTTTAATATTTTTTTCTCTTTCTTCCCCCTTTGCTACAAGGTTAAAAATAGGCAGGCATGTTTTCGTTACTATAAATATGTTTCCGTTAAAAACATCTCATCTAAATATTCCTTGGGGAAATGATACATATATATATATATATACAGTAACTTTATCTTGGATCACTTGATCTTTGACACAAATTCTTTTCCAGTACAGTAAGGAGTATCAGGTGAGATGTCATCTTCCCTGTGAACTTCAATTGCAAGTGGCATTTCCTGTGAAGAGAGGGAAGGTGAATAGGGTGAGCGCTGTGCAGCTGGGAGGGCTGGGTGTGTGACCTCCACCCCGGGGCAGCGAGGAGTCTGCCTTGAATGTCAATTGCTGCAGTCACCGCGTGGCAGCATTTATCTTTTGTGCCAAGAACATAAATTGCCTGTTCTCTCAGCCTCGTATTCCCTTCTGAAGTGCAATCTCTAACATTGCAAAACAATTTGTTTTGTATTTTTATTCATCATGAATTGTGAATCGTAAAGTTTTCAGGAACTGTTCTATCTGACTCTTTCATGCATTGTATGGCACAGGGGCAGTGGTTGACTGATCATGACGTCAGCCATAAACAACGACTGAAGAGAGCCATTTTAGCTTCTCAGAGAGCCACAGTAGCCAAACATACATTAGCCAATGCTAATGCATTCAACAATCAACCCAGCAAAGATATTCAGCATTTTTTGTAGATATTTATGATTCTGCAAAATTAGCAAATCATGTTTAAGTAGATGAGTCTTTCTAGCCTGAAAACAAAAATAAAGCAGGAACAGCATTGTGTAAATCTAGAACACTGAAAATGAGTCAAGGGAAATAACAGACCTTGTTTAAAGATGAATTTCTAATGAGATATGACGAGAAACTAATCCAGTGTGATTTGGGTAATAAACACAACAGCTCCAATTTATGTGGAAGAGATAGTGTAATTTTACTGCAGTCTTCTCCAGGAAGTTGAAGGAAAAAACTGTCAGTAATAATGTACAGGGCAAGCTGCTGATGATATAGCAAGGTAGTTTCAATGGGCTGGGGACTGGCCCTTATAAAGAAGCGTTTAATGCCCACAATGAATAGATTTAAGCTGCAGTCTGCCACATCCTTTCCCAGGCCTCAGAGGGTCCCAGGCCTCCTGTCCTGAAGACCCACAGTCCAAGTTTTTCAATTTTCTTCCTCTTCTGTATTGGTTCTTTTTATAATCCTGCTTTCTCCCTTCACCTTCATTCTGTTTAACTTTCCAGTTTGCATTTCTCTTCCTTTGAGTTACCATATCTGTCATCCCATGGCGTTCTTGCTATTACTGAGCATAGTCCAAGCACAGGTGGACTTGTCCTTTCCTGCTGGTGACACTACCTGGCATAAGAGTGATGCAGGGACCACTGGCCTGCAAATATTGTCACTGAGGACTTCTAATTAAAAATAGCTGCTAAATATCCTCCAATAAAATGTGATTTAGGATGTATTTCTCCCCACCCACCCAAAGAACATAGTGAGCATTATAATTAGCTTACAAATAAATGTAAATAAAAAAAGACTACTGTAATAAGAAGCCTGGATGCTCATGACCATTGCAGTAGTAAAAGTTGCCACTATGATGAAATTAATTATATTTATGTGGTGTTTGTGAGTAGGCCATTCAATACAGAATAATAGCTAGAGAGAAAAAGCTTTTACAATTCTATTAGTTGCAATGGATTTGTAGGTTCAAACATACGATTTATCATCTGAGTTCCACCCAAGATGAAAAGCAATATGTAGAGCTAATTAATTACCAGTGCCGGTAATTAACTGTTACCCAGGTGTTTATATTCTCCCAAGATGACAGAATGGACACCATTCAGCGTGCAGCTTCTCAGCGCCCCGCACAAGGCAGGAGGGCGGCCGGAGCTGGGTGCCCAGCGGTGGGAAGGGGCGGCCGTCCCGGCGCCGAGCTGCTCCCGCGGCCGCCCGGAGCTCCGGCTGCAGGGGAGGCGAGCGGGGGGCCACGGGGCTGAGCAGCGATTCCAGTGCCTTGCACGTGGGCACAGGGGACCGCGCGACGGGGCGGGAGGGAGGGAGGGGCCCAGCAGAGCCCTGCTTCGAGGCTGTGCAATGGACCTCCTGGCCGGACAGATAGATGGACCTCGGTGGATCCCCTGCCACTGCCAGCCAAGAGCCATGCCAGCTGCCCCAGCACTTGCAGTGCCTCGGTGGGAGCCTCTCAGCTTCGCAAGGCAGTGAAGGGTCATCCCGGTAGAAGGCATGGCTTCTTCTGCCCTGGGTGTGAGGCACTCATTAATCATTTTCTCTCTGGTTCGTTCTGCAAATGCTTTTCTGGTATCAAAGCTGCTGTCTCTGGGCTGCGTCAGAAGTCCTGGTGCTTTATAGGCTCAGGCGAGAATCAGCATAGAGTTACAGCTGAAGCCTTGATTCTCTTGAGACTGCAATGGCTGGATTAAACACACTTCCCAAATACTGTTCTAAAGCCTCATGCCAGGAGAAAAAAATAACATCTCAAATCTCTAAGAACTGTGTCGTGTCTTTATTTATCAGTTGGAATAAAACTGATGCATTATGCATTTTAGGGATGCATTAATGTTCACGTTACTTGAGAGAAGGGAGGGCTGGGTTTACAGCTCTGCCTAGAGCACCTGGAGGCCAGCCTGGAGGCAGGGCACTGCCGCTGAGAGGCCGAGGGATGGAGGAGAAGGTTCACGCTCAGAAAGCTCCCACAGCGCAGCCCCATGCTGCTCTCACCGGAGGGGAGCACAGGACCAGGCAGCACTGCCGACACAGCCGGGGCAGCGCGATTCCCTGGGCAGGTGCTGGGTGTGCTGCTGCTGCTGCCCCGGCAGCGCTGGGCTTCCAGAAATGCTGAGGTCTCCAGAAGCATCCACCGTAAGAGCTGTCACAGGTCTCCTGCCTGCCCTGTCACCACTGCCATGGTGCAGACCCTTTCCACATTCATAGTGCCACCTTTGTAGGAGGAAATGGTCATCTCTGGTGCAATTTGTTCCCCCAACAGCCTTACAGTGGCTCCAAAATTTTAGGATGAGGAAGCTCATTTCTGAGACCTCAAAATGATGCCTCTCTGGTGCTGGTCATCACAGCCTGGGCCCTACGGACAAGGTGGCACCTGCAGACTGTAACCATCGCCATCTCCTGCCAATGGGAGCTGCCTGAAGCGATAAGCCCCCCTGCAGGTAAGCGCTGAGGTAGCAGTCACTGCTCGGGCTGCCTGACAATGGGGAGAAGCTCATCATATGGCCCTTGTGCTTGCAAAGGAAGGGTGTGTTTTCTCTACCTGCATCAGGCTGTGGGGAGAAGCTCCCATGGGCCCAGCTCAACGCGCTCCTCTGGCTGCTGTCCTGACATCCCCACCGGCACCGGCACTGTGCTGCCCACTGCAGGGGTGGGAAAGTCTGGGAAAGCTGAATAAAGATGGATAAACTTGTTCCCGTTGAACTGAGGAGGTGTCTGGCTTCACATGCATCTTTATGGCTTAGAATGGGAGGTATTACGGCTCTGGCATGGAGCTGTCCCACCCCCGACTGGCCTGGGAACAAAAGCAGCACATTACTCCTGCTGCGCCGGTGGAGCAGGGGTCCATGCATGGCTCGGCTTGGCCTCACACCAGCACTTTGCTGAAAAAAAACTTGTGAAGATATGATGACATTCTCTTGCTTTGAAGATAATGCTGTTTGCCCTTTAAAACACAGTTTCTTGCATAACTGAAAATTCCTGGAGCAATCCATCAAATTTTAATATTTCTTAAACAAGAGGACAATTGAAATAAACACAATGCTTTACTGATGCTCCTTCAAATGGGGTTTTGTAAAGCTGGAATTCCTGGGATGCACAGCCCTATCCTCTCTGCAGGGGCTCCGCTCACTGAGCCTGCTGTGCCAGCAGCAGGGGATGAGGCCTTATCCATGGCTGGTGGCCACTGCTGCCCCGCGGGGTAGATCTTGGCACAGCCAAGGCCCTCTCCTACCTCTCCCAAACTGGGAATCCACACCTACACCGCTTGCTTCCCAGCCAGGAACATTTCTTCCTCAGCAGCAAAGCTGCAGTGGTGGTGGGGGTNTGCCCTCACCTGTCCCTGAGGAGAAGACCTCTGACCTGGCCCAGAGCCCCCTCCCCAGCATGTGTCCTCCACTGCACCTTGGCTCTGCCCTGTGTCCCTCCTGAGCTGGGCAACCAGTTCAAATATGAGGACAGCAGCTGAAGCAGCAACGGTTTTTGATTACTGAGACATTGAGAAAAGTAATAAAATCATAGAACGTTTTGGGTTGGAAGAGACCTTAAAGACCATCTATTCCTAACACTCCTGCCATGGTCAGAGACAACTTCTGCTGGATCTGGCTGCTTAAAGCCCCCAAAGTCCTTTCAGCATGATGGATTTTTAACAGAAATTCTGTCTGGATTCTCCTTTACTTCCAGAAAGCCACATATGAGACACAGGGAAGAAGTTTCTCTCAGTGCTCACTTCCCAGCCTCTGTGTTTTTTCTTACAAATCCAGGCTTAAACCATTTCCTCACAACTTTGGCCCTTGTGAGAGGTGCTTTAATCTACTCTGTGTGGGGGCTACACTGTAAAACCACACAGAAACTCCTTTCTACTGATGAATACAAATAACCAGCTTTTAAATGCATCTTTCTAATCTTGGCTCCTTCAATTTTGTTGGCTTTTATTTTATTTCCATGTACTGTAAAAAATGCTGGCTGTGAACTGTAAATGCTTGAATGGTCTTGAAAGTACTGTTCAAAAGGAGATGCAACAAATATCCTTAAATATGCTCTTTAAAATGGAAATAACAATTATCTATATCTGAAGGAAAACGAAACAGAAAGGTGATGCAGTCTTTCCAATATTTATAACACAAAACAATCATAATTAGCTAAAAATAAAGTGTTTACATTCAGCCAGTCAGCTCAGTAAAAACATTCCTATGGTAAGATCCTACAGAGGGACACACAATCTGCCAAACGTAACTTTTTTAACTGTTAAAAAGCACCCAAGGAATGGAACTGAGGTGCCCAAATGTAGGTCAATGGCTTGGTAAAGCCCTGTGGCACTTGCAGGGCCACCGGCAACCTCTCCATGAGGTCTGCAATCTGCCAGCCCCGTGCTGCGTGTGCCCTGGGATCTCCAAAATGGAGTAAGGTGCTTGCGTAGACACCCGGAGCTGTTCCTCTGCCCTTTAAAGGAGGCTGTTTAAAACTGCAGGAGAAGCTAGCAGCATCCTCCTTGTTCTGGTTCTGGTCAGACTGCAGGAAATGCTCTAAGAGAGCCTTGCAGGTTTTGGCACACCGAGGTTCCTCTGAGACCCCTGCAAGTGCCTATAGCAAGCAGCGTTCCGCATGAGCTTTGTTGGGTATCCTGCTCTGAGTGAGCCGGGAACAGAGCTTCTGGGAATGGGTTTGCACCAAGGATCTCTGTGCTGCCTGGCCTGCAGGACAGCGAGGGGCCACCGGCATGCTGGTGCTAAGAGAGGAGCAGCACTGAAAGGTCTCTGAACCATGACCTGTCTTCCAGTTTAAGTATGGATCAATTAATAAAATAATAACTGATTGTTACTGTTTTACTGCTGCTGATTCACCCTGGTCACCTCAGGTCCTCTGGGTGGTGAGGTCCTCCCTGATTAGCAAAGTCTGCACCATTCACATATACGCTTGCTGACTTTTCTGATGTTCACAGCAGTGGCAAGACAATTCGGAGCTGGCCTGCCAAGTGCAGAATAACATTTCAGATTTATAAATGTGGAGGGCTGCACATACCATGCAAGCATTTTCAGGGAGAAGGTGATTCATCGCTATAAATCACAGTTAGAAGACACATAATCATTTGTTATTAAACGAACAGAGGATAAATCAAGCACTGAGTGTAACTCTAAGAAACACTACAAAAATGATGGGGCAGGTAATGGGAAAAACAGGCAATCTGGTAGGAACTGGGCTCCGTGGGACAAACACTCCACCGGCTTGCTGGGCTGTGATATGACAGTAATAACGATGATGACTAGCTCTGTGTCAGCACTGCAAGGAAAGTTTTTTGTGCTTACATGCCACGACCTGTGTTATTGATTCAAAAGATGCAGCTGATTGGGATCGGAGTGCAAGTACCCGGGAGCAGTAGCTCATGGGAAGAAGAGGAAGTTCTGTATCTTCTGTTACTAAATTAATCACAATTTATGGAAAGTGAAATTACTAGTAACCTCTACTCAGTGCTGGAATGGCTGAATGAGAGTAAGCACTGGATCCCCATCAACATCACCCAGCTGTTAGCTGCCTCTGGCATCCTGTGGGTGACTTTTTTCCTCCAGGCAACACTCGACCTGGTGGGATGCTGGATTACAGGGGCAGCGGCCAGTTCTCAGGAAGAAGATGCATGGAGATCTGCACTTGACTTCCATTTGTCTTCCCCTCTTCGTTACCATTTGTTCCTGGTTTCCCACCTTTCCCCACTCCAGGCTTGCTGGCAGGCTGAGCACTGGGGAGGGTTCTCCTGGTGCAGGGGAGCCCCTGCAGCCAGCGCAGGCGGTGGGAGGGTGGCAGGGTGTCCCCGCACCTCGGCTGACCCACGTGCACCTCTGCCTCTGCCCTGCTCCCAGGGGCAGCCGCAGCTGCCCCGTGCGGCTGCATCCCTGTGGCTGCTCACGTTGACCAGCACTGTGGTGCACAGCACTGACCCACGGGGGTCACGGACCCTTCTCTGCCCACAAGAAATCTTCTCCCTGTCCCACATCTGCACAGCCTTGCAGAGGTGGAACGTCTTGTCCTCTTCCTACTGGATCATGTCTATCTGCTGTTGTAAATCGGGCAAGGCAACACTTCTCAGTTTTTTAGTGGACAGAGAAGAGTTCTCAAATGGTAAATCTGCACTAGAATTTACATTGAATTACTGCATAAGAAGAAGGAAAAAATTAAGACTGCTGAAAAAAATGCAGTGTGATTCTGATGTGTCACTCAGGTTGCAGAGACCTTCTCCCTTCCTGGCTTGGCAGAGACCCCATTGGTTTACTTTTTAACTTCACCTGGTTGTTGAAGGCAGTATCTTAAAATGTTTTCACAGAGGACAATCCCTTATATGAAATTCAGGCTGATGGAAAATATCCATCCTGCTTGCAGCAATGACCATGCTGACAGAGCTTTTTTCCCTGGCCAATGTATGTCCTGTGCTGTATCTGTGCCTCCTCATGCTTTATATCCAATTAGGGAGTGTGACAGCTACTGCCAGGAGAGTGATGAGCTGCTGCTTTACTGGTCCACATCTGCGTTCAGCTGCTAGGCATAAGCTGTACTTGGACATGTTCCTATCCCATGACAAGGCGTGCTGCAGGATGTTTAATTTATCTGCATAAAGCTTTCATATATTATGTTACATCAAATCTAAAATCTCATTAATCAGTTACAAATCATTATGACTGAAGCTCATCAGTGGTCTAAAGATCATCATTCCAAGCTGCTCATTGGGTGCAAGTGAGGTAGAATAGAGTTTTAAGTGCCAGAATCTACATTTGCATCATTCTGATACTCATTACATGAGCAGAAGGAGTCATTTAGCCACCCAAGAATCAGATGCAAAGTCAAAAAGCGGAGAGAGCCAGAAAAGTGGTGAGAAGGCAAAAAGGACAGCATCCAGAGCTGCTGCTCGTACTCATGCCGTAAGGAAGCTGACGAGAGTTTTGCTGGACGAAGCTCACAGGCCATGTCCACACTGTCCCTTTTGGCGTTCCCAGCGGTGCAAGACCCAACCCCCGCAAGCCCACGCCACCCGTGGCTGTGTGCCGTGGGAGGAGGGGTGTCCCGGCGGAGGGATGGGGACGGGGACCTTGTGGGTCCTTCCCAAGGGCTCCCTCGGGCCCTCCGGACCACCGCCTCCACGCAGCCCCTGCCTCCGGCAGCCTGCCAGCCAGCGCGGCCCCCAGAGCCCGGCCGCTGCCAAGTGTGGGCAGGGGCACCCGTGCCCCCTGTTGTAGGTTCAGTCCCCATGCACATGGAATTCCTTAGGAGAAGAACAGCTTCTGCCTGGGGGGGGGATTAAGGATAGGAAAAAAAATCACTGTGGGATTAACCACTGTTTCTGGGTTGCTGCTTTGCTGTTCTGTTTTGTTTCCATTTGTGGATCTTTTGAGCGCATCTAAAAGAAGGCAGCAGAACACAGATATAACAAATGATACGCTGTCTTCAGGACGAGATTGCTGCCACCTTAATAGACCCTCAAAGCAAAGGAATAAATAGAAGACAATAAATCCAGAAGGATATACAATGCCTTTGGAAACATTCCTTATTTTTCATATTTACAATATTATCTCACAATGCAATGCTAGAAAGCTGTTAAATACAAATGTGAAGTTCATAGCTTGCACAAACTTCCAAATGTTTTCCTTCCTCTGATAATAAATGTCTGCGTATATGTGAAATGTATTTAAATTTAAATAACATTTTCAATCCAACATGTAATGCCAGAAATGACATTTAAAAAACTTACAAAGTGTCTAAGCAAAAGTCAGATGCAGAAGAAAAAAATGGTAATGTTGCAAAGCAGCCCCTGTTCTGAAAAAAAATGGCTTATGCTAACTTTTACGACACCTGAACTTTGGAAACGTAAAAGCAGTCTGGGCAGGGCACTGAACCCGCAGTCCGCGGTGCGTCGCTGCCCAGCCGCGGGGCGCGGGCAGGCGGCGAGGCGAGGCCGGCCGGCCGGAACCCAGCTCCCGCCGTGGTCGGCACCGCACAGAGCCGGGGGCGAGCTGCTGCCCCGCTCCGTGGCCGTAAAGTCCCTTCTCCCGTGCGGGAAGAGGCCGGAGGAGCTGCGGGAGGGCGGGCTCCCTGACAGCGCTGCTTGCTGCTGCCCAGCCTGGCAGGCTGTGGCTCTCCACGCACCGCTACGCAGCTTTTTGCAGCTGCCTCCCCGTTCCTGTAACAGCTTTTCTGTGCTTAGGTCTGAAACCTCTGCCCCATTGCGACAGGATCACAAACGTCTTTTGGTTTGCACATATGATTATAATCCTATGGCTTGCCTCCTGATGCATTATTTAAAGTATTGGCTTAGTTACTGGGTTGAAACCTCAGTCACAGTTGTACAACTTCATTCTAATTCTCTTTTTTTCGTTTGCCTTTCTACAGTGGTGTTCAATTTTCAGTTGCAAAGGTTATGAATGCAACCACAGTATGGGTGTCATACAAAATAAAGCAATAATAGCTCTTTCTAGTCTGCACTGTATAGTTTCTCACAGCGCATTTATCACTGCAGTGACATCGTGCTTTCCAGAAATGCATCGAGCAATGCAACTGGTACCTGTCATGTGGTGCTAGAACTTTCACTCCTCCTCCAGACAAACAAGCACAGAAGAGGGGAAGGAAAGCAGCAGTAAGCTCCAATATAGCTTTATATTAATTTTGACAGCATTAAGATTAATGCTATCTCCTCTAGTTTATTAGATGGTGGGAGAATGTCCAGCTGGGACTGAAGCCACACTTCGCTGTGTGCCGTTCAGGCATTATTATGTGTGGTCGTGTTAGAAAAAATGTTCTTCTGCTTATTTTACCAGAACCATGCTCATAAGTCATGAGTGCATGTCATTATCTACCCACCAGCTGCTGTCCCCACTCATCCCTCAGGCAAAATTCAATCACAGCTTCTCATGAATAAAGAATTTGGGGTCTGCTCTGTGTCAGTACAGCTGCAGTCTGATTAAGCAGGGTGGTGGTGCTGATGTGCTCCACTCCAGCAGGTTGACTGACCGGTTAAATGGCATTCGTGTCCTCTCAGCATCAGGACAGCAGAACAAAGCATCTTGACATTAGCAAAAAGACACTATCAACAATTTTCCACTTTGGTCACCAACCCGCAAGTAACTTTAATAAATTATATTAGAATTAGGTTTTGACCTCAAATTTGAGGACTCAGAATATTTGGCAATACTGTTTGCATTCAGACAAAAAGTTTTGTTCTACCTGTAAGAAATTCATTTAATTTTCCATTTGATAAAAGCATAGCATCAGGTTTAGAAGGGCAAAGGCATCTCTGAAAAATTAGTATAGCTCCAGAGTCCTCATAGCCACACATCATGTCTTCTCACTGGCTGACTCAGAATAGAAACATCCACCTCCAGAGAACTGCCCTGATCTGGAGGTCAGGAGGTATTGCTTCATAAACCTGTGTCATGTCTTGCTGCTAAGCTTACTCCATCTCACATGGAATCAAGATACTGTCACTGGACCAGAGAGCTCGTGAGATCTTTGGAGATGTCATCAAGTCTCCCCTGTCCCAAACTGTCTCTGTGACCTCAGCTGTATGTACCTCAGCCAGGTACCTGGCTTATACGTGCAGCTGGGCACTGAGAGCTGTGATGTAAATACGCTGAAGATCATGAGACAGTCTGATACTTCCATTCTGGAAGTCAGAGAAAAGTATTACTGTGAAAATTCACTGGAGATGCAAAACAATTAGAGCTGTTACACTGGGTCGGACAGAAGGTCCTGCTGGCCAAGACCTTATTCCCAGCAGTCCATACGTACACTGAACTTTCACTTGCAGCTCACTTGCTGTGACCAACACCTTCCTTGGCTAGATATTCCTCCCAGAGCCTCCGAATCCTCGAAGGTCCCTTTCTCCCTTCCTCAGCTCGGGGAGGCAGGAGGTACAAGGACGTGGTTGTTATCTTGGGAAGAATGAGGAGAAACAGGACAACAACAGCAGGTCTGCAGTGAGGGCAGTAGCTCTGCTGTGGCAAACCGGTGGATTTTCATTCCTGTAATCAGTTATAAGACAGAAATAAGGTTTGTCCCTTGTTGTTGTTGTTGTTGTTGTTTGTTTGTTTGTTTGTTCTTTTGCTACATCTTCACTCTGACTTCATTTTAATTACAGTATCTGAACTGAAATAAACCTAAAAGTAGGAGCTTCCACTGATAATAGCATTTAGGTTGGATGCTAAATGAGCTCTTACAGTTTCTTTGTGAATCAAGTAAGTACCTACCAGGTGCATATCAGCTGAGGGAGCTGTCAGTCTGGCCTTCTCTTCCTTTTGGCTCAACTCTGTAAGGGGTTCAGCTGGAAATTGAAAATCCTACCTGAAATTGCACTGGGGGGGGAATATGTTTATATCCATACACAGTTTATCTTCAGACCCATGTATACCTTGGCAGTCACAACAGATGTTCTTCGGCAGTAGCAAGCCACATGTTTCTGAGACTGATCTCCAGAGGACTTTTTTTCTTTCACTGCTTCCTTCTTTTGTGTACTCATGGCTTTGTGCATGAATGCTTACTGCAGTGACGCTGACTGCTCACAGGAAAGCACCCAGTAAAATTCCCAGGGAACTGTTTCTAGGTCAGTCCTGGGTTTGATTTTTCCAGGCAGCCAAACTTGCCTGATCATTACAAGTAAGTTCAGAAGCTGACCAACCTGTCTTTCCTCTGTGTTGCATGTGTGTGTCCACGAGCAATGCAGCGACAGAGAAGCCAGCAGCAGAGCAGAGGGTGCTGCTGGGGGCCTTGTCTCCACTATGCAGATTTTTTAGTGTCCCCTTATTTTATCTCTGCAAAGATAAAGTGCTATATGCAAACAGCATATGCAAATCAGTGGTTTTAACCAAAAAGTAAAGAGGAGAATCATAACTCTAGCAGTTACCTTGACTCTTTCACTGTTCATATAATGAAAGTTTGCTTGCAAAAAGCCCCAAAGTATTCATGATTTTATCATAATGCTCTTACCCTCTTAACACTTTGAGCTGTTGCATTTTGTTGCCAGGTACTTGTCAATTAATCATCATCTACCAGTCCTCTTAGCTAACGTATGCCAGTGACTGTTCCTCTTTTTTGCCCATGGATCAGGATTTTCTTGATATACATCCTCCCGATTCCTCAAGATATTTGTGAGTTTCCAATCCATATCAAATTCAAATTCTCTTTTTAATGACTGCATCACTTTAACCGGTTACTTATATAAAAGAATCAGGTTGAGGTCATAAATAACCTCCTTGCCAATGCATGGCTGTTCCCCAGAGTCCATTTGCTAGAAACCTTTAAAATAGACTCAGATTAAATGATTTTTTAGACCTATGCTCACTGAATAGTTGCTCAGAGCTCAACATGTAAATCACAGACGTATTATAACAGTGAAATAGGAATAATCTTAATGCAAAAGTCCATATTTCTTCCAAGTTACTTGGAAAACCTTTTCTGGATTTAAGTAATTTTCAAGCAGCTGTGAGAGCAAAATGCAATGTAATTCCTAATTCTGTGCTTGGTGAGTCAGGAGCCGTTAAAGACATGGTAGAGTCTTATTTCACGATGCATCAGTGTTAAATTGTATCTCATGTTCTCATTTTTCTTCTGAAATACAATTTCCATACGGATTACTTGTAAAATATAATGCATACGTAATTTTAAACATGGCTGGGAGATGTTACGTTCACACTGGAATGGAGCAAAGCATTCAAAATTCAGAGGGAGCACAAAGCTGGAGTAAACAGTCAATTTAACTTCCTTTCAAGTTTACCATATTCTCACACAATACCACTTTCCCTGAAATTGTAAAGAACTGATAGTTCAATTTTCTTCCTGGAACACTCATCATGCAAGATGAATAGAAAATATAATAATGCTTTAAACTTCATTTACTTTTACCCACCTGTTTTGACTAGAAAGACTTTTATCACAAAAATCAGGTAACCTGCGGCATCTGAAACAATATGTGCTTGGGTAAAACATGATGTTCTTTGTTAACATTCCTGCATTAATTCGTGAATCATAAGATTTCTACATCTAATAAGTGTCTAGATATTAAGATTATTAGTCTCGTGATAGGCTGGATAGGTAGAAAAGCAGGAAAAAGTGGCTTTTTCTCTCCTCTTTTTCTTTGAAAAGTAGCAAATGACAGAACTAGACTCTAATATAATTTAGCAGTGATTGCAAAATTTTCAACTCTAATTGTCTAGAAATTGCCTTAACATGTTTAAAAAAACATGCCAAGCAACCACCTCAGAAAGTCCCAGGGAACCTGTGACATATTACATGTCTGCGGAGCATAAGCAAAACAGACAGAAAACTATTCTGCATGTCGGCATACTCAGAAAACAGCATTTTGCAAGTCTCACCCGATCATTTGGCATCAAAGTAATAAGCTGTCTCTCTAGGCTGGCATTACTGTTTCGTGTGCAAATCTTCACTTTAGCCTTATTTAACAGTTCCTTTAGAGTTTTCAAACCTAGTGAAGCCGAGGCTGGAGTGGGCCAGGGCCTGGAGAGCACCAGTCAGTGTGAACAGGAGAGGCCAGCAACAAATCTGACTCAGGAATGTGCCTGAATTGCAGCATCTTGCAAAGACTGCACATTAAAGCTTTAATGCATTGATGCAGCAAACCACTAAGTGTGATAGCCCTTTCTTGGAGCTTGAGGAACTTTTATGTCCATTTTTGCTTATTTAGCTCTTTGGGAATATTGTGTCACTAAACTGTAATGTTCCTAACATATCTTCTTTCCTTCTTTCCTGTGAGCTTTTGTCTGGGTCAGCTACAGTTAAAACATCAAACAGGGCTGGACGTAATTGCCTGCAGAATTCAATGGGGATTCCTATTAAATGATTGTACTTTGGTGAATGTATGTCTTAGTAATAACAGCTCATCATCAGCCATTACCATGTTACTGATAGCAAATCACTGAATATTTTGTAAAGAGATCTGAAGTTGAGTTCATCCTTGACTGTTTCTTTTCTGGTGCAGAAAAATGTGCTTTCAAATGTGCTTTTTGTTCCACACAGTCTCTGTCCGTTTGTATACAAGCTGCAGACAGTGCATCTCTCCGCGTATAGCAAACAGGCCTTTGTAACACCTATAGGCTCTCCAACTGCCTCACTGCAGTTTCCAAGTATTACACTACTTATTGATGGCATTACTATCTCCAGTGTCTTCTTAACTATCTTTCTTGTTCTCACTGATTTTTCTATTGTTTAGAATTCTGTTTTTTTTTTTTCCCCCCCCTTCTTTAATTATTTTTCCATCATTATCCCTGCAGGCAAGCATCTGCTGTTCTTTAAAATACATCCTTTGCCCTAGGACTCTATTGCATCTTGTTGACGCTGTACTTCCCTATGTCCTTCAAACTTTCTTTCCCTATGACATCCATTTGGGTCCTCAAAACACTGAACTTCTTCCTTTTCAGGAGTCTCTCTTTTGTTCTTTTCACTTGTCTCCAGCCTAATCTCTTCTTTGAATGATTTGTAGAAAAGTTATGCCTGCCATAGCATTATCTGTTCTGTCAGCTTCCCCATGAAGTGTTGTGTGTTTTGTTTTGTTTTGTTTGTTTTTCCGAATATTAACTCGATACTATTTTGCTAGAGCCAGAGCTCTCTCACCCATACTAAACTAAACTAAAGCATCCAAACTCCTTTTCTTTCTCCTTACTTGGTGGCCAGCTGAGATGACTCCTGGGAGATGCAGGGGCAATGGATGGTGCACGGAGGGGTTGCTTTAGCACCTGGGCAGGATGCGTAAGGTTTGGAGCCACGGGGACAGCACAGAGACCTGGTGCTTGGCGCTGCTGGGCAAGGAGAGCCTCGCTTCACCTCCAGAGCAGGGGCAGCATGAGCAGTGAGAGCAAAGGCAGTCCCTCAGCGGCACCAAGACTGTACCCCAGTTACAAGCTGAAAATAAAATTATTGCAGATCTTCCCTTTCTCCTGTTCCTGTTTGCCATTCACAGCTGTTAATGGATTAATTCTTGCAGATAAGTCCACCCGCCCTGAGGCTACAGCCCATCACCACAAATGTGCGCACTCCAGCAGCACTCTAACAACCTGTGAGCTGCAGCACATCACAGATGAACTCTGTTATTTTGGGAGGGGAACTGACTGTGGTTCAGCAGTGATGTATGGATGCACAATCTGTCTGCTTTTAGCAAGGGGCTCCGCAGCAGCAGCACGTCATGGAGCAGCCTCACAGGTCATGAACAAGCGAGCAAGATACCAGTGTGTTTCTGAGAGACAGCTTCAGCCTTGTCCCAGTGCCAGGAAGACACTGTTGCCTGGTACACTGCATGAGCAGCTGCCAGCGGCTTTCCCCTCACCAGCACGCAAAGTGGGGCAGCCAGTGACGCAGACAGGGGCTGCTGCCCGTGGGGAGCAGTAACCACTCGGGATGGCGATGGGGATGCTGGGGACCAGAGGATGCAACTGTGGGGCTGCTGCCTTATGCCTGCAAATTCTCCAAGGGGATATGAGACAGAGACAGAAAGTTATCCCTTGGGGACCAGTTTTAACACTTGTGCAGTTATCTATTTGCAGCTCTGGGGAAGAACACAGTGTTGTCAAACACAGGCATGGGGTGCATCATTATTTAGATCCGTTTATGAAAGGGAACCAAGTGGAGCGCTGCTGCCCCAGGAAGGAGTGCTTCCAAATTTTCTATCTTTTTCCTGTTTCTTATTTTCACTTGGTGACTAATACGGAGTTGAATGTGTATGCTGCCTCATCACTTGCAACATTATTGCAAAACTTATCCAAAGCACATTTTTAGGAAGCTTTGAGGCCACCTATTTCAGTTCACTCTGCCAGACAGTCTCTTCCAAGAAATGATCAAATTTCATTCACAGAGGAGCTTCCAGTGGAAAACTTTTCCAGAAATGCAGAAACCCAGATACCAGAAACTAGATACTTCTAATTAGATATTAGAAACTTTCATGTATAACCAAATCTGCTCACAGGTACTGTATCCTCTTTATTCTAGTGACAAAATTAGTCTTAACAGCCATGTTTCTATCACACAAGACTGTCAAGCGACTCTTAGTGCATTTAATTATTATTATTTTTAATTTCCTTGTGATTCCAGCAGATGCAAATGCATGTTATAGGAACCCCCTGAATATATTTATTGGGCTTTCCCCAGCTTCCTGAACTAACACTACCCTCTACATAAACACAGTCCATAGTGCTCAGCACCATGACAAACATCCTGCAGAGCATGACTGGCTCCTAACCTGCGTTTAAAGAAAAGCAAGTGCTAGTCAGCCAGTACCTTTGCTCTGTCAGTGATTTATTGCTATTGGTACAGGCAAAAAGAGAGTTAGAGAGAAAACTGCTCAAGCCTGCCTCCCGCTGCTCCCACAGAATGTGCTGCAGGGCTGGCTCGTCCTGCAGCTTCCCAGCAACACGTCCCTTTTCGGCACAGCTTTTGGGTGGAATGACCATTGCACAGCCTAACAGATTTGCCCTGCTGATCATCTCACTTTTTGTAACATAGGTAGTTAACATCTCTTGCCGAAGGTCCACTTTTAGGACTGCACGTTTAGAAAGGGACAAGGCTGTTCAGAGGGGCAGTCAGTTGCCTGCAGGTTAGCCAGCTTGTCCCCTTCCAGTTATGGGAGTTAGGGTGTGAAGTGGGCACCTACCTGGATTCACAGCAATTGCATCCTAGCAGACAACCTGTAGGCATTTCCTGGTGGCCAGATAAAAACTCCCTGTAATTTTGGAAAGACTCCAAATTCTGAACCAAAACCAGAGGACTCCAAGTCTGACTTTCATCATTGTGAGCCCTCTGACCGATATGACTGTCATTCCCTGAACGTATTTGAGCAAAACAGGGAATAGAGACTATAGACTCTTGGATGTGTGAGGCAAAACAAGAGTGAATAGTGGAAAATGAGTGAAGAGAACATAAGGATTGGGTTTTTCTTGCTTTATAGGCCAGAATAAAGATCTGCCAGGACCCTGAGCACCCTGCTGCAATCATCGCTACCAGAAGCTTAGCAAGCTGGGGAAAAAAGGATGGTGGAAAACTGAAGATGACACTACTTGTTGGTAAGACTTGTTCTAGGCACAGAAATAGCAGGCTCTGTCGTTAAGGCCGCCTCATGTTTGCTGTTAACAACACCTCTTCAGCTGATTAAAAAAGGACAAATTCTGTTCTTCTGCCCTGCAATTTTCATTGCTCTTGTTTGCCCCCAGTTGACTCCCTGCTCTGTACATTTTAATGTGTCAGAATTTCAGAGTACGAATTAACATTTTGGAGAGAGTCCTAGAGTCAGAGGCGTATATCTGCCACTGCAGTGGAGTTATATGGAGAAAATAGGGGATGACTAAGCAATTATTAAAAGCCCATTGAAATTGTTTAAAAGTCTGACTGTCATTAAAACAAATTTTGGATTAGGCCCATAGAAACAGTATAAAGGGGACGGGATTAACAGAGAACTATAAATCTGATACTTCCTAATTTCTGTTTGCCCAACATTGTTGCCACTGATGGTTTGCTGCTGTAGGTGTACTTCACTCTTCATCACCTCTTCATTGTCACATGGAGAGCTGTTTATGCAAGCAGTCCCTTGTGCTCTCCAGACCTTCCTTCCACAGACGATGATGGGTTTTTAAGTGAGAGACACTCTTTTCTGTGGGCTGCAATTCCATGAAAAATAGCACACCATTGTAGGTTTCTTTTTGTGTTTCAATTATTTCATCACATTGTTGTTCCATACACACACACATAAGGACAAGAAGGTTCATATTCCTAACTAGTAATGATACACTACTAAACTAGCTAAAATGCTTTTCCCCATCTTTTAGACTGCCAGTCACTGTATAAGAAATTGCCTCTTGAAAATTTTAAATGTCTCAGTTTTAACCAAACTAGTCACACACATAACATGGTTTTTATTAAAGGCACATCTACATCAGTCCTTGTACAGGGGAAAGGGCAGCACAAGACTGGCATACCCATTTGGAAGTTATTCATGGGGTTAAAAACCAATTATGAACTGGAAGTGTTTTAATTTAGGAAAAAAAAAAGAAGAAGGAAGGAAGGAAGGAAGGAAGGAAGGAAGGAAGGAAGGAAGGAAGGAAGGAGTTGAAGAAAATCAACATCTGGAGTCTACAGGCATGGCAGTGAGTGCTGACCCCCTGCCCCAGCTCGCAGGACACGGCTGTGAAAGCCTCTGTGGCAAAGGCTGCAGCTACAGCCATTTACTCAGAGCACCCTAGCCCAGGGATGCTAAGTCACCACTGATGTACTCACCACTGTCAGTGACTTGATCCTTGAGTTACAGAATGAGGTCAGGAGCAGACACAAGCAACCCAGTAAAAGGGGAATGGGACCATGGTCAAAGCTGGGGGGACCTGGTGCTAAACATCACGGGCTATGAACCCTGATGTGCTGCAATCACTTAATTATTTTTTTTCCTCAAAAACGAAAACATAAAGTGTTGCAGCAATACCCTCCACCTCAATATTGTGATAATCATGTTTCCACCTTTGAAGTATTTGCAGCCCTTTTATCTGCATCATCACAAACAAACATCGTATCAGAAACACACGGCGTGTCGCTGGCTATTCCAAAAAGACTGTTGTTCCCCAATACCTTGCAGTGGGAGTAACTGATAGGCAACCTCGCAGTAGAAATGTACTTTCTCTCAAACACATTATCAGTCCAAATGATTTATTTTCACGTGAGTTACAGTGTGCTTTGGATTCTCCGGTCTGTTGCATAGACAAATCTGAATAAAAACAGTTTAAAACTGGGGAAACCTGAGACAGTGTGGCAGCTACAGAAGAAAGTAGAGGAGTTGGTATAAAAGATATGCTGAAGGCCACTGTGAATCTTTCACTGCCATCAGTGGCTATTGCACTGCTCTTTTTTAAGTCTGTCATCCTCCTGCCTCTGTTTTGGTAAAAATCTCTGTGCAAAAGCTGTTCTTCTGCAGCACTACCAGAATGAGTCTTGTTTACCACAGCTGAAGGTCTGTGCGATTAATGGTGGTAGGAGAGCACAGACCCATCACGAATAAGAGACTGGTGTTTTATTGTGCCTAACCTTTTCCAGTGAACAAATCCTTAAATTATCTTACACCAAAAAAAAAAAAAAAAAATTGATTTTTATCTTGTGCTTTGTTTTTGCTGCTTCACCATTTATTTTCTCAGCTACAACAGAGGCACTTCTCTCTTCCTAAACAACAGCTGTTTCAGTAAGGGTTGCTCATGTATAAGATGTTTTAACACGGTGCTTACCACTCACTTCATGCTTAAATGTCACCTGCCACAAATGTATCCTCTTTCTGTCTTTGTCATATATGGCTAATCTGTAGCTCTAATTCTTTCTCAGATGTTTGTTTTTCTCAGATGTTTGTTTTTCTCAGCTGTGACAGTTCATCTTTTTTTTTTTTTTTTTTTTTGGAGGGTGGGGGTTTTTTTTTTTTTTTTTTTATTTGTTATACTTATANTTAACTTGAACTTCATAAGCCACTAAATTGGCACATTCTTGCATTATGATTTAATTCTCCTTGTCAAGGCTGTCACCTTTATAAATATTTCTCATAAGTTTTATGGATCAGTGCATCAGCAGATTATTAGGAAGGAGAAGGAGAAGGAGAAGGAGAAGGAGAAGGAGAAGGAGAAGAAGTAAATTGTGTCTTAGGAAAAATTGTTGAATATTTTTGTAGCTGTTATGGATATAACCAGTTATGACCATACACTTGCATTGCAGTACCATCTGGAGGTTTTCCAGGGGAAGGTTTGTCATGCTAGGTGCTGTATAAACACAAACCCTCAGGGCTTATTATAAAATGAGGTGGAGTAAATGTAGAAGGAGGCTGGAACTGGGAAAAGAGTAGAAAAATACTGTGGAAAGAAGGGATACGCAACAGAAAAAGCACATCCCAACAGGTGAAAGGCGCAGTTGCTGTATGAGCCCTGGGATGTTTTAGGCAGCAGCGGACATGCGGCAGTGGGAAGCTGCTGGGGAAGCACCTGTCCTGGGGCAAACCCAGGTACATCCTAGGGCAGGCACAGGACATGAAGGAGGACATGGACGATGTGCACGAGGACAGCTTTCAGCTACTTCTCTGAACCTTTGGCAGACTGGAAAATAAATAAAGCAACAAAGCAATAGCAAAAATGGATCTTGAGAAACAGTGTATCCCAGCACATGAACATTCACACCAAAGGCCTTTCTTTGTGGCTTGGCAGCTTTCACTGAGCATTAGTGATTCAGCTGATTTGCTTGTTCCAATAACATCTCTAAAAGTGAAAATGTTCTTGGAAATGGTAAATAAAACTTCATTATCATGACAGATAATGCATTAAAGTGTAACAACAATTTGTTTATTAGATTCATAGGTGGTAAAATGAGGGTCATCCATCCAAATCTGCAATGATAGGTACTGGGCCCTAAGCCGGATCCATTTTAGCACTCTGGTGCAGCACTGATGAAAGCTGATTGAGATTTGGATGAGCTGAGCATGTTTTGCTTTTTATGAAGACCTACCAGCTGAGTTCACAATAACTGCACACAGAGCGGCACTCAAACTCTAACTGCACAGCAAATCCAGCAGACGGATAAATGGATAGACAGATACTGACCTGATAGACCTCATCAGATCAGTGCTGATGGGCAAAGGACGCCACTTTAAGAAGGCAATCTAATGAAAAAAAAAAAAAAATCAGATCTCAATATTACTGATAGCACAGTTTCCTACTTACAAGACGGATCTTTTATCTAAGATCAGGAGAATGCTCTTCTCCTGGTTACAGGAAGAGGGCTGGAAGGTCAGGACCAACAAGGCTCTTTTGTGCCTTCAGACCTCTGGCACCTCCTTCCTGTGGCATGTTTTAGGTGCACAGATGTTAACCTACAGAGCCATGTTCTCTTCTTAAGAGTTCAATGCATTACAAATCTTTATGCAGAAGAACAACCCCAGAGAAGCGGAAGTCCCCAGCTTGGGGGTTAGGGCATGCATTGGCAACTGCATGCTGGTGGAGACCAAGCAGCACTTGATACCCCACTCCTCTGCAGCTGTTTGTGACTCCAAACAAGAAGCAAAGGACGTTGATCCAACTTCCTTGTCATGAAAATGCTGTAAAAAACTGGTATCTGAAACAGAACTTGGTATTCTACATATGACAGGCATTTATAGTTCATGGAAGGAGCTGCCAGTTGGCTAATTAGTGGATATTCCTAATTATGTCTGAGGATAATACCAACAACAATTGAAATAAAATTACTGTAATTTTAAATCAAAGACTTCTCTATGTTTGAAATGATTAAAAGGCCACGTATAAATATTATGTTTTGATTCATTTTTCCATGAAATTTTAGTTAAATTATTTTCTCTAGCAGGAGATGTTAATAACAACATGAGGAAATTGAACATCAAGGTTTAACTCAGAGGCAATAAATCAACATATAAAAAAGGTTAAGGGTTGCACATTATGAAAACATTTTCAAAGATAATTACAAGTTAGAGGCATATGTTGATTGAGTAGGAAATCTTATCGTATAGACAAGGCTGGATGCACAATGAAGATAATCAGGTAAAGTATTACTTAGTGATTTTAAAAGAAAAAGTCTGCTGAATACCCAAAATAATTACCATATTGTGTCTGCAGAGTGGTACAATATACCCAGAGTTAACCAACAAATCTTCCTCCAAATCAAGTATATGTGCAAAAGCAGCCAATGACAGAAATTTATCAAGCTGTCACTCACTACCACCTTCTGCTTCAGGATGGTCTGTGCCAAGATCTAGAGCTCTCAGACTGAAATTGGAGAATGATGTGTAGTGTTTTTCATAAATCTGGATGTACCAGCCCAGAATCTGGCTCCATATGCCCATTTGCAATGAAATCATTGAGCCAAGGACATGCCTGGGAGGACAGAATTCAACCCTTGAAGTTTTGGAATATTATTTTCTGGTGGGAAGAATCTGTTTGATTGCAGTTATAACCTGCTGTTTATGATTGTGTATTGCCAGTGTTAAACATGCAAGAACAAGAGATAAAAAAATGTGGTAGTAGAGTGAATCATCTAAAGAAAACCCAGCATCTTTCTCTCCTGATTTCAAGGCTGCATTGCAGAGAGATGAAATCAGTACTGGAGAACCCAGACTGCCTAATGATATACACAGAATGGGATGTAAGTTAATCCATTACAGCCTATCCCCTACTAACAGGATTTGCAGCAGCCTGAAGCAGGTATAATTCGGTTATCGCTTAGTCTAAAGCAGTTGGCCAAATACAAACACAGTTGTTACCAGCAGGTACACTTTAATTTTGCAATGTGCAAACTGCCTTAATGACTTCCCCCTTCTCTCAGTTTAGTCCAACTTTCAGGATCAAGAAGACTTCCACTGCCTGGATAGCTTTGCATTGCCAGATATTCAGGTTTCTATCTAGAAAAAGACAAGAGAAAACTCGCGTGTCCAACACAAAAGACATTTTCAAGATAATTACTTCTTTAAAGAATTAGAAAGAGTTCTTCATTACTAATATTCTCTCTGCACTCTCAAGACCTGTGCCAGTTTGCCAAAGGCGCTGAAGAAGACAAAGACCAGATGCCAGAGCAGAACAAGGTCCTGTTGCCTCCTGGAGTTAATACCTGGTGTGGAAGAAGGCTCAGCATCAGCATGGGGAGCAAGGCAGCACCATGCTCTGCAGCTCAATGGGGAGGATGTGTCTGGGAGGAAGGAGCCTTGCCACCTGGTCTTCATCCACAGGGCTGCTTGAAGCAAAAGAGAGGAACACACAGGAATGATGCTGGCAGGAGAGGCCTAAAGGAAAGAGGAGCTGATCCATCGACAGACTGAACTGCTTCTATGTCATCTGTAGCTAGGCTTTCGGTAAAGCAAGATCCTTTCCTCCATTGTTGCAATAAGTAGCAGCAGTATTTTTTTTTTAACTCTGCTATTTATACTGCACTTTAGTCCTGTTAAATCTTGTTTAATACTTGTTTCTGTTAACTTTTGACATCATGTTGCTGAAATGACTGGACTGAAAGTGATCTTTTGGCTCTTTTTCCTAAACTTCAGATATAAAGTCCTATGAAAGACAACTTCCAGGTAGTGATGGTTAGCCACATTTAAAGACAACAGTGCTGGCAAGCCATTCTAGACATCTCATTAAGTCTGAATAAATACAAAAATTTAATATTAATTTCATTTTCATATATTCAAATTAGAAGGCAGCAGAGAAGAAAACAACATAATCTGATTAAACAAATTAGAATCATGCTGCTAACATTGCCCTTCAGTATTTATTTATTTTTAACTGCGGTAGCTTAAAAAAATCTGAAAAACAAACTCCACCAACTGCTACCTAACATCTCATTACCCATCACTCCTCCCCAGGATGCGCCCAGCTGCCATGGTGCTGAGAGCCTGGAAAGCGTATGTTGCAGCTTGGGTTTCCTAACCAGCATAGGATGTTTAACTTTAATCCTGCTCGAGACTCAGGTGGAGGAAGTGAAATTTGAGCTGAGGACTGGTGTCTGCTCTGGGCTGCAGGCATTCTGCAGCAGAATATAAAACACTCCCATGGGTGACCAGAAGCTCGTTAGGAGCCCGTTACCGGTAGGGCCTTTCTGCTGTTAGCTGTGTCTGAAGCCTGCCTGCCTGGATGGGGTGAGCAGGAGCTGGCAATGACTTCCCTGCATGTATCCCAGTGCAAACCCCATGCCAAGGTGCTCACTTAACTGCTGCAAGGGACAGACTTGGGAATGAACATAGGAACATATCCCACTATATTATGTATGGTTCACTCTGGTTTTGACCTTTTCAATAAAATCCCCATCTCCCCGTGATGGCAATGCCCACTCCCTGTTCCACAGATGTTATCCCACTTGGGTACCCAGGGGTGAGTCCACCCCGCGCCAGGATGGGTCCTCACAGAGGCTGTCTGCAGGACCAAGGGCATTCCCCTGCTGCTCTTTGAGCAGCTATGAGAGCTACATGGCAGAGCCAAGCCTGTGAGCTCACCATCCTTCGACACAGCAGTGTCTCAAGCCTAAGGCGTGGGCCATCCTGCAGCCCACCAGGGCCGCGTGCCGTGCCCGCAGCGTGGCACCCGCGCCGGGCTGTTGTGTGGCTGTGCATCGCAGCGCTGCCTGAGCTGCGCTCCCACCTCCAGGAGAAGGCACGCACCTCCCAGACAAGTGCAGGCTGAGCTTCGGCACGGTCGGTCTTTGCTGGAAGGGAGCTGGAAGGAGACAGCACTGCGGAAGGGGCATCGCTATTTTAAATGCACTACGGCATGGATCTGCTTTGCAAGGTCTGAAGGATGAGGCTGGGAACTGCATCAGCTTTCAGCATCTCCCCAGCCTCCACACAGGGAATCTGAGTCTCTCTGTACCGTAACGCAATAATACATAGCAAACGTTTGCATGTTGTTGGCATTGCATGTACATTCAACTGTTCCTGCTTAATGGAATAGGGGGCAGCATGCTTTGGTTTCCCCTTTCGAGCAGTGTTCCTGTGATTAATTTAGTTAGCTTAATTTGCATGAATGTCTCTGGGCTTTCCCTGTATAGAGCCTTCAGAGATTTACCCTTCCTTTGGGATCTGTTGTACAGAATGTCGCGCTGTTCCCATAAATGCTGTGACAGCTTGCTTGCTGCAGGTCATTCTTTGTACATGCGCTGCCTTCCTTCTCCTACCGTCCTGTGCACAAGTGCTGTTACACAGCTTTGGCTAGTGCGGATGCTTTCATTCCTCTTTTGAGTCATCATCTGTATGTCTGTGTCTGTAGAAATAAATAAAAGAATAAATAATGGGAACTATACAGGAAATCTGGAATTTGGAAATTGTAATGGTATTTCTAAAACAGGTCTAGAAATGAGAGACCCTTTCATCTGCAACTACCCACCTCACCGCTCAGATCTCTGATTGGGCTTCTTGCACACCCGACCCAGAAATAGCTTTTTGAATCCTGTACAATTATCTGACTATATCTGAAAGAGAACTTCTTGTCCCCATAGCCCTCTGGGACGGGTGTGCCTGTGCCAGGTCACAGCTCCTGATGCAGCCCTGGTGCAGGTTGCGGGTGCCAGGAAGCTGCGTGGGGCCCTGTGCAAGTGAGGGCATGTGGGGTGTGCATTGCAGGTGCTCTTGCTAGTTATTATTGTTGTTTAAATTAATTAGTATTAGTATTTGTAACTGACTTGTTAGTGTTTAATAACTTTAAGTGATAAAATATTTTAATTAAACAAAATTTATTAAATTATACAATTTAAAATATTTATTATAGACTTTATTATATTTTTAATTTTATTATATTATATTAAATTTTATGTATTATAGTCAAGTCATTGCATCATATACTAAATGCAGTAAAAACTATCTAGCCAGTAGTTATTTTAAATGCAAAATCATTGTGCAACATAAGCTCTATCTTCAATGCAGAAGTTTGATGTTGGACCAATTTTCTTGAATGTTTTTCCAATGACATGGAAGAAAGCAAAATCATTTCTGGCAAAATGACAAGGGCAAGTCAGCCTTATAAAACTAGGTAGAGAGCCTGGTAATCACAGCTTGATTGGACATCATTTAGTGATCCCAGCATGACATATGGCCTCCCCTCTTGTTAGAATAATAAACAGACAACAAGAGTAGAGGAGAATTTTACTATCATAAGCAGTATTAATAAAGTCAATTCTGTGTTGATATTAAACTGTAAAAAAGGCCAACAAACAAGAAAAAGTTCAGAAAAGGGCTGCCACCATGTCGTTATGTTTGGAAAGCCTGCCTTTCAGTGAGGGAAGTAGTTTTCTTGGGACTTGAATGTGATTTAGAAATTGTAGGGGCTAGCTACAATGTGGCTAGCCATAAGATGAAGGGCTTTCACTGAGCAGCAGTTTAAGCCTTCAGCCATTTTTATTCACCGTATAGTAGAGTCTGGTATCTGAAATCTTTACAACAAGCCTGGGACTACTCTCTGAAAAAGGTGTGCTTATAGGCAGTACATAGTAATTAGTTGGAGAAGTTCTCTGGCACTCATTGCATAATGACTGGACAGAGCCATTTGGTTGTAAAATCTATCCTGGTTTTGCATTTTATCAGCCACGTTACTTTTATGTTCCTTGTCTACACCGGAGCCAAATTCTACTCCAAAAATCACTCCGGAGTCTCCAAGCCTCTCCCATGACTCTCGGGTGAAGCTACACCACCAACGAAAATTGAAGGCTTTTTTTTCCCTGCTTCCACGTCACTTGTCCTCCCAATGAATGGCCTCAACTTCTGGCTGCACATCTTGAATTCTTCCAGTGTCCCATTAATCCTTCAGACTTTTCTGCCTTGCTCTTCCTTTCAGACTTTTCTGCCTTGCTCTTCCTACTTTTACAGCATTTGGCAATTTTCTCTCCTCACCTGCCAATTTAAAGCTTATCCTAACAACACAGGTGACAGTTATAAAAAAAAAAGTTTTTTTTTCCTGTGAAAGAAGAGGCCAAAAGTGAGAACAGCTAACTGCCTGGGCGAGCGTTGCAAAATCTTAATTAACATGCAGAAAGGACATGCAACCGTTTCAGCAAAAGCACAAGGATCCAGCACGGCTATGACAGCACTGCTGTACGACTGGAATTGCTGGCATAAAAAGGACTAGTAAGCTGTGCTGAAAGAAAAAATTAAAAAAGAAATTAAAAATAAAAAAAAGGCAAAGAAACTCTAGAAGCAGGAATTCTAATTATATAAGAGAAAATACAACACGATATTAGGAATAAAAGGAGAAATAGCAGGAAAAGTCACATATTACAGTGGACTTCACAGGCAATAAGATGCCCTGTGTGGATGCAAATTTATCTTTTTTAAACATGTTTAGCAGTCTCAAAATTTGTGGTATGTTGACAAAACTATTTTTAAGATTATACTGGACCATGACCCACTTATAAGGAAGGTCTATTATACATTTTATATACACATTATATTATTTTACATGATTTAATTCCGTTTTCAGGGAATTTAATTTAATCCTGAGCTTATGATGCTTTATCAGAAAAATCACTCATCTGGGCTGTTAGGGGTGGTGGAGATCTGTACCGAAGGATCCAAGTGTTCAGGTGGTGCCCATGCTCACAGAATCGCAGCAAGGCAGAGGCTGGCAGGGACCTCTGGGTCCCTCTGGCCCAACCACTGGCCACCCAGAGCAGGGCACCCAGGACCACTTTCAGGTGGTTTTTGAAGATCTCCAAGGAGGGACACTCAGGCCAGCAGCACCCAAAGCCATGGACTAGTGCCTCCGTGGGGCACCTCCTACCAACAAAACCTTCATTGTCCACTGCCAAGTGCTGGTGAGTGCCTTGAAGTTGGGCTCAGTCTCAACGGCCAGGTACCGAGCCGACGAGCAGACAGAAAATTAACCATGCAAGGCACAAAGCTTCAAGGGGGCTTGCAAGCTGCTCAGCTCACATGAAGACAGCCCCCATGCCAGAGGCAGCTCCAAGTAAGAGCTCAGGGATGCACAGCTGGTATTAGGGGTGTGGCAGGACCCTTATGCCAAGGATCATGTTAAACATATGATGACATGTCATGGGTCGCTGAGAGCTTATTAAGCGGTCTTTTCTTAAAATATGCCCAAAGTCCTGAAGGCAGCAGCCCAGATTGCTGACATGAGTGTTCACATTCTGGAGACCCCTTGGTTGCCCGGTACTTGGCACTGTTAACCCTATAAATATGATATCAAAAACTTGGTGTGCTTCACACCGGGCTGGGTTTTGTTTGGGCTGTACAACACTAAAGTGCACGGCTTGCCACAGAAATCTGAGCAGTGCCATGAAGCATGATGCTGGAGCTCATGCTGCTTTAAAGTTATTTAGAGGAATTGGTATACCGTGGTGATTTGCTTTGTACAGGAATGACAGCTTGTTTAATAAGGTCCAAAGAGCCTGGTGGGGTCAAAGCTAACAGTAAACTTGCATGGAGGCTATAGTAACGTATTTTAAATTTAAAAATATTTAAATTTTAAATATTTTAAAAAATTAAAACTAAATAAATTTTAAAGTATTTTAAAGAAACTAGCTGCAAAATCATATCCCCAAGCAGCAACCAGAAGGTAAATAAACATTGTCATAGAGAAACACTGAGGGCAATGTCTTCAAGGTTCATGTAAGATGGGTATCAGCAGCTGCCTCTTCCACAGAAGTGCTCAGATCTCCCCAGCACGCCGGGAGGGGAGCCATGATGTGGGTGCTATGGGCACAGTGGGTGCTGCAGGTGCTGCAGGTGCTGGATCAATGCTGCAATTTCTCAGGGAATATATTTAGTTTCCACACATAAGGTGCACTGTGACATCTGAGCCAATGATTAAATTACATTCCTTAAACCCTGCCTGTTCGCTGAGCTAATGTTTTATACCAACTCCATTATTGTTCTTATTCCTCTTTCAGAAAAGGAGACTGGGAAGTTCTGGGTCCAGCAGCAGAGATTTTGTTTGGCTTTGGGCATCAGTGAGGGCTATCCCAGGGGACAGCTTGGAGCAGCTCTGACAAGGTCGCTGGGTACTATTAATAGAGATGAATTCACGGTCAGCTCTTTGGGTTTTGGAAGAGATACTGCTGAATGAAACCTTTCAGTACAATATACGTTGGGCATATCCAAATGCTCCCATTCTTAATAATTTAAAGCAATTTTGCCAAATGGCAGGAAATCCACCGGTGAGAAAAAAAAAAAACTGCCTCCATTTCTTGAGGGATGACTAAGAGGACTGATGAGTTACAGCTGGAAGAGGCCAGGGTTTTGAAACTTCCAAAGGTGTATCTTTAAACAGATTTCCAAGGTACACATTAAAAAAAAAAAAAAAAGAAGTGTGCAAGAGAGGACCCTTCCCTGCAGGGCAGGCATAAATGGAATGAGATATTAAATGAGATACAGAAATGCGGTTTTTCTGAACTGGTCAGATCACAGAATGAAATAACCCTTGCCCTAGGGAGCTTCCTGAATTTTCAGATGCTAAGCCCAAAACGAGCAAGAGCCATCAGCATCCAGACTCTGGCACTCCTCGTGGAGCAATGGAGCAGCCACCCCAGCATGCCGCCCTTGCTGTGCCCAGTGCCAGCTGCTTCAGGGGACGGTGGAAACCAGCTGTGCTTTCACCTGCAGCGGTTGTCCCCTCTGCTGAAAAAGAGACCATCACTTGTCATTTAAATGCACATCCTCACCTCTAATTCTTCTCAGCTTTCTGCAGAAAGCCTGTCTGTGGCTGTAAAGCTTGGCCTCCAGCTTTCACATTTTTTGTTATGGTGAAGAAAAGCATGACCCTTTAAACCAGAAAGTTATGTCATTAATTGTCCTTGCATGGCTTTGAGTTATTTAAAGATACATTTTGCGCATGATAGACATGGAACAGAGACGTGTGGCCTTTGATATTTTTCTCAATTTTTTCTACGGTGAAATACTGGCTAAATGTTGTAGGCAGTACTTAACATCTGCCGCAATAATTTAATTGAATAGACGTCACATTTCTGTAGGTGGCCTCTTTAAATTAAACACTCTCAATAAAATGTTATATCTGAAATGAGCAAGGCCGTGCATTAGGCTCCTGCAACTGGAGGTTTTGGGCAGAAATGCCTATTTACCAGCCTGTTCTGCCCAAGACCCAGCATGTCTTCATTTGGCCTTGCTCTTCACCTTGACCTTCTGTTGGCAAAAAAGGGTGTTTTTTACACCCAGGCACTCCTGGTCAATTTCTGCTTCAGGATTTCTGAAGGAGTGGGGAAAGATACTTACTCACGCTGGGCTGCCTGTTTACACAAGCATAAATGTAATGTTATCCGAGCAAACGAAACGAGGCTGCCTCACTCCTGGTGCTGCTCGTCCCAGAGGGCCAGCTGTGGCCCAGCCAGCTCAATATAACACAGATGCTAAACAGTGCTGCCATTTGTCACCCTGTTGTTCCTGCTGCAATTAATGCTAATGAAGCACTGACCTCAGCGCCAGGGCAGCGGTGCGCACAAAGTGCGGGAGCCCACGCGCCGGCTGCTGCATTCCTGCTGCCGGAGCCGACCGGGGCAGGGGCTGGCTGGCAGCGGCCCTGAGCCGGCAGTGTGGGTGGGTGCTCAGGAGCTCTCTGAGGGGCTGGGCGGATTGCAGATATCCTCTGTCCTGCAGGTGCCTCAGCAGAGATGTTTCGGTTTCTCAACAGGCAAAGCAAAGGATTGCTGGCTGACAAAGACATTAGCAGCAGTCAGAGCAGGCTTCATGGGGCTTTCTTCATGGTGTTAATGTAATCAGTGGACATCATTATTTTCCCTTTGGACAGCCTTAATTCCACCCCAGGTTTGCAGTGGGACTAAGGTATAATAAAAAAGATGCCTTATTTCAAAATGTTCGGTTTCTCATGGAGAACATGTGGCCTGGTACGATTATGTTTCAAAGTGAGAGACAGAAAACTCCTGCCAGTCACAAAGTCCAGAAATGATACTTGTCATTTCTGAAAAGTCAGCATTCAGTTTAGAAAAACACCCACAATTTCTTTCAAAATGTGTTGTGTTTTTGCAAAAATCATCTACGAGATAAATCTTATTTAACTGTAGTGTGGTCCAGCAGTCTTGATAGAAATGATGGGAGGTCAGGAGTAAGCATGCCCTCCCTCTGCAGAGAAGGAAGATAACATCACTCAGCTAAATCAACTGTTATGGAAACTTTTGTTATTTGTTTATGGTAAGCAACTCATCATTTTATTCTTCCATTTTGTTGTTCAATCACAGCTTAAATGTTCACCCAGTCAAAGTTGTCTTAGCCTTTTAAAAGGCACTACATCAAAGTTGACCTTCCATTTAGGATTCTTTGAAGACCTTTTATATTAAGATTAGTGAAAAGTGTTACCTAGCACATACACAGTGAAAGCAGGTGACTGTCCCTGACAGAAGGTAACCTGTGTCAGCCAAGTAATTTCTTTGCAGTACAAAAAGTGCTATAATGC
Source organism: Chauna torquata (assembly GCA_013399475.1). Lineage (NCBI taxonomy): Eukaryota > Metazoa > Chordata > Aves > Anseriformes > Anhimidae > Chauna > Chauna torquata. Next base: position 361,203 of record VXAL01003045.1, read on the forward strand.
TAAAACATTTGTTTTCAAGAAAAGATTTCTTAAAAGAGAGAAGCATATATGGAAATGTGGGTAAGGCGGTATTATCCTGTGTTATCCCTGAGGTTAATTTTCCTTGCAAGTAGGGATTTTCACAGGCAAGAACTTCTTCAGCCGCTGAGCTGGGCCTGCCCTGCGCCCCGCACCCGCCCGGGGCAGGGCTGTGCTTGCAGCAGCAGCGGGTGTCCCCCCGCAGCCCCCTGCGCAGCCCCGTCCCGCGGCTGGGCACTTGCAGCTGCGCTTGCCCACACCCTGCCCTGCCCAGGCCGTGACAGTTCGAGGATCTCTGCACAGCCAAACTGCCGGGCTGGAGATCATCCAAGCGTCCAGCTGCTGTTGAGATGGACGGCAATTTGCTGCTGCCCTCCTTTTGTTTATCCAGGCACAGGTACTTGGACATGGCTCCTCGTATCCATTTTAATGCTGAACTGCCATTGATTCCAGCCGCAGTTGGACACCTAAATGGTCTTAAATACCGCCTGCCCGTGCCTCAATTCCCAGTAAGTATAACGGTGATAAAAGCACTCCCTATCTCAGAGATAAAGATAAATGCATTAAAGACTGTAAGGCACTCAGATGTTACTGTGATTATCTCTTTATAGACAGATGAGCTGAAGAACAATCAGATACTGTAGAGTACAAGTTTAATACATACAAGTAAGAGATGACCTTGCCTTTATTACTATCTACACGGTAAAAGGACTAGTTGATTTGATAATAAGACGCCCATAGCAAATATTTATGAAACACCACATCACATAACAATTATAGGTTATAGAAATTTAATTTGCATTTATACTTTCAAATCAGGTTATCATATAGCAAAAATGTACTAAAATTAAATTCATAATGCACATTACAGCAATTTAAGCAAATTGTACCTTGAAGCAATTTGTATTTAAAATGCAGTCTGTGTGCTTCTTCACTTTTCTGCAGCCTGTAAATAAATTTACAAAGCAGTTTCACTAACAGTCATAGTGTTCCGGTTGTAAATTGATGTAGTCTGAAACAAAGAACGATTACTACTTAAACTGATCCTGTGTTATACTAAATCTTAAAGCATTTGAATTCCCTGTCAAAACAAAAGGAAGTGATTTTTCTTTTTTCTTTGATCTGTGGCAACAGTTCTTGTCAGGTGGAAAACGTTTGTGCAATAACCCCTTGCCTGTTTGTCTTCCTAAACAATGAGCTCTTAAAAGGGTCAAACTGCAGGGTTGATGCAATTGGGGAAGCCAACTTCCGAACAAAGCTGTAAATTGTGCAACCTGCTCCCACCCCTCCATCAGACGAGATTAAGTTAGTCACGAAACTCTCCCCAACAAACAGCTCCGTCAAAACACAGTCCCTGAAAAGTTCAGGCTCCTCTGCTTCAATAACAGTCCTGAAGAACAAAAACCAAATCCATCTATGTCTCAGGCTGCGCAGCCACTAATAGCTTCAATGGTTCAAAGAGCAAGCAGCCATGTCAGTTCTGAGGAGATGCCTGGGAAAATCTATCTGATGACTGTAATACACCTGATTATACACATGAAAAATTCACACACGCTCCAATACAAACATAGACACTCACATTCACATGCTTCTACAGAATTTGGTATCTGAATGAAAAGCTAAAAAACAAACAAACAAGAAAAAAAGGAAAAGGAAAAGAGAAAGAAAAAGAAAAAGAGAAAGAAAAAGAAAAAGAAAAAGAAAAAGAAAAAGAAAAAGAAAAAGAAAAAGAAAAAGAAAAAGAAAAAGAAAAAAAAAGAAAAAGAAAAAGCAGGGCTGATATACCAAGGTATTTCCATTATGAAATATTGGAGCATGGTTCATGGAGCACATCAGACACTTTCACAAAGTGCCCCTGTTTCCTTAGGAATCCACAGAAAACAAGCTACTTTTCGGAGTTCTGTTAAAAGTTGGAAAATTCAGACATCAGAATTTTGCTGGGCTGCTCCTCTCCTGCTCGCAGCTGCCTGGGGCCAGCCTTGCCACTTGCTGGGGAGCCTGAAGGCCCAGCCAGCACCAAGCTTCCCATGTCAGGGAGAAGCAGGAACAGAAACATTGCCCCTCTGGGTCTGCTTTGGCCCCAAGGCAGGAACAAGTCTTTGCCGCAGTCTCTAGCAGCAAGACCCGTTGTTCTC
>VXAL01003049.1:0-64714 GCA_013399475.1 Chauna torquata
CCACGTAAACCCAATACACCACCATTTAAAGAAGATAAAAGAAACAGCTTTAACTGGTAGGCCAGAGAATTAGACTGAAAAAACATCACCAATAGAAGACCTACTAAAGGTAGGCCGTAGACTTTATCTAAATGTTCAGTCTAATTTTCTGAAATAAAGTTAACAAGAAGTGATAAATCTATTGTTTATTGAGTAGAAAGTGTAGAATAATTATTTAAAATTGGGAATTTAACTGAATTGTTTAATGCTAAATACTTTTTAAAAGTTAGTATCTTTACGCATTCAATATCTGTTGTTGATGCATTCGCTACCTGTAAAATAACATTAAAAAAATCCAAGTGATCCCACTCTTGTGTCATAAGGCAGGATAGGGGAAAATTGATAAATCCAGTTGATTTTTGTTACAAAATGTATTAAACCTACACTTATGATCGGTAATCTAGATTAATATACCAGCAACACATGTTTGATGCTGAAGCTTAATGACAATTGAATGCATGATCTGGTGAACTTTGTTGGTGAAGTACCTGGAGTGAGAGTATGTTGAAGTGGTAGAACAGGCTTCAACATCTGTAGACTGTCATGCAGGCGCAAAAGCCTGTTTTTGTTCATAGCTCAACACCTAATTCCTTCAGAGTTGAGAAACTCCTTGGGAGCTGATAAGACAAGAAATGTGTTTTTCTTGTTTGGTCTGTAACACTAGGTTGAAACACTGAGATCTACTAATTTGAATGTCTTGTAACAGTGTAATTAGAACCCATGCATTTCTAAGATATCTATGAGAAAGGAGCAAGTTGGGAATGCAAACTGCATTTTGATCATCTTTCTAGTTACAAGTCATACAATTTTATGTAATTGATATAATGTACACTTGCTGTATTTAGCAATTGCACTTCCATTGTAATCTAGAAAAGTCTTCAAACAGCATATTTACTTTTTTATTTAGAATGTCAGAAATGCTGTTGGTTGTTCTCTAATATTTAAATTTGAAAACAACAGGAATTTTATGCTAAAAGATGCAGTTGTTTTCAATGTCTTAAATTCCAATATAGACGTTGGAATTTTCCTAGTTTAAAAAAAAAAAAATAGAAAAAAGGCTATGCAGAATTGAAAGGCAGTCTGATTCTTACCACTGATGAAAATTCATCTTTTAAAGAAAAAGAATAAAGTCACAAGTGGAAGGAAAAAAAGAAAAGAGATTTAAATCAAAACGATTTTGCTGATTGAAATAACACCGAGGTGTAATCATTTAAATTGCATACATTTTTGTCAGTTCTCTCTGGCTCAAATATCCTTCATCTTCAAGGACACAAATCTATGCATATTTTGGTTGTTCAGAAGAGTAGTCTATTAAAAATATGGAAACTATTTACTTGTTAAAATGTCTTTTAAAAGCCAAATGAAGATAAAAAGAATGAATTTTGCGTTCTTAAATTTTAAGTTTTCAAGAACAATAAAAATATATGCAGTATAAAATCCCCTGATGATGATGATTTTGCATCTATAATTCAGTTGTGGTGATCAGTTTTCTACAGGTAAGATTAAATCAGTTAAGTAAGGCATTTCTCTTTGCCCTGCTACAGCTTTCTCTGAGGAATATACCTTCAATCTTCCCCCGCAAAGCCTGCAAAATGAATGAGCTTTTTGGTGTGATCAGTAGGCGTTTTGAGAAGTTTGTCCCTTAAAATGAAGAGGATTAATTTGGTCTTAAAATACTAATTTATAATCATACATGTAGTTGATAGGGTCCTCTTACTTACTGAAATGCAGCTAAGACCTACAAAAACAATTCCTGGGGAAGAAGTACAGTAACAATGAGGCAAATGTTATTGTTAGAAGTGTTGGGGGGGGTGTTGTTGGGTTTTTTTGGTTTTTTTTAATATGTTTTGAAGCGGATCCAGCATTGTTCTGAAACCTTGTTCCATTAGAAGGTATTTTAGTGCAGCTTTAACCATTTCAGGAAATGGGAGACTAGAGGCTGGTTTTAGTTTTAGAAGGATTTAAAGTGAAAGAATATGGAAATGGTGCTGTAGTACTTCAAAAGATAGAGTGGGTAATAAGGCAAAGGCAACTTTGTGAATCACAATAATTGCTGGTCTTTGGTTTTGTGCTCACGTGCTCTCTTAGTAAGGAAAGAATAAACAGTCTGTCAGTAAGGCTTTTTTCTCCTGTTGCAAAAAAAAAAAAGAGTATTTTACTTTATCAGTTCAGCATACAAGCTGTGATTTCAACAGAAACCAATGCATTTATTGTTGAAGGAGATTTTCAGTAGGAAGTCTGACAAAAGCTGAAAAGAATTACTCTCATTTTTAAAGTAGGGGTCAGAAAGTAGTTGTATGGCTAAGTCAGAGTAGAGTCTTAGAACATTATATTGGAAGCGTTTTACTTTTATTACGTAGGTCAACATGACAGATAATCACAGAGAATGCTCTAGGCAATTTGGTTCTTAAACACCAGTAAAGAGTAAGATTTCAGTAGATCAATTTCTGCAACAAAACTGCAGTGTAAGCCTCAGAGATTTGTAATCATTGACCTAAAGAGTATTGATTTAACAATAAGTGGGATGAAGGGATTTGTAAGAAAGGTAATTGGACTGGTGACAAATCTGCATAAAATAAATTTTAGAAATAGTGAAGAAAAACAACACTTGTAGAAAAAAGAGAAAATAGAAGAAGAATGGACTGTTGTGTAGTTAATGAGGGAAAATGTTATTTTTCTTTTTTTGATTAGATGGTTGTATCATTTACAAAAGTGAGAACTAATTCAAAAAATGAAAATACTGATGCTTTGAAATTAGTTTGTAACTATGCTGCTCTAGTAGAGAGTGATAACTTCTTTTTCAGATAGGTATTTCTATGAAAAGAGAATGTCCAGCATGCGAAGGGCTTAGCTATCTAGTACATTACAGGGAGGGTTGAGCTATAGAAAGTAATTTAATATGGTAACTGTATGTGGTTTGTATATGTTCAGAGATAGGAAATTTGGGGTTATGGTATGTAAAGGATCCGTTGACTGGAAACAATTGTATTGGAGATAACCTTTGCAATAGCGTGGGCTGGATGTAGCTTCTGACTGAAGAACTGTTTGCTGGCCTCACTCAACTCACTTAGTGCTTGTTCTATTCCAGTTGTAGTTATGAATTGAGGGATATATTTGGCTTTGAACTTTCCAAACTGATCTAAGGACCATTGATTCAAATAATTATTTGGATAGGTATGTGGAGATTTCTATGATGATATGATATTGGCTCTTTTCATTATTTCCATTTGCTTTTGCAGTTACCCAGTTTCTTCACCGTATTGCTCTGTAACTGTCTGAATATTGTAGATTATAGCACTGTTTTTGTGATAAGATTTGGATGTTTTGACAGATGTAGAGCTGTTTTTGTAAGTGATATGACCTACCATGCCTGAACTAGATTTTAAATGGTATAAATAATATTGTTTGTAGCGATTGCACACATTGCTGTGCTATACTTGCCGATTTTTCCAGATGCAGACCTGTACAAACATTGAAGTTGCCCAGAAATAGAAACATGCAGTAAATGATTCTACCACAGAACTCTTCATCTTGTGCCTTATTCCATTTTCCCCTGTGTAAAATGTGTGCAAACAAAGGTCATGATTAATATTGTAAGTTCGGACACTTAGAAGTTATAAAATGCCAAATTATAGTGCAATCTTAAACTGTTTCAGGAGCTCTCAACCTGTCCCTTGCCAGGATAATTCCTCTGGCCTGAAGTCTGCCTTTCTCCCTCTGGTTCCCCAGTAAGGTGCAGGCTGAGGGCTGGGTGAACAGCCAGGGGCCCAGCAGCCTCTTGGCGCTTCGTGGTAACCCTGGAAAATATGGCAGCAGGAAGTAGGTGGTGGCAACCTGCTGGGGGAGTCCATTCATCCTTCACAGCTTTTCCTCTGGCCCAGCTGAGTGTATCTGGGGTGAAAGGGGGCAGCTGAAAGCAAAGTGCAGCAGTTCCTCTGGTGGGAGTGTGCTAGTTCTTCCTGAAGGTCATCAGTGTAAATGCCTCCAGTGTGAGCCTGGTACTGTTAGAACTGGCAGCTGGCTGTCCTTGATTAAGTAATTGAAGGCTGCTGAGTAACTGAAGGGTGCATGTTTTATGCTGACTGTAGTTTTGTTTCTGCAACCCTTGGTTTTGTTGCTCAAGGTTTTCAATATCCTGAGCCCATGTTTAGTTCTAGTTGCTGTTCTGTGATGCAGCAGCAGCAGATGTTTTTGTCCAGTCTCAGTCTCTCAACCTGTTTCGTACAAGTGACCAGCACAGACTGTAAAAATCCATCCAGCTGAAAGAAAAGTTTGGTTTGGTTTCTTGATTGGTTACATATCAAACAGGCTGTGCCCAATCCTGCTATGCGATTCTGGGAAGAATTGTATTTTTATGAATCCCTCCTTTTTTGATTAAAAAAGAACTGAGTCTTCTGGGGAGCTTGGTGTGCTTCTGTATGAACGTGTCATACAATCAGGCATGGAATATTTAACGCATTTAGAGTGTTTTTGTTTTTGCTTGAAATAGAACTGTTTTCAAGCCAGTCGTTGCTGAGGTTGCTGATTTTTCTTTTTGGTGAGTAGATTGATCATTAACAAGGAATGATAGGTTTTTTTTTGTTTTTCCCTGATGTATAGAGAGCTTTCCAGGAACATGTGAAAAACTGGATTGAATATCTTTCAAGAAAATACATATATTGAAAACAGACTTCTTTGTATGTGATTGCCTTTCTTTGGGATAGCTAAAGTTAAAACACTTTGCCCATGTGTCATATTTCTAATGTACTTACCATCATATACTCTATGGTTGTTGGGTCAGGCTCAGCTACTGGAAGAATGCGTCTTTCCTGCCAAGTAATTTTTCAACAGTAACTACTGGGTATCAGTCAAGGTTTCACTGAATACGGAAGCTATTCTTAGGGAAAATATATATGTGTGTGTGTGTGTGTGTGTGTGTGTATATATATATTTCTTTTTTTTGTAAGAAGGGAAAACAATGGGTGTCCCAAGGTATTATCTGAGATGTTCTAATCAAATTCAGGACAAAAGAGACTGAACTTGGTTTTTCTTTTTGTTTCATACTCCTGTCCCTGTCACCAAATAACTAAAGATGTTATTGAGATTTGCAACTGAATGAGAATAGCTGAAAAAGATTTCAGCAAGAGAGCACTTTACTGGTTCAAAAAAAGAAAAAGTTGTGTTTTTCTACTACTGGAAAAGGAGCTGTTGCTGCTTAGAGCAGCTGAATATCTGTAGTTTCAGATTACAGATACCTAGATAAAACAAGACATTATGTTTTTTCCTCCTTACAGGCATCTAAAGACATCTAAGTAACATGAAAGAATTATGCTTGGTATGATTGCCAGTAAAAAGAAAACTGTACTGAATTACCTATAGACATAGCATTTTGTTTTGTGTTGTATGGTTTTCTTCAAGATTTCTACCTGTGTAACAATGTAATTTTTACTTTAGGTAAGAGGAAGCTGAAAAAGTTTACATGCTTGCAACTGATAACATTGTCTTAAGAAATTTCCCTCTGGAAGTCGTTACTTTATTTTAAGTATTTGTTGTTTACATTCTTCAGAAATGACCATCTAATTCCTGAGTTCTAACTAAAACCTCTATGCCATACATAAATGTTTATTTTGAAGGGTTGTAATATGTTTTGTGATAATGATTGAATGAGACTTCTGCTACTTACAGACAAATAAGTCGTTTTTTGTATTGCTCGTGTATATACTGTTGTGCAATTTACCATAAGCAAAATGCACATATGTGGTATATGGTAGGTAAACTCAAGTCTTCCAGCGGTAGAAAGAATACAGGATGTTTCCAATACATTATTCTTCTTGAACAGGGTGTTCCATTTGGAATATAGAGTACGTCTAAATGGCTTATAAAGAGGCATGTATGTTTTTGAATATCATGCATAAACTAACAATTAAATACTACGTATAAAAGTTACTAAGCTAAAGAGTTCAGCTTGACTATCCCCTTCTGTTTGTGGCTTTTCTGAGGAAGAACTACATCTTTTGAAGAATATACCTATTACGCATTACAAAACACAAATGTTTGATGTAATTTATTCTGTGTAGCACTTTAATGCCTAACACAAGTGGAGGAAAGGATCATAGTACAACAAGAAATGGTGTCTTGGTACCTGGCATAAGGTCAGTCAGATCCTCATTATAGGTTACAAGCAAATTTCTTCTTTGCTGGAAATTGGACACAAATCTTGCTAAAAAAACAAGTTTATTTGCTCATGCTTTTAGGGAGAGTAACAGCATGAGCCTCAAATGCATCAAACTTAAAACATTTTAGAAAAAAATCTAGGCATACTCTGTCTTAGAGACAGGACTGCGTTATTCTTAGATTAATGTCAGGCACTAACAATGAAATTAACCCTGTATGCAAACGTCACAGAAAAAGCTGTCCTAAAAAAGCCTATATTGGCATTCTTCTCATCCCGGGAAGAAACCTTAAAGTATTTGCTGAGGGTTAGCTGATGCCAAGTTTCTTCAACTGTATAGGGGGAGAAGGAAATAGCGGAGGAGAAGCCATGAAACAAACACTATTAAATGACTTTTAGCATAGAAAATGCTACTCAATGCATACTCAATGCTATGACTACTTGAGAGGTGGAGCATCTTAACTGAGGTATCCATCAAAGTAAGCTACTAGAAAAAATACTGTGGGGAGGATAGTGCAGAATCCAGTACAAGACCACCTCTTTTCTTTACAGGTCAAAGAGAGAGACTTCAGTGTCCAATCCATGGTTTAACAGAAAAAAAAAAAAAAAAGAAAAAAAAGGAATTAATCTGCTGTGTGGAACAGGGATTATGGTGATTTGAAAGAATATACATAGACTTGTGACTTCAATTTAAAAACAAACAAAAAAAACTATCACTACCCCCCCCACACAAACACGCAAATATCTTGAAATGCTGAAAGTTGTGATTTCTTTCAGTGTAACTGCCTTGTTAGTAGTTTGTCTCAGCGAAGCGTCCAGACATCTTTGCATCGCCTGTGTTCCAGATCCCCCTGTAACCATTCATTTGCCATACAAGGTAGGCAGTCAGTGCTGTAAAACATTTTGAAGTTAGCTTTAAGAAATTTTAAAACAGCTGTGAGGGAGTTCACTTCCTAGGCAGAAGTGTGATACTTAGTCTTCCAGTCAGCTTAAATACACACACCATTTGATGTCTATGAGGTCAATCCTATCAAGCAATAGTCTCATTAGAAGAATGGCTGAAAGGATGACATCGCAAAATGAACAAAAAGGGAAGTCGTCGTGGCTGTCATATTTTAATGATTCCAAGATATTTGAAGGAGGAAAAAAAGGTTGTTGCCCTTTTAAGAATTGATCTTCTGCAGTTCTCACAGAACGTACTAATCCAGTGAATTCGAATAATGTAAAATATCCAGTTAGGTAGTGCTGTTAAGTAGTTACAATTAAGTGTAAGAAATGGTCTTTTCAGTTTCCATGAATCATAACTCAATTTATAATAGTGATCACTGTAATACATTTGCCTTAAGTTTGTAATGTCATAATTCCTCTTAGAAAACTAGATAAAGGGAGGGAGGGGTTCTTTCTTGATGTTGAAATATGTTCTTGCTTAATAGCTTTTGTTTTGTGCTTGGATGCTTTTGTTCTTGACTATTCAGAGTTTTTCATCATTTAACAGAAATATATAATTTAAAAATCCGTGAACTTTTTGAAAGAATAGCTCGTGATTTCCTTTTAGTCATTTTAGTTTGCAAGAAACAAAGTCTTGTCTTAAATGTCAAAGTGCTGTTCTGAATAATGATTTTATGCAATAGTAAGCCAAAATGTACTGCTTTTATGTCTTTTTACCTAGTGATAAAATTGGCAATCTGTAAGGTAATAACTATTTGGTCATTATGTCCATCTCATGGTTTAGGGTAATCTCAACAGTTTTCATTTTTTCAACATTACATTCATATTTATCAACAAGAAATTATTTCCTCCCCTTAAACAAAACTTCATTGCATTGTTATATGAAGTCTGTTTTTATTGCTTCATGGTTTCTGGTGTTACTTCACTGAGTGATTAAGTTATTTTGACCATTGGATTTTAGAGATCTGGTTATGTCTCAATTTGTCCCAGTGGTCTTGGTTTCAGGAGCTCTTGGGTTGGCAAAGAGCTGTTGAAACAAGTTTGTTGTCTGGATTGTAAACATCATTTGTTGCTTTTGTAAAGTAAGTTTACCAAAAGAGTGTAAGTCAGTGAAATTACGTTTCCACAAGCTACTAAAATACTTATTCCAAGTTTTTGTAATGTACTATATCTGATTTTATTTACAGGAAGAAAATATGAAAAACCCTAATTGTTCTGTGTATTTAATCCTTTGCATTTGTCACCTGCTTTCTAATGTGTATAGCATTTCTGAATTTTAGATTATTTGAAATATGTTTTCTTCAGGGGGGACAGCTTTCACTAGTAATTCTGTATTTATTATTACTGAGTACACTGTTGCAGAACAAGGTTGTGATAGTTGCTGTCATAATGAATCACAAATTAACCTGGAGTATAGTTCTTTAATGTGCAGCATTTTTCAGGCTTTATTGTTAGAAAATATAACTTGGCAGAGGGCAGTTTAAAAAACAATAAAGCAATTTAAAATTTTGAAGCTTCAAAAATTTAGGTTTTGTGTTAGATGAATATTTTGATATCACTCCCTCAAAAAGTAAAGGTGCATTTAAAATTAGGTATTAAGTTGCATTAAAGTTTTAATTTTATGATGAATCTCTGGAAGTTTTATAGAAGTCTTTATAAATATTACAGGATCCATAAGGCCTTTTTGTTGCATAAGCTTAAAAAATACCTGCTTTTTGTTTCTTAGATACTAAACAGTAGAAACTATTTTTCTGTGTGACAGAGAGCTGCGGTAGTGAACCGAAGGAGCTTTGTTTGATAATTTTTTCTGTTTGTTCATAATTTGCAAAATAAGCACTATGAATCAAATAAAAACTTCATAATTGTATAACCACAGCATTACACATACAGTTGCTGTTACTTTTACAAAGGTTTCCTCTACTTTGTTTGTGAGCAAATAATGTAGATGAGCTCAGTTCAGTTTGGGTCATACACCTGCTAAATTCTCAGAAACCATAGTCATAATGAGGTGAAATAGAAGGATTGTTTTCCCTACAGATGCATTTTTATTTCTTAGGTTGCCAGGACCTAACCAAGACCTGTAAGCCAAGAGCTGCCCAGGCAGTCCCAGTAGTGGTATCTAACCTATGGCACTACAAAAGGGATATAGGCGGTATAAGCAAAGGCACATGCCCAGAGGTAGCCGTTTGTAAAACCTACATTATTTAGTTTTTAATACAAGATAAACATGCTGTTGTGTTGTTTCAGTAGCATGTGATTTGGCAAGACCTTCCTCCTTCTCCCTTTCTTTCTTGAGGTTGTATTTAATTTTTGACATAATCTTAGTATACTTTTGTCAAATGGGGGACTAGGTAGGTGTTAAGCAAATAGAAATATTTAGGTTTCACTGCTGTGCAGTTTATAGTTTTCATGAGCTCAGCAAGCAGAGTAATAAAGTAGGAAATTTGTATTAGTCTTGACATTTGGTAGGGGAGCATAGATTTTGTTCTTTATGGAGAGGATTTTTTGCAGCTTGCTGGTTATCTGCATCTTATTTCTAAGTGTAATATTTGTATTTCATGAGAGTAAGATACTTGTCATTGGAGCTCTGAAAGGAAAGCTTCCGGTATATGGTATCTGATAGTAAATAGTTAACTACCAAGCCTAAGCAAGAGGATGAAAAGCTAAGTCAGTGACCAAAAGAAGAAGAGTATTTGTTGGAGGGTTAATCTTCCTTTTCTTTTTTCTTCCTGTAAAGGATAGATGATGTTGATGCTGGGGAGTAGCATTGGAAGTGCAACAAAGCGGAGGAGAATAGAGATGGGTACAGAAGCTGTGGTATTTTCATCACCTTTGAGTACATTAATTTGCATGACGTGCCATTTGGCAAAGGTTTTGAATGAACTGTAACCATCAGTCATTGATACAGATTCTGAAGCTTAGTGTTCTTATGATGTGAAGCAGCAAAACACTAAGGAGGCTGCATAGTTTGCTAATGATTTTTTGACATCTGCTGCATAAACCTACCCATAGAGCACACAGCTGGCAGGAGAATTACTGTAAAAAGCATGGAGCTAAGGGAGCAGCTGGAACATAAGAACAGTAGAGCTGTGAGGTCAGCTTGCTGATTTTAAAACATACAGAGGTAATGGACAGAAACAGAAGGGCCTGGAAAATGGACATAGCTAATTAGGCAGAGCATGGAGAGATCAGTCTGATGTATGGAACTTTCAGCAGAAGTCTTCAGATTTAGGAGAAATTAAAGAAAAAGGACTTGAGAATCACAAGAGCATCATGAAAAGGTGGTCTCCATGTTAGGAAAGACTGAAAGGCACTTTTCCATTTATTCTTTTGTTTGCCATGAGTTAAGGTAGCAGTTGGGTAGTACGTGCTGGACCAGAGTGACAATAGGAAAGCGAAACATATGACAGTATTGTATTTCTTTTGGCATAAATCAAGCTAAATTTGGTTTAAAAGAACATAAGTGTGACATGTTTGGGTTGCTAGAGAAGGGGAGAAACAAGCTGAGAAACAAGCTCACCAGCTGTTACAGTCGACAAGTAGATCAGAGTTAGGTGGTAAACGTGGTTTATGGCTGCTGAGAGCATTCATGTGGAAAGGACTCTTTGGCAGATGGTCACCACTCAAGTCCTAGAGGTACTAACTGGGGACTGATTCTGGCAGACTGACAAGCTCTCTCAACTGAGAAGTGGGAGAAGACTAAAAAAGACCCATCAGTTGTCCTGCCTACAAAATCATAAATAGAGGAACATTGAGTCTACCAGGATATGTCAAAGCATGTGAGGGAATATAGGATGCTAACAAGGAGAGAAGTGGGGGTACTGCTAAGTGTCTAGCAGGTGATCAGGTACTAATGCAGTAAAAATTAATGTGTTTTAAATAGGGAGTGGTCTGTGGGAAACAGCTGGGTGTTTGGTTAGCAGTAGGGAAAGACTGGAAAACAAAATAAGCTATGGTTACTGATGCAGTACGTGACACCAGCTGTTGACCAGATGAAAGAAATATGGTGGAACTGTGACTGGAACATTGAAACTGAAAATGTGCTTGTCAGAAGAGAGAGGTAAATGGAAAAGTGGTACAGTCATGTTGTATATTAATGATATGAAAACCCAGGAAGAAGTGAGACAAAATTGCACAGGTAGAATGCTGTCTATGGTTTTGTGGAGATAACACTTCTATGCTTTTGAGGGAGATGTTTTACTGGGACCAGCACTGTAAGGTTTGGATATGGACAGACCCATCTTCAGTGTTATTGAGGGAAGAGATCCAGTTGGAATTAAATAGTTGCTGCACAAACAAAAGTGTGATGCTGTTTTCAAGATGTTTTTGAAGCGAGTACCTTGTTTTTTTCAAAAGACTGGGGTTTGGGGCTTTTTTTTATTTGTTTTGGGATTTTTCCCGTAAGTCAGCTTGGATCAGGAGATCCTTCAGCTGAGATGGAAGAAAAAAAAGTTTGTATGTTTTACATACAAAGGGGCAATTTTTTGAGAAACTAAGTAAGCAATTTCATCTGGACTAAAGAGTTTAAGAATAGAAAGAAGGATGTGAAGGTCTGCCATTTATTTACGTCGGATGCAAAAAGATACCTGAAGATTCTATTTTAGTAAAAAGGACAAAGCTTTGAGGGAAGGATGTCAAACCAGCTGGATGAATTACAAGTTTAAAAGGAATGCGGTAAGTCAGCTGACAAATCAAATAGGATTGTCTTAAAGAAAAGGACATGTTACTAACCAGAAACTGTAAGGGTATGGTGGTATTTCCAGAGATTAAGTACAGGGATAGGGTCTAGTTTAGAAAAACTGTAACTCCGTCAGCCATAGAAGTAAAGGATGTGTGGAGGATAAAGAGACAGAAATTTAGGTAGGCTCAAAATCAAAGCTGATATTTTACCTTCAGGACCATGGTGATGTTACGTTTGATGATGAACATAGAAGTAAAGCAAACGTGCAACGGGAAATTACATCGAAGATGGAACAAATCCTTTACAAATTCATATACTCAAGTTATAGATAACTGCCAGTTGATTGGACTGAGATTGATTAGTAAGGTGATAAAGGCTCTGTGATCAGTCACATGATATAATTATCCCAAACACAGACTATTTATCTATTGTGCTTCTTAATCTCTTACCAAAGATTTGAGAATGAGATGGGGAGAATAAATTTTAGTTGCTAGAGCTGTCTTTTCCTGCTTTCATGTGGCTATAATGTAGTCTTTGCTTGTGATATAAAATTCCATCAAAAACATCTATGTCTTTGTTGTTTCCAGACTGGATTAGTGTATCTTTCTGTACTGTTTTTTGACTTAAGAACTCATTATCTGTGTCAGCTGAAGCCTTGGGAAAAGTGTGTCTTACATTGGGTGGGGGGGGGTTAATCTGTTGTGCTTAATGGTTTTAGATGCTGTGTATAGAAGAACTGATATATCACTTAGAATTGTGAATTCAAATTGTGGCTTCTGCTTTATTTCTATTTAGCAACTTTTGAGGGAGGAATTTGAGACTATGGTTAAACTAAGACACCAAGTCATAGAGTCTTCGCAACATAGTCAAAAGACGTGTTTACACAGATTATTAATGAGAAAGAATGTTCTCTTGGCAGTGTCATCTTGTTCTTTTTTTTTTTTGATGTATAGATTTGTGATTAGACATTAACTGTGCAATAAGGTTAGGGTTCTTATTTTCTTGCCACTATGCAACTCAAATTTTATTTCTTCAAGCATATTTCAGAAGCATAGGATTCAGCACTTTTTGAGTAACTTATTTTCTATAATTCCCTAATAGGCAGAACTCTGAAAGCTTATTTTTTTCAACATATAACAGAGTGCATAAAACATGGCTTTTAATAACTTCCAAGTTCATTAGGATTTATTCTTTTTTTAAGGAGCGTGTAATATTCGTATGTTCTACCTATATTTTTAGTTTTTGTTGGAACTCTGAACAGAGTACAGTATTTTGGGAAGGGGGAGAATTCTACCTGTTAATAGTAATGCTCTCCTACAACATGTCATTTACGTGAGGCCTTTCTAATTAGAAAGAGTAGAAAGAAGATATAGCTACACATTTTCCAAATTGTTTGCTTTTAAAGAACTGTTTTTCTTTGAATTACAGTTTTTCATGGAACAATGGTAATTGATGGGAGGTGAGGGGTTTAAACAAGAAGAAAACATTTTGATTGAGTTAAAAACATTTTCTGCCTTCCATCTTCTGTTTACTGGAAATATATATATGATTTTCTGGCTTTGTTCAGACTTTGGACAATTATTGTTTTTAAAATATCTAACTGTAATTTACTACTTTGTCTGGTCTTGTAAAGTGATTACCTGAGGAATTGATGAATTTTTCACTTTTGGTTGTGTTTAGCCGTATTTAGAAAAACGTGCTTGTGCATAGTATTAGAACATTTTAGCATAACTAAAACTATGGAATAGGTTTTTTATATAGTTCATAGTCAAGTAAACCCTGTAATTAAATAATTACTTTGAAGGTGTTATTTGAATCTGACTCCTTTTGGATTGCTCAGAACTGTGTAAAGGAATGTGATTTTAATAGTCTGTCCCTTTCTTTACAAATACACTTCAGCAATTTTCGTGGAGTAGGTTTCTGTGTAATCTCCAGGAACAGGTCTCTGGAGATAGTTTTAGGAGAGAGAATATGAATAAGATCAAATATTTTAAATATTCATATTTAAAACTAGGAGTTTGAACATGGATTTAAAAGCCTGAATTATTGTTGCCTGTTGCAATTTTTCTTACTAAAAGAATGAAACCACCTAATAAATCTTGTTACCGTCAATAGCAGTTACAAAATGCTTAGCAGCTTAAATCACATAACTGATTATTTTAATTTTACACAACTATTATTTGCATTCCCATATGGGTTAAGTAGCAAACAGTTTGCATTCATTTTCCATGCTGAGAAAGTTCTGAGAATCAGTCTAGAACCTTCTATAAGTCTTTGACCAAGTTATATGCAAGATTTGGATTAATCAAGTGAATGCAAGTAATTTAATATTCCCTTATTTGTAATCCTGGCCTTAAATTTGCTGTTTTAGCGAGGTCTGGCTTTTGAAAGAGAGCGTTGAACTTACCGTAAAATTTCTAAACAACTTTCTGGCTTCAGCTACCTTTAACATTTTATTTTTCCTGCTATTGAATTTTGATTTAATTAGCCTCAGAGTGGATTTACAGAACAAAAGTTAGTGCTGAAGTTACTGCACTTCTGCTACGTAAAAGTTGTTGTTCTCCTTCAAAGGGTTTCAGAAGAAAATATTTCTTCCTCATAAATCCAAAGTTCCACCAAAGCCAAAAACCTGAATTGAATTGAACAGCAAGTCACAATAATTTATTCTATATTAGAACTGTTTCCAAAAGCATGGCTCAGTATAATGTCTTCCTTTCTCCCTCTTTTTAATAAGGAATTTCATGCCTAAAGCATACCAATACTATATTTGATGTGAAAATCTAGCTATAGAATTGAAATGCATTAGGCAAGGTCACTTTACCATTTGATACAATTTTACTGTGCTGCTATTAGGTTGGGATTGTAAATTTGATTCTTATTCCAGTTACTTGCACTTTGAAAGCTGAATCTCTTCAAAGCTGTGAATTTATCTTTTTTAGGTTGATTAAATTTAAGTAAATACTAAATCAGAATACACTTTTCATTTACAGGCACTTGCAGACCAATTTGAGGACGCAAATACTTCGGTATCTGAACGCATGAAGATTTTCTACTGTTGTCAAGTGCCTCCACATTGGGCCATACAGGTGTGAAGCAAACTCATTTGAAGCTTTGTTTAAAAATCTGTTGTTCTTATCATTTTTGATACTGCATGACTCAAAGTCAAGGTAGTATGCTATGATTTTGCATTGAAACACTATAAAAATAAATATGTAACATAACACTTAAGTTTTTCTGGAAAGAAATCAAGTTCTACGGTGTTTTGCTTTCAGATGTCCTGTCATGCACAGAAGTAATTGCTTTGTAGTGCGATTCTTATTTATTTTCCCTTTTCCTTCATTAAAAAAATAGACAAACTTTCAAGCTTCCAACATATCTCCAGTAAAAATAATCTTTCCACTGTGTTACTATTTGTTACTCTTCTACTTATACCACTATTACTTGCATCTTTCTCTGTCTTGTAATGATGATTAACTTCAAGTCATTTTCAGGAAGTGGGTCATGGTCAAAGCAACCAAATAAGAGTAAAAAGTAGGTTGAAGAACTCCTTGAGCTGACAAAGGTTTTATTTTCCAGACATGCCCTTTTTTCGCTAGTGTTGAAAGGATATATATATATATATATCTTTTTTTTTTTTAAAAAGTAAAATGTTTATCTTGAATATAAACTGCTTTCTAGAACAGAAATCTACAACCTAGTCTTATCTGGTAATGCTGTATTTAACAACAAACTTAAGAAAATGTATGCATTATAAGCTTCCAGAGGTGTGCATGTTGTTTATTTTTAATGGTATTTTATTCGTTTGATTTCTAACCTAAATGCATGTGCTTTAACCAATCATATTTTCTCCTAGCGTTTTCAAATTATTCCACACAATCTTTCAACAGGCACTTGCAATAAAACTAGCAAATGTGGTTTTCATTTCCAGTTGTCAGAGTGGCACTTTTCAATCCAAGCCAATTTTCCAAGCCAAAGATAGAAATACTGAAATAGGGGCTCATAATGGAAGATGGCTGCAGTCTTCTAGTTATAGTAATGAAGAGACATTGCTTATATAAATTTTACCAAATTTGACTCTGAGTAAATTTGATAAAACATAAATCTTATTGAATTTCAGACACTGGAAAATGTAGGGGTTTTCTTCAAAGTAATTGATATCAAGCTAACAAATAGACTTCATATTTTCGCAGAGTTTGTGTGTGTAAAAGAACTGTAACCAACTTAATTTTTTGACAACTAATCTGCTAGTGTATGGTGACTCCTCAGATTTGTAACAGACACTGAACCCAAGCCTATAAAGAGAGGTCCATGACATCTACACAGAAGTTATGGGAATCTATGCAGGATCACCAAAAACACTGCAGAGTTTCACTGTGTAGATCTCGTAGCATAATTAGGAGTCATTATACAGAATGCTCCCATTTGTTTTTGCAAACAAAATTGTGTATACCTCACACACAACAAGTTATCTTTTCTTCAAAGATGAAAACCTATATGCGAATTAATCTTCTCTTAGAAAAATAAACAAAAGACCAAAGGCAACTTTTCAAAGTCATAAAAACATACCTTGTTTGTTTTCAAATTGAAAGAATTACTCGTTTATTTTCATAAGTACACTGAAATAATAGCTGGATTTGAAATAACAGAGGCTGGCTTATCTGTGAGGAAAACTCAACTATGTAGTTGAACCTGAACTCAAATCCAATATTGATTTGACTGAAAACTAACACCCTTCCGCAGTGGCTGTTTGGGGCACTCATTTCTTAGAGTGTACCTAGCAAAATCGTTTCAGAGCCTTTCTCCATCTGTGTTTGCACTGGTACAGATTACTGTCGCAAGCATTGCTAGAAGAAACTTTACTGCCTTCCTTTAGCCTGTTTCCCATTCAGTGTTCCCAACGTACTGCTGCAGCTGCACTGCAGTCGCATAGACCATGTGCCTCACTTAAGGAAGTGGAAGTTCACCTCTCTCAATTCATCCTTCGTGTGTGTTTCTACTTTTATATTATATTGTAAACTAGCTCAAAGTAGTTGAGTTACTGGCATGAACTGGAGTAAAATCAAAGCAATTATTTTTCTGTTGTTTTTTTTTGAGGTGTATAAATTTTCTGAGGCTCCAGCTTGAGGTTTCAAGAGGGTAATTTCATATTCTGTCCACTTCTTGTTGATGTCAGAAATGCCTCTAAGATCTTTTAAAAACGTAAGGAGTACTATGTACCTTCTTTCAGTTTCTTGGAATTTCTTATCTTTCCAGCGTCAGCTTGCAAGCTTACTCTTTGAGCTTGGATGCACCAACTCTGCCTTACAGATATATGAGGAACTGGAAATGTGGGAAGATGCAGTAATCTGCTATGAAAGAGCAGGACAGCATGGGAAGGTAAGAAAAACTGGTTTTCACAGCTGACATCCTGTCTTGCAGTGGGATCTGACCTATGAAGAACTGTCTGACTTGAGCCATCAATTCTCTGATGACCTTGTAGAATCATAGGATATTCCAATTTGGAAGGGACCCACAAGGATCATCGAGTCCAAATCCTGACTCCGCACAGGGCCACCCAAAAGTCAGACCATGTGTCTGAGAGCGTTGTCCAAACACTTCTTGAACTCCAGCAGGCTTGGTGCTGTGACCACTTCCCTAGAGAGCCTGTTCCAGTGCCTGACCGCCCTCTCAGTGAAGAACCTTATAGATGATATGCACTTCTGTAGGGGTATTGTGAGGAAAGTCTATTTAGGACACATGACATGTGAGTCTGTTATTACCTGTGAATGCTAAATAGAAGATCTGTGATGATGACTACATGAAATAGAAGTGGATAATTGAATCAGGAGGCAGGAAGACACTTAAATGTAACATGTTGAAACAATTGTCAGAAAGCTTCTTGTTTAGATTCAGAGAGAAGATGGTGATAGTGATTCTTGAAAATATTTGAGGAGAGTTAACAACTACAGATGCACAGCAAAGTGTAATGTGGATATTGAAGGAAGGCTGTAGCAGTCATTCATGATGGAGGTTGGGAGCTTTATCAAGAGGGAATCTCAGTTTTCTTCCCACTTGATTTCAAACTATTAATTGCAGTTTTTACAAACACTTTAAACAGAACACCATCAGTGCTTGATGTATTTAATTATTTTTAACATATAAAAAAATTACAGAATCAAACACTTGAGGCAAGAAATGTCATAAAATTAAAAGACTGTCTTATTTTGCAAAATCTATGGTGATATTTTGCTGAGCTCCTCTATCATTTCTTTAAAACTGTTTGCAGCTATGTGTGATCAGCTCTAGGCAAAGACTATTTTAAAGCCATCATCTAACTATGTATAGATGAGAGAATTGTTTAAAAATGCTGTGAACAGACTGTAACAGCCTTCCTATTATTGATTGTTTTGCTATTACTGTTAGAGCAGTGGTAGGAGGATTTTAGAAAACGATACCTGAAAGCAGCACCTATTTATATGTAAGTTTAGCTGTGTTCTCTTTCTGGTGCAATCTCTCACATAGAGGGACTGTAACAGAAAGTTATGCTATCAAGCATTGTTTTCAGCATTTATATAACTTTCAGAAATATTCACTTTCAGACAAAAATATCTTTGTTTTCCTCTCTGTTCTCTGCTTCTGTTTGGTATGTGGTGTCATTAAATGTATAAATGTATGTATGCTTTTATGACAACATAAACACAAAGACTATGCTTACACTAATTTAAGCTTACTGAATAGAGAGCTAAACTTAATAGAAAAAATGCAGAGTTTCTCATATTTACTTCTTTTAAACTATCATTCACCAATGTCTAGATTTCATTCATTATAAACTAACAGATATGTCTTGCTGTCAATTCTGTGTCCCATTATGCATGCCTCAAGGGTAGTATGCTAATATCACAGTCAGTACAGTGGAGAAATAGAGGTCAATATTTTCCATTTCCTGGAAATGCATTCTGTCCTAGTTACATTCACAAACTGCCCTTAGGGAGTTATGAAAATGGCACTCAGAGAATAGGACAGGATATCTGACACAGGAAACTGCTTGGAAATGCTTTCAGAATGAGGGTTTGTGCTGTGCTTTGAAAACAGAAAATGCTATGTAAGTACTAAGTAACAGTAGTGATAGGAAAAAAAAGTCAACTTCAGATCAAAAAAGCTGGAAAATTGGAAAGATTTATTCTTTCACCTAGAGGAGTAACTATTTGTGCTCCTTATCAGAATGCTTTCTGTGTGTGAACTGTTTGTATTTATCAAAAATGTTATGTTTTTAAACATCATAGTTTCTTTTTAGAAATGCATGAGAAACTACTACAGCGAGATGTTATTCAGTGGGCATTCATGTCATTTAAGAAGTTAATATACATGTGCCTAAAAGAATAAACTCTGCTAAATAAGCTTGTGCATGTTTTTTGCTCACAACTGCTTTTATATAGGAAACATTAATTTAATAACTGAAAAACCTAATTAAGTAAAAATACTGGAAAACCTAACAAAACAGCCAGATATCAGCAATATCAATCAGTTTGAGTACCTAGGCATCAAAGTAGTATGTTCCTTCCTCCTACTTTCGAATTATGCACTGACAGAAAAAACAGAGCATGTAGATATGGGTATACGCAGCTCCACGTTATACACTTGGAAATACATAGTTCACTCCATTATAACAGCGCAATATAGCAGTACAAATTTTGCAAAGGAAGATGTCACTAACATTTAGCAAACTTCTTTGTGGATCCTTTACTGTTATTAGATATGGCTGTATATTCACTTGTTTCATAATCTGAACAAAATTAGTAAAAAAAATCATCGTAGCACGAGTACTCTTTGTAACTGTTAGAGCAATGGTAGGAGGATTTTAGAAAGTGATACCTGAAAGCAACACCTTCATTGGATCTCTTCATTCAGATGGTTCAAATAGGTCTTTTCAAATAGAAAATTTCTACTGAGCTGAATTATGTATGTAACATTTTTGCAGCAGGGGACTGAAGTAAGATTTCGATCTGAACAACAGATCATCTGTCCAGCATATTTATCTTTTCAAAAAGCCATGGAAAGCAGACTATCTCTTGTTTAGAAGAGAAACAATAATTTTATTGTTAGAGCAAGATAGTGACCCTGAGATAAAGAGCTTTTAAAAGTTGGTTACAGACCATAATAGATTGTCTGGGAGACCCAGCTTATATTTTCTTTTCCATAATGCTGTACATATTTTAAATACATTTTCTCAAACATTTAGATGAATGTATAACTTCTGTATCTTGGGTAAAAGAGTAGCATTTCCAGAACCAACAGTATGAAAGTAGATGCATCTTCAGACATCATACAGTTGAAATCGCTATCCTCAGAAAATGGTAATTAGAGAAAAAGGAATGAGTCATTACAAGAGTACTTATTAGGATTATAAAAAGCACAGATGGTACACTAATGGGATTGCACATACGTTAATGATGCTCATACTACATTGCCATGAGGTAGGTGTAGATCTGATGTCCTGTCTTGAGACAGAATACACACATAAGATATAAAATTAGAATCAGGTTGCCCCTTGCCTCGATGGGTACATATCCCTTGGTGTGTTAAACCAAGGACCACTGTGTTATGTTGATACTGAAGTGTTGTGGTTTTGGTTTTGGTTTTGGGGGGGGAGGGGGTGGGTGGGTTTAGAACAATTTAAAACTAGATTCTCTCTAGACTTTATCTTTGATGTCATGTTGGATCAAGATACTGTTTCCTGTCTATTCCCATTTCTTAGTTTTTAACCGATGATTATAAGATGCTGAAGTGATATTTGTTCAGATAGGTGATTAATCGAAAATAAATTGCACCATTAACAAATTGATTTCTCTGTTCTTTAACAGGCAGAAGAAATACTGAGGCGAGAGCTAGAGAAGAAGGAAACATCAGGATTATATTGTTTACTTGGTGATGTTCTTAAAGACCACCAGTACTATGACAAGGCCTGGGAGCTCTCCAGGCACCGCAGTGCCCGTGCACAACGCTCTAAAGGCCTTCTCCATCTCCGCAACCGGGAATTCAGGGAATGCGTGGAGTGCTTTGAACGTTCAGTGCAGATCAACCCTATGCAGGTTGGGAAATGATACAAGTATGGCTATGTTTTAGTTGGTGCATTAAGTTTGGAAGGATGGTATACTTTTTAAAAAGGCATTTCTAGGCAAAAATGTCAAAGTAGCTGTTTTGTGTTCCACGTAACTACTACACTTTTACTTTAAAAAAATTTTAAAGGCCCCAGCATTTCAAATTTCATATTCTAAAGCTGTTTGGTATTTAAAGGACGTATTTTTTTTCAGTGAATCTCAGTCTTGTTCTTATTCAAATATACTCCAGGTAACTTAAAAACACCTTTAGAATGGACATCAAAATGAACAAAAATGCTTCCCTTCTCTTTCAGTTCTCTTATTGTCTCAGGAAATGCCAGTGTCAACAAAATAAATGCTATGACTCAGATAGGAGCCTTATTGAAATCCAGAGGGCTCCCAGAGAATGAAGGGCTGCAGAAGTTGACCTACAGGGCTCAAAACTGAGAAATATTCTGCTGAGATGCGATTTTATTTTATGTCCTATCCGAAGGAAGTTTAAAGTGAAAGGCAATCCAAGAAAAATAGGCCAGTCCTTATAGGAAAGTGAACATTTCCTCCTCATGTTGCTTAGGAAACTCTATTTAAGATTCAGATGAATTGTTTCAAACAGATTGAGCGAATGGATAGTGTGGATTGGCATATCACTGTCTTCTGAAGTCTGTCTGTATTCTGTCACTAGAGAGTTGAATTGTTTCCTATTCCAGGATGTTTTGTGCACAAAGAGCAGAGGGGCAGGTGACTCTAAATTCAAGAACTTTAATACAAGGAAATACAAGGAAAATTAATTAATTGTTTCCAGAATTATGAATAATTTATAAGGTAAACAAGGACTCCCTGCTACAAAGAAATTCTTTCTTTTTAGTGGTTATCAGAAACCTTTCTGGAAGAAGGCATTTTAGACTAAAGCAAGTGAATCCCCAAAATATCTGATGGATAAAACCATTCTCTGTCAACCTTCCTTTAAACCTATGTACTCTTTGGCCAGCTGGTCAAACTTAGTGGAGGTCTCTGATGTACGTCTCTGCAGTATGAGCTAACTACCATATTAGACTTTGCAGAATCAACAAAAGAATTAAAATCTCACCGTTCAAATATATCTGAAACCCATCTTCATTAGCACTACTGCTCACAAAATTACTTGTTTCATTGTGTGCTGCATTTCTCTTACACTTTCACTAAGAGCATCTTGCAAGGATGGGCTGAGACAATTCCAGTGGGTTGGGGAAGGAGAAAGGAGGAGAGATCAAATAGCTCATATGTGAGTTCTCCAGCTGTGAAAGTCTGCATAAAGCAAAGCTTACAGTTTGTTAAATTACAGATTTGTTAGTTCTCGTACTGAACAATGTATGGTTCTCTAAATCCAGTCACTTCATGTTTGAATTTTCCAGGAACAGTGTTCATGGCACCTTTTTTTTGTGTCCACGCTATTTTCCACCAAGTCTGCAAGAAAAGAATAGCCATCTTTTGTGCTAGACTGTTTGGCTCAGAACTTCCCAGGCTAATTTTCCTGGGTGTGAGGCAAAACAAGTGATCTCTCTCGAATTTGGGAAAACAGTCATTTTAGAAATCAGCTTGCCATCAACGACATCAGGAATTTAAAGCTTCGGACAGTGCAGTGAGCATTATTCCCGACAAGTTTCCTTCTCATTCCTCTAGTAATAATAAAAGTAACTTAAACAAGAGTTGAGCTAGAATCTCTCATTGGAAAAAATAATATCAATTCTCTACTTTATTAATACTATAGTATGTTCTGCCAGTGTGATGCATTCAGAGGAAACTGAATTATAAGGCAGATAAACTATGCCAAAAATGAGTAATTAAAAAGGTACTCAGATAAGATTTCACTCAAGTAGAGCTCTTAAAATTTTAATTACTAACTACAGAGACTAATTTTGCTCCGCAGGGTATAGATAGTTTCTAAACTATCACTATTATCCTCCTAAAAATATTACACTAAAGAGTTCACTAGATTGTGAAAAGATATATACGTGTATTTGCCATAAGTAAATAGTAGAAATTGCTTTAAAAATGCAAAAAAGTTTCTTCCTACATGTGGTTAGGGTTTTTTGTTTACTTTTTTAAAGTATTCAGGTATACTTTAAACCAGTTGTTTTGGAACCATATTCCCACTAATACATGAGAATTGTTTAGACTTAATTTCATAGTCGTGTAGGCTTATTAAAGACTTGTCTGGAAATTCCTGATGGCAAGTTTTAACAGAGACTAAGCCTAAATTATCTTTCTTTGCTGGTCACTGTCTTCTGTCTTAAAAAGGAGAAAATTTTACAGTTCATTTTCATGTGTTTTTCCAATCAGTAGCGAGATTTGAACCTCTAGCCAACACACTTTATTTCCAAAAAATAACTTTAACCTAGTTCCGCAAGCCTTGACAAAACTTTTTTTGAACTGTGGATTAAGTTTTCCTTACACTACCTTTCAGTCACTTTCCTCAGAGCAGTTATTACATCAGCCAGTGGATTCAGCAGATTTTATACCCTCCCCAATAAAAAGGGAATTCTCACCATTCTTTCCACTCAAAAAAGCTATAAATCCATTCTTAAACTGTATCCTAAATATATTATTAAAAAGTTACTGTCCTTATATCATGGAAGAAATTCATGCACACTTTCCCTTAGATGCACCCATCTAAGGAACAATAAAATAACATTTCAGTGCAATAGTAGATCAAAGCTGATGAACTTTTTTTTTAACAGCTACCATACCTTCTCATTTAATCCGTCAGACTTGTTCTTTTATAGCTTTCTGATTTGTCTAGCACATCATCTCTAAGTGTGTCCTCTTCTTCTAACAGTTAAATTAAAGGAGATTATTATGATTGCCTGGTCTTTTTAGACCCTTTTTTGAATGACAGTATGCAGTTGCTCCAAGCCTTGAAATGTGGTCTTCTAATTTTTCAAGTCTTCTGCAGACCTTGTACTGTTTTAGCTGCCTCTTTTATTTTTTAATATAGCTTCTCAATTTTTAAGTAGCACTTAAAATTAGCATCTTCTATATTAGATGTTTTGCCTTTGTTCTTGAAGGACTATTGAATCTAGATGCAAAGTATCTTTTGTATGGTAACCTTTTGAACCTGATCATTCATAAGGGTCAGGATCAAGGTAAGCATTATCTTCTGACTAACTTCTTCATATCTAAAATTTTAACCTTGGAATTGCATTCATTGTTATTTACCAAACTATATGGAGTAATTTAAATCTCCCCGTATTTTGTGGGGTTTCTACTTTCACAGCCTTCTGTTATCTCCCAGTATGTTACATTCTCATTAGTCAGGTATTCTGAGATAGTCTTTATACTGCCTTTTTTTTTTTTAACTAAGGCCTGAAATTTTAATCCATACCAGTCCTGTTGTTCATTTGCACGGTTAATTTTTTATGATTGATGCTGAAGTTTTCTTTAAAATATGGTAACATTCTTTCATCTGCATGAGCAATTATGTTTTCTGTATATTTTTGCCTCCATATTATAGAATCTGAGCTCCTTGTCTTAATTCCTACTCCAGAGATTTTTCGTCTCGCTATTTTTGTCTGCTAAAGAATCCCTTCTGTACACCTTTCCCAACCTTCTCCAGTAAGGCCAGTTCTCAGATTTTTCTTTCATTCTGCTGAAACCTTCATGTATAGTTACTGCTAGGCAAAATATCTTGTTTCAAATTTCCAAGAAAAAAAATTATCCTTCTTTGTAGTCACTGTATGATTTTACTAGGTGCCTGCTCATATAGCTTTTCTCCACATATATAAAGAATCATTTTCCTTTCTCCTTGTGCTGTAACTTTTCTTTGAGAAAAGAGTTGACAAGCTTAAGCGTCGATATGCCTTATGCTCAGCTTAAGCTGAGAGATGCAGCTGCTCACCATCAACCTGAGAAATCAAAGTGGTGGAAGCTTTAATCAGCCAGATGCTGGGAGCACAAGACCAGAAGTAAATCTGTGCTGTAATTATTTATTTTAAGAAGAATAAGTGCAACGATTTTTTTTCTGTCATCCTTGACAGAGGCACAGTTTAACCTGTATCCTTTGCTGTAGTGTTGGAGCTAGCTTTCAATTTCATATTTGATCCCTAAAGTCTCTTACCTCACTTTTCATGTCCAGAGAGTTATCAATCTAGGAAGAAGGGAAAGGGGAGTTAAGCAGGTAGCAGCCATGTGGGAATGCTGGTCTTCTGGAAACTGGATGGATAGAAGAGGCTTAAAAATGAAACTTGACTAAATTTATTTCCTATTAATTTTGCCCTCTGAGATATGGGAAACAAATGGTTTTCTGTTCATGTGCAGTTTCTTTTCAGAGTGGTGAGTTTAAAGATCGTGAAAGGTAACAAGCTGACAATGCTGTAAAGTAGATATTCGTGGTTGTACAGGCCAGATATAATTAGCAGAACCACCTTTGCCTATTAATATATCCACGTGATCTGAGGATCAGCCATCCCACATGCACTTCCAAATGCAAAAGGTGATCTTTATTGCCAAACTTGTTCAGTTATTTTCTTGATATATTGAAGACTGAAGATATATTGAAGATCTGGCACCTGGATGATTGTGATACATTTGTATGCTGGATCTAAGCAAGGTTTTGAAGCAAAGTAACTATGAGCTCTATAGCAGGTAACTCGGATTAATCCAGCTGGATCAGACATTCTTACTGATTTTAATTTGGGGCTGAGAGACTGAGAAAAATGAGACTGATCTGGAGAGAGCTGCATAAAATATCTGCTATAGAGTTCACAATTAATCTATAGAGGTAAACAGCTCCTTGCATATGCGCCAACAGCTTGCTCAGAAACATCAGAAATGTAAAATGTTGTTTCCCTGAAGTAGGTTTCCTAGTATTTGCCATTTGACCTAATTGTAATGCTATAAGTGAATGTGGATTTTTCACAAGTTAGAGCAGAATATGCAGACCTCTGAATAGCTGTCACTTTTTTCTCTAAATGAAGATGTGCTGCTAAAGAGCACTTCATTTATGGTTAAGTGGTCTCTATATAGTCAGCACTTTCCCATATTTATTAAAACTTTGAACCTAAAGTTTTCCTATATTCTGCGTGCAGGATATTATTTATTCTAATGCGATATATAGCTGAAAAACAAGTAAAATGAATAAGAGTAATGTGTTCCTGGGCATCGAGGCAAAATGATTTCTTTTGTGTATGTGTATATGTAATCAGCTGTTTTTCTCTCCAGCTAGGTGTATGGTTTTCCTTGGGCTGTGCATACATTGCTTTAGAAGGCTATGAAGGTGCTGCCAAAGCATTTCAGCGCTGTGTGACATTGGAACCAGATGTATGTACATTTAAACAAGCGATTCAGATGGCTTATCTAAAAGCAACAAGGATGTTTTCATTATAAACAAGCAAAGCAATAATGAAAAACTTCTTTAAACCTTAGCCCTCTGAATAAATTGAGCTTGTGCATAAAGGATATATTTTTGACATGAGGCATCATAAAAATAGTTGCCCAAAACTTAACTTTGTCCAAGTATGTGTGTGTGAATGTTAAAATATGTTTGAGCAGAAAATTCCTTTATGCTTGCATGCATTGCTAAAACAGAGAAAAAAGGGAAAGAGTAGAACACTAGGGAAGGTAAAGACAGAGATAAAACACTAAATTAAAATACTTAGTCCTCTAAGTAATCAAATGCTCTTGTGGAGGAAAAAAAAAAATCAAATAAGTGGTTGTATCACAGGAATATTTGTAACTATATAGTTCATGCGCACAAGGAGAATGGAGCTTGTTAGCCAGTTTTTCAGGATACGTGGGGCAAACATGTACAGTATCAGAGGTTGAATGACTGTGATTGTGCATTAAGATAGCAGAGGCTTCAGTTAGGTTACCTCTTGGGAATGCACTGGCAATACTTTTGTCAAAAGGCCTGACTGCTGGTATGTTGCTCACTTACTTGATAGAAATTATTTTTCATTCTTTTCTCTTGGGGAAAAGAGTAAAAGAGCAACAAAAGGTGTCAGAGTAGTCTTTTCTCTTTATTAATAAATGAAATAACTTATTGAAAAAAAATGTGCAGACAGCTGTGTATTTAACTGGAAGTTTTGCTTCATATAA
The DNA here is from genome assembly GCA_013399475.1 of Chauna torquata. Lineage (NCBI taxonomy): Eukaryota > Metazoa > Chordata > Aves > Anseriformes > Anhimidae > Chauna > Chauna torquata. The sequence continues at coordinate 26,969 of VXAL01003049.1, forward strand.
ACATTTTTTGTTTCAGTATAGTAGATTTACTCCCAGGTTTATACTAAAATTGTGTTCACTTATCTCTCTGGGGCCTGAACTTGATTGTATTCATATCAACAAGCCAACTGACTTCTGTGCAGGTTTTGTGAGTAAAGGATGCTGGGCTGGCTGTTAGTTACAGAGGTGAAACTTATCCCTATGCAATGATCTGCAGCAATGTCATGACCCTTTTCATGACTTAAGCCTCCAAGTTTTCCCAACATGATTGAAATACTCCTTAAGCCTGAGGGTAACCTGTAGTACAAGAGTACATTTTACTGCAATACCTGGGTTCTGTTCTTTAAATTTATTACTAGCTGTCGGTTTGCTGAATTCAAGTGGTACAGCTTCAAATGGACAGCAGTGTAAAGTGATGGGCAGGTATCATCTCGGCACATGGCTTTGCTGGTTTTACCAGAGGAACGATTGAGCACTGTGCAATCCTTTTCAGCTAAAGCAGTTGATAAACACTGTTGGAACTGACCCTGGTAGTTTTGCATGAGGTGCACTAGGGGACATTCAGGTGATCTTTTTCCCCTGCCAGAGCAGTATAGGTAAGTATCTTCCAACTGGTGAGAAGGGATTAGCTGCTGGGAGCACTGACCTCTCCAGCCACCAACTAGATCCAGGAGAAGGATGCCTCTTAACAGTTTAAACTGAAGGCAAGAGCTGCCTTAGTGTATTCCAACCAGAGGGCTGTTAAATGATGTTTATATTGCCAAACGTTGCTGTAATCAGTAATATTTATTTATATTTTAATGTAATATTTTGACTGCCTTGTAGTACATATGATGTATTAATGTGTGATAATATGCGTGGTTGGCAAAACTGATACTTCACATACTTTTATCAAGTGAGCATAACATAAGTAAATGATTTTTTTGATACTTCTCCTTTTGTCATTATAGAATGCTGAGGCCTGGAACAATTTATCAACTGCATATATCAGACTAAAACAGAAGTAAGTACTTCAAAAGGATTAGAAGATACTGCTTCCAAAATAAATAATTGGGATTTCCTTTTTTTTGACACTGTTTTTTATTCTTATAATGTGGTTAACTCATTTTTCTTAATTCCTATCCCTTCAGTTCTCTCTCCTGGGTTAGATCATAGATAACTTCATTTTGCAGGAAATACTTTTTCATAAGCTTTATAAAAGTAGCAACTTCTCAGCCTACAGTTTTTTTTCTTGTTAAATGTATTTATGGTGTAGTAAGTGCAACCAGTGCAAAACATTTGTATTAAATTTGGAAACTAATTTGACTATTTTTAAAAGATATGCCCATTTCAAGCAAACTATATATTCAGACATATGTCGGTTCATACTACGTTAATCTTAGGAGATTTCAGGGAAAAACATGCAGTTTATTTTTCAAGTTAGGAAAGCAGATGGAAGTCTACACGCATAAAAGCTTACTTGTTCTTTTCCTTCCAATTTAACCATTAGTACAAGAAGCTTTGACCTAAATGGACTACCTTTCTTACTTTGTATTTCAAGTCAATGTAATAAAATTACTTGTAGGCACAGAATACCTGCAGGAACTTAATATTTAAGAAGAATTTTCACATTATGACTCATCCCCAAAGAATGAAATAATAAAATAAGATCAAAAAAAAAATTACTCAATCTGATGTCAGTTTATACAGGTATGCAGTCAGGAGGAAAAATAAGAAAGAAACAAAGAATAGTAAGTTTACATACAAGGAACATAAGCATATGACAGAAATGTGGGAATTAATATTGTAAATAAATTTAAGAGATGATTAGATATGTTAATGGGAGCAGGAGAGAAGAGAAAGTGAAGGTTAAGTGACTGCTTAAGACTAAAAATCATAGAATCATAGAATGGTTTGGGTTGAAAGGGACCTTAAAGATCATCTAGTTCCAACCCTCCTGCCACAGGCAGGGACACCTTCCACTAGATTTTGGGGTTACCAAAGCCCCATCCAACCTGGCCTTGAACACTTCCAGGGATGGGGCATCCACAACTTCTTTGGGCAACCTGTTCCAGTGCCTCACCGCCCTCATAGTAAAGAATTTCTTTCTAATATCTAATCTCAATCTACCCTCTTTCAGTTTAAAGCCATTACCCCTTGTCCTATCACTACAAAAAAGAGTAGTAACGGTCAAAAGCTTGTTCTACATTTTTAGTAGTAACTTGCATCTTCAGCAGTGCCTTAAGAATGCATATTTTAATTATCAAATTTATGCCTCCTCTATTAAATTCTCTGTAGCCTTTTCAAAATAAGGTGATAATACGTTTATTCGAAAATTGCTTTCCTCGCTGAAAGTTTTTTCTTCTTATCTTAGGCTGGTTGTGATAGATTGCTGTTCCTTTTGCATGATGTTCGAAAGAGTATGGTAAATGCTCAGTATATTGGTTTATACTTGATTCATAAAAGTATCTTTAAGCAGAATTATTTTTTTGCCTATTCAGGTACAAGGCTGAGACACTCCTGAGTGATTAGTTTCACTCTTTTGGTTTAATTTTATAATTGTGAATCTACTCTTGTGATTTAACATGCTAAATGCATACAAAATTTGTAAACTATTTGATATCAAAAACAGTAGAGGGAGGGTAGCTCTTGAGCTTTTTTTTCAGCATGAATCATATTGGAGAGGAATATGTCTAGAGGAAGTCATAAGTGAGTATTACATGCTGATAGTTGAGTGTGGCCTGTATTTGCTGTGGAATAGCTACTTCAAACTTACTATTTGTGTAATCACTTATAGATAGACTATGTGTGATTTTGCTTAATTCACTTTGAAAACAGAGGATGTCTGTCATAGTGTGCATCAGTATAATTTATTTTTGGGGACCAAGCAGTGGTGACAGTGTAGATTTTTATTTTTCAAGCCTGCTAACAAGAAAAAAAAAATACCAAAACAAAACAAAAAAAGGGGCGGGGGGAGGATTGAGAAAAAGAAGAAAAAAAATAAGATATTAAAGTTAATTGTTTTCTTTTGCTCCAGCCAGGCTCTTAAATCAGTCCCACCCAAGAGTTTTGCATTTGGGTAAGGCTTAGCAGTCTCATACAACAGACAAATACAAAATGTGTAAGTCTTTTTGAAGACTGTATGCAGACAACTTGTTGACACCCAAATGAAAGGCGTTTTGTCATGTTTTGGGTTTGTTTGCTTTTTAAGAGTCCACAAGTTTTGTGTATTCTGAATTTCCTCAAGAAAAAATTAGTTGTGATGAAATCAGACTCTACTATTCAGTTTACCAGAAAATTTTCTCTGAGTGCTAGGAGGTCTTTGAAGTTTAGATCTCGTATTTCTCAAAACAAACTGGGGCTGCCCCTCTGGGTGAAAGATTCCTGGTTTCCAAGACAGGATCATGGACTGGTGATGTCTACTGGCTCCTGTTTGGATATGAACTGGTTCAGGTGTTGCACTGGATAAGGATACTCCATCATCATATGATTTATTAAGTTTATAGGGGATTGCTTTAGAGAACCTAGAGGACTTTATTAGTGTAGCAAGAATGATGATTTGAGGAATAGGATTTACATCCCATCCCTTTGGTATCTGGTTATCATTTCACAGTTCAATCTGATTGGCATCTGCCCTCCTGATTGCTCATTAACCTTTTTTTGGGGGACGGGGGGGGGTGTGTGGAATGGTGGAGATCATACAAGATAATCCTGTCGATGCTGAAGAGCAGTTTCAGAAAGTTCCTCAAGGTGATTGGGGTATGTCAATCAGCCAGAGCACCTTCTAGCCGGTCAGAGAGATCAAAATCTGTGTCTGAAATCCCTTACTGAGACTGCTAGCAGTGAAAGAGACCCAGCTGTTAGTACATTCGCTCAGCAGCATCAAGCAAGATCTGTATCTCTGTATCAGAAGAGAGAGGAAAGGGGCATGAACTTGGGAAAACCCTGCCTGTGGATTATTGTGCCTTAGCTGTTCCAAATGACCTGCTTTCCTTCAACAATTTTGCTCTATCACTCAGCTCTCTTTGGTCAGTCTTTTAATACAACTGGTTTAGATTGGCAGTTATTTACATTTTTCCCTGACCCAGCCATTCCAGACTTTTCATGGTCCACTAGTTAGTTAGTCCCTTTTCCTGGCTGAGATATTCACACTCTCCTAGACCCTCTCTCTTGAAGCTCAACCAACAGTTTCTTTGAGCTGTCTTTCTCTAGAGACAGCACTGTTGGCAACTTTAAGCTATAGAGCAAGTGAACTGCAAATTTTGGTAATAAGCCATCTTTATATAATCTTCATTAAGAAGAGATGCATTGTCATACTTCCCCAAAGAAGATTTTTTTTTACCAGCCTGGGAAAACTGTGTTTCAGGTTTTCTTGTAAGGAAAATTATTCCTTTGTGTTTTTTTCTGTACTTCATGACTGTCCAGCTGTGAAAGTAAGTTTCAGTCTCTTAAAGTCCTAAAAACCCGTTCTGCATCATAGAAAAGCTTTTCTTAAAATCTCAAATTTATTGAAACTTTTGGCAGTACATTTAAAGCTTTGAACAGGAGACACCCAGACCTTACTGACATATGCTTCAGATTGCCTTAAGACCTCTTACTTCTTCTGCCTCCTCTCTGGCAGCGTTGGTTGCATGTTCTGCAGGAGCTCATACCTCTGTAAAGTGTATGTCAGCAGCTTTCAGCTTATACACTTGATTTGGCCAAACTGTCTTATGCTCCTTACCAGAGAATGCTATTCCATCTGACCTTGAGTAAGGGAATGGTAGAGAGTTGCCTACTGTGGATCCATATGGAAAAAGTACAGAAAATGCTTTCTGATGCTCTTGATAGTGACTTTACAGGAAGTATTCTGGCCACCTTTATTCCACAAAAATTTCTCCTGCTGCTATGAGATGTTTCACTGGGAGCACCTTTAGTGAAGGATGCTAATACTGTTTGGGGCCACTCTATCACATTTGCATTTAGCAGTGTAGGGGAACAGAGCGTGTAAGTAAAGCTTCCAGCTGACATAAGAAAAAAATGACTGGGATTCTGTGCAATGGGTACGCACATTTACCGTGTAAAAAAAAAAAAAAAAACAAACCACCTTATTTTTAAGTAACCTTTCTTTGTGTGATAAAATAAGTCAGTCATTCTGCACCTGCCATGAACTCACTTGTGAAAAATAAGCTCTTTAAGTTGTGAAGTTGTTTTTTTAGTTCATTTTAATGTGTTCTGCAACTATAGTGTGGGTAAGGTTATTTTCTTGTGGTTCCTGTTAAAAATTCAGAAAAGAAAATGTCAACATGGATGGCACAATTATAGTGAATTTTTGTGTTCTGTATACATAACTTTGCCAAAATGTAGTTGAGAGCTAACAGATGATCTAGATCAGACACAAGAGAGAATACTGAGGAGTGAACTGATAGAAAGTAATTAGCAAGAGAAAACAAAGGAGTATCGGTATTATAAATTATGAACTCTAATTTTTAAATCACATTGTTTTTTAAACAGATTTTTTTAAATAGCCTTTTAGTTGATACAATGCCAACTGATTCTAGTATATTTGCATAGAATCTTCTTTCTTTATTATTGTTATTTAGAATCAAAGCATTTCGAACCCTCCAGGAAGCGCTTAAGTGCAACTATGAGCACTGGCAAATTTGGGAGAACTATCTTCTCACCAGTACAGATGTTGGAGAGTTTTCAGAAGCGATTAAAGCTTACCACCGGCTCATGGACTTAAGAGAAAAGTACAAGGATACACAGGTGGGGAAGTTCTCATGTTAAGTCCTTGTGTGTTTTTTTTCTTGTGAGACACAGAGAGATTACTACTGATAGTGTACTATCAGTAATGATAGTACACATACCAATGAAGTTATGTAGGCAAGCCATTCAATTTTTTGATTTCTGGACTGTAAGACTAAATACTTAAAATAAAAATGGACAAAGAAGAAATCCAGATTGCATCCATATTGCCTCAGACTATGTAGAAGGGCAAATGAACCAGGTCTGTTCTTAAATAAAAGACAGTGCATAACCCTATCTTTCCACATTGTTCCTGCATATGTCAGTATCAGAAATGATATAAATTATCTGGCTTAAAGAAAGGTAAGCTTTTCTCATGTGTTTGAAAATTCCACAGAAGAGCCTTTGAAAGCAAGTTATGTCTCATAGATTGAATGCGTTACAGTCAGAATATTGACTCAATAATCTGGAACAGAGAAAAACAGTGGAGGTATTTTGCTCTTCTTTCACTTGTAGTTCAGTTGATTTCTGTGTGTGTAAATGTATGCTTTGGATAAAATTCAGAGAGCCTACTTTAACAGCTGCCACTGAGATGTTACCTTACCTAGGTCCAGGTCCTGATTCAAGCAGGTTCTTTACACTCAGTGAAAATAGTAAGGTGAATCTGAAAGGAAAGCCAAAGAATCCCTTAAGCAGAATAAACGGATCCAGTTGAACTGCATGAGAGCTCCTAGGGATTTTGTCTGTGGTACCAGGCTTAAGGGGACCCAGCTGCAGTTTGTCATTGATCCCAGAAGTATGTTTCTTTTCTTATACCATAGAATAATTTGAAGTAGCTTTTTTGAATCTTGGGTGTTCAAGTTCAGTGACGAGGAGAGAGAACAGATTAGTTATCGTTGTTGAAACGCATAATTTTTTCATGGAGTTGGGGGGGGTGGAGAAGAGGAGGGTTAAAGCTTCTTTCAGATTATTTTTTAGTAACAAGTCATACGTGAGTACAATACTTACTACTGGAAAGCCAACCATACACAGGATAGCATTTTGTGTGAATTAAATTTTTTGGGTTTCATGCAGCTGAACATTAAGAGGTCTCTCAAACTCTCTGCACTAAAAAGTGTCTATGAAAAACAGTCTCATATATGGTGGAGATGAGTGTTTAACGTGTTGTGGAACTGGTAAGGCCTGTGTTTATTCATGGAACGTCTTGTAGATGGTTTGTTTTTTTGATGATTTGATTTCTCAAATGCTAATTTAAATAATATTTTTAGGGGTGGTCTACTGTATTACTTTAGTCAGATTGATAGCTGACCAGGAATAGAACTTCCTACATGTTTCTGTCCATTCTAGATATTTTGAGATGATACATGCTCCTATTAAAGTGGGTGATGTCAAATTTTATGCAGGAGATTTAGTTAAGATACTTGGGAATATTGCTTGCGATAAGTTTTTGTTGTGTAACTTTTTCATCTTACAACTTTTTGTCCTACATTATTATTTTTATACAGAAGTATATATATGCTATGTATACTAAAATTTTTTAATTAACATCCCAGTTTTAACTTTGTGTTCTGTTATGTGATGTGCTTTATGGCTTTCATCGTAACTTCTAATACAGTTTACTCAATTAGAAGTATTTTTCTAGTTGGCCAAGAAAAACCTTAGAGTCTGATTAAAAAATTTCAAAAAGGCTTTAATCAGTAACCTTACAAGGAAGAGAAGAATGCTCCCATAGCAAAAGAACAACAACAGAAAAGAAACACGTAAAACTAAAAGCTACTGCTGAGATTGTTTACAAAGCTCACTGTGAATTTCTGGGCCTCTCCTATTTGCCAGCTGACCTGTTTTAAATAGAGATGCTCATGACCCTTGTTGTGCAGTTGTATTTTAACGAAGTACAATCATGAACATGAGTTAAGTGGAAGCATGCATCTCTGTTTCCATGCAGCACAGTACGATCTTCTCTCAGGTTATATTTAGTATTTATAGTAGTCATAGAGTTTAATTGATAGACTACTAAGCTAGATAGTAGTAAGGCAGAGGGTAGGAATTTGGAGAAAAAATAAATAAATAAATGAATACTCTGATTCAACTGGTTTCTTCCAGGACTAATTCGTTCCAATTCTTTGTGAAAGTAGAATATAATTATTGGATCTTTGCGTACCAATCACTTTTAGCACAATCAGTATTGCACGATTCCTCTTGGGAGGCTGAATGCATCAAGCAAGAGCGTGCAGTTGAATGTATAATTTGAAATGTGCTTGGTTTGTGTAATTACAACAGTTGTTTTTTTTTAATTTCAGCACAGTATCCAGTCAAATTCTTAAATCACTAATTTCTTCTAGTAACAGTAAGGTATTCCTATCTTTCTGTGTGATTTCTGTTATGTCATTGCTGTCTTTTTGCGCCAGACTTCTGAGTTCAGAATGGAGCTTTGAGAAATTTTGCTTTCAAGTTATTCTAGTTATTAAATGATGTTATCCTTGTGGCAAAGATTTTGAGATCAGGATATTATGAGGCTGAATTTAAGTATGTACAGATTCTGCAGACAGAATTTAATAAGGAAAAGCAGAAGGGCTTTTTATAAATGATCAAAAATACAATAAAAGATTACAGCAAAAGAAGTACTTTCAAAAGTCCCGGTTTCCTAGTAATCCCTCATAATATTTAAAACATTCTTTCTTACCTTACTTCCTTAACAGTTCTTAAAATTCTTCTAATTTCCATATCTGCTTTTATATTCATAAACTTACTGAGAAATATACCTTGAAGACTTTTACCCATTGGATCATTCAGCTAGTAGATTGGTCACTGAAAAAGACCTGTGGAGAAAGCCTTACCTCTTGTAACTGTCAGTTTAGCCTCTGAATTGTTAGTCTGAGGCCGTAAATACAGTTGAGAGATTTCTGCAACTGTTAATGATGCTACTTTGCACCACATGCGTGCTCTGGGAGCCAAGAAATATTTTTTTACTTGGAAGGTTGCAGTTCTGTGAATAACAAAGTTGTTTTGCAGGTGGAAAAGCTGTTTTGCTACATCGCTTTCAGAAACCAGATCTTCATCCTGTACTGTCAAAGAATATGAATTCAGAAGTATGGACAAATGGTTCCTCTGCATCTCTGTGTTCTTGAGAATCTAACATGAAGTTTTCCTGTTACCCTTTCCATCAAATATCCTCATTTCAGTGGTTCATATTGCCGACTGCCGGACACTAAACACGAATACTCTGCACAGTGGTCATATGGGGCACAGCTCATGAAAAGAGGCAAAACAGAACAAACAAACCCTACTGCTTGTGTAGGGTCCTGGGCCTCAGAGCATTGCTTTAATAGTTTAGTGTACATGGCAGCTTAACTCTCTCAAAGATACAAATTAAAATGTAACACTTACGGCACTGGTCTAAAATGCAAAGCTCTGTTAGACTGCTAATACTTCTTGATGATTAGCACAATTCACTTGCGATTCTAAATAGCTTTATTGAACAATTGGGCGCAGCCAAGTAGCGTTAATCATTCATTAGTATTTAATGGACCCTTTAATCTGGGCTTTCACACTGATTTTATTTTAACTACTGTAATGCTAATGCCTAAATGCTGAATTACAGAAAAACTAGATAGATTATTATGATTAAAGTGAAAGGAAACCATGAACTCTGTTGGAATAAGTGTTATTTTTCAGTTGCTAAATCCTACTGATTGAGGAAGCTTTTTTCTATGTGCAAATAAAATAACTGTCTATAAAACTTTTGATAACTATAGGTGATATCCATCAGTACTTTTAGGGTTTAGAGGGACAATTTTGTTCTATAAACTGAAAAATTGATTGAGAAGTCATACCTATATGAATCCTCAAGACTAGTTTTAGTTCCTTTTCAAAACAGATCATAGTTCAATGTTTCTTCTTACACCTCTTTTATGTTGTGTATTACAATGCTATACTAATGGGAATAGCAATACTTGCGGGTGTTTTTCTAGCAAATAATTATATAACACCCGGCTCATTAAATGCTGAGTTTTATTCCCTTAGTTTCCAAAACATGAATGCAATATGAATTTCAAAACTTTTGGGCTATTAATTGTTGATCAGATTTTCTATCTTAAGTGAAAAGCTGAACCCTGTAATAGAAAAGAGAAACAGGCAGTTTTTTCTATTAATTTTTAAAGGATATACTCTTATGGTTTTGGGGGTGGGGGAGTTGCATTTGGCTGATACTCAGATGTTTCTGCTATTGATTCTGAAAATAAATTGGGGAGATATGTAAGTTTTTTTTTTCCACTTTGTTACACAGATTTATTTCATAACATGATCAGCAATTTTGATTTAATTGTTTTTTTTGCCACGGACTTACATTTGTTTAAACTCAGTAATTATTTCTTAGAATGTATATGGAGTCATTCTATATAAGAAAAGTTGTTTTAGGAAAATGGCACATCATAAATACTAAACTTCACATGTTTTTATTTCAACTGTAATATACTTTGATGCTGTGATAATTTTTACATTACTTTCTGCCACTGAACTACATCTTAGTTTGCTAGGATGCACCTCTGTCCTACTTCTACTAGAGTAGCAGTATATTTGTGTGGTTTGGGGTTATTCACAAATCATCGTTGAAATTGGGTTATATTAATTGGTTGATATTAATATTGCTATTAATGTAATTTCATAGTAAATATGAACTTATGGACAAAAATGTCGAAGCATTAAAATTGCCAGAGGAGTGTTTGTATACCCTTCAGTTGTCTATCTTGAATGCAAACTTTAAGAGACTTCCATTTATTTTTGTTACGATTATTTCTTTGCTGGTCTCTCTCATGTACTACACAGGAGAGGTAGTTCTCGGTAAGCCACAGCTTACATGGGTTTTATTTTCTTCTAACCTGATTCAATGCCTTCGTTGATTTACATTTGTTGTTTACATTTCCCAAGAAGGAACTGAGGCACAGTAAAACTGTCTTATAATTCTGTGTGTCCGCTTCAAGACACAAAGACTCATATTGGCTTTTTCTTTTCTGGGACACTTGGTATTATGTAGCATTTCATACGTGCAAAGCCCAGCTCCCAACAAGTTCACCAGCACCTACAAGGGCTCAGCATTTCTGCAGGTCGCATCCCACATTCTCAAGTCAGTGAGTCAGAAAGTAATGTAATTAAATGAGTATTGGTAAAAAGTTTGATTAAACTGACTTGATGAGTAATTCACCAGAAATGCATTAAACGTAGAATTTCCCAGGGTAGCATTCAGTTGCCTTCCAGTTTCCCATCTTATTCAGTATATATCTTTCAGTTTCTGCAGGCAGCTAAATAGAGGTCCTGTAAAAAACAATGTCTTCCATTACCTCAGTTACTCTGGTTCAGCCTGTTTACTGATGTTTTTATGACCATATTATAGGGTGAAAATATCTTTGTGATGCTGCCACAATTTCCTCTGCCATTCTCTTTCACACTAGCTTGTCAGAATAACCCAACACTTCCATCTTAGCTCTTTCACCTATTTATCTTCTCCAACCATAGAATCTTGTAGATGAAGTTTAAATCAGTTGAATTTTTTCCCCCCAATAATGTATTTCTTCGTAAGTCCTGTATTTACTATATGGTGCTACATTTGTTTTTTACTGAGTCATTAGTAGAGACCAAACACTACAGATACCAAGATGCTCATTATATATACTGATGTTGATTTGAGTTGAAATCAAAACTCTTTCCTGCTGCTTTTTGAAGGTGCTGGCCATTCTGGTCAGGGCGGTAGTGGATGGGATGGCAGATCGCACTGGAGGGGTAGCAAGCGGATTGAAGGGGAAATTGCAAGAGCTCTTTGGCCGAGTGACTTCACAAGTGACGAATGATGGGGAAATCTGGAGACTTTATGCCCGACTTTATGGAAATGGACAGAGCGATAGCAGTGATGATATTGAAAAGGTAAATGTGTTGTGATTTTGATGTTTTTATGGATACACATGGTATGAACTTTCTGTTCTCTAGCAAACTAAGTACTATAGTAAGACATGCTCTTGTTCCAGATGTGTTTTGCTCAAGTGTTTCTGTAAACTTATCTTCTGCTTTTCATGTTTCTACAGCACACATTTTTATTATCCAACAGAGCAAGATGTTTTAAATCCATTTTTTTGATTTGTAAAAAAAAAATCTTTTGACCATATTTCATTTTAAAACATTGTAACACAATACATGTTCATTGTCCTGGGTTCGTATTCTGAAACTTTTCTTGACAGTGATCTAATAGCTATATTATGTTTTCATTTTTAATTGGAATCTTCGATTCTGAAGACAAGATATTGTACTTTCTGGGAAAAAAAGGGGATCATAATTGCATGATCCAGTGGCGTCATAAGCCATCTAAATTCTTCTTGGATCCACCAAGGAAAAATGCACATTAAGAAGGTCTGTTACTCAAGAATTCCCAGTGTAAAAGTGCTTTGTCCTTACTTAGCATAAAATGGACTTAATATTGCTATGTAATTGTTAACCCGCTAAACTGTTGGTTCCTCTTTACCTGTCTCTGTTTTAGTTATGTTAACTTCCATCTCTTTTTTCCTATCACTTCCCAGGTAATTGAGATGATTGCTTTTCCAAAAATAACCACTCTGCACTGCTGCAAGTGTTTACTTTGTTGTGTGCTAGACTGTGCTTTGCATTTGGTGTTAAATTTGAATTTTGGAAATTTAACCTTGCACCCTCCAAAAGTACTTATGGGTTATCAGATCTTCACTGAAGCTGAAAATACACAAGATCAACATTCAGTATATGTTTCCTGAGGGGGTTATGCCTTTGGCCAGGGCAAAAATGTCAGTCTGGAAGGTTGCTTGTCGCTTGGTATCAACTACATTATGCAGATGGCTGGGCCTAGAAGTTGTATGCCTGTGGGGTTAAAGTTGTAATTATTTGGGCCTTGCTCAGTGTCCTCCTTTTCATGCTCTGCCCTGTGAAATGCCCTGTTTAGTCCTTGCCAGTGTTCATGATAACTCCAATTCCTCCGTTTTTTTCCTTCCCTATTTTTCTTTACAGCTGAACAATAAAAGGGATTTGGCCTATTTAGAATTCAGAAATACAGACATCGCAATATCCTGTAATATATCCTCAGATTCTTACTCAGACATGCAAACTAGCAGAGGCCCTGTCTATACTATAAATGTAATCATTTCAGAATCTGATTACATCACAGTATTTTTCACTAACCCAGTTAAAAGCATGGTTTCAATTTGTAGAGTAGACAGGACTTTAACTGTGTTTCCTAATCAGACTCGTTATGGAACATGTGGTCTAGCTTGCCCTGCAAAATGCAGTCATGTTTATAAATACTTAAGGTATGCTTACGTGTATATCCAAGTATCCTAGTGTGATGGTACCAAAGAGATAGATCATGAAAGAGCAAAACTGTCTACAGCCAAAGCATAAACTAATTCGCAGTATAGAAATTCATTTACAATACACTAAATAGTCACTAGTAGCTTTTTTGGTATCATATTGTAAAGCAAAAATGTGAAAAACTGAGTATGTGCCACAAGCATTAGCTTGTGTCAGATATTAAGTGAATATAATTATCTGTAGAAAAATTCCAGGTGTATTATTGCAGTTTTCAACCCACATTTATTGTTCAAAAGGTCAATGAATTCTGAAAGGGTATTATTTACTATTTTGTGGCATTATAGGACAAAGAGATGGGAAAAGGTCTATCATAGGATGATGTACCTCCTTACAAATGCAGGGTTTGACCTTTTATTCCTTAATGTAATGCATTATTTAGTGCAGATTTAATTTAGCCAGTGTTGTTCGTAACATTTCATTTGAAAGAACAGCCTTGTCTGGCTGGCTCTTGTAGAGGGGTTTGTTTGTTTTGTGTTTTTTGTTTGTTTGTTTACCTTTCTGTTCTGCTGTCATATCTAACACTAGGAATCACTGGAGTCTACAGCTATGATTCAACACAGTGCTTTGTAAATTGAAATCAAAGTCAGATGGGGGTTACAGGTTAGGAGTGTAAAACCATTGATTTTTTTTTTATTTAACCTCACATATATTTACTTTTACACTTGTATGTATCTGACTTGCCACCTCATTGAGCACTTAATTCTTTGCTGTGCTGAACCCAGTCCACCCCTTTCCCACCAAATAATCTTTCCAACCTTCAAGTTGCCTACTGATCTGTACCCAGGCTGCAGTCTCTGAAAACCTTCTGTTCCTTAAACTCTCCCCAGCTCATAACTGTTTCCTTCCAGAATAAATCCAGGTTCCAGAAGTACAAACAAACAACCCACAAGGCTTTGAATTCTTTCCCATCCCTGACATCTGTCAGCAAAACCCTGTAACTTGCTGCTCTGACTCAGACACATGCAGATTAAAATCAGACTCCTGTAAAAACTGTTGTTCCTTCTCTTGGAAGTTCTTGCATCCGCTGCCTCGTGCTACCACCAATTATAACCTAGTTTATTATGGAAAAAAAAAGTTAGTTTGCCCTTGTTTTACTTAATACATCTTTACTGCCATTTGCAGCCATTCAGCAGCATGAACAGTTCAATTGCCCATGCAGTAGTGGTTGGAATTCCAGTAGGAGAGAGAAGGTAGAAGCTTCTGGGCTGACAACCCCCAGATTTCATCTGTCCTTGTTCAGCAATCAGAAGTCTTTGTGGGGCTCTTATACATGTACTGCACTGAAAGTTTTTTCTTCCTTTATATAATATTTAAACTCTTTAAAAAGGTGATTGAAGGGTTGCCATTGAACCAAGCCATGCAACTTTTCACATGCATTTGTCTTTAGTATTTCTGTTGCTGTAGAAAGAAAACAAAACAAGAAATCAAAAATTAATTTCTGCTTCTTAGTTTTTTCTCCTGTTGATTTGTGTGCTTTGATTTAGTTAACTAATCTTCTATAAAATAAGCTCTGGGATTTCATGAAATAACTTCTAGATTTTTCTGTGAATTCTGAATGCTTATCATTTTGGACTAGTTATATGTCCTGACTTCTATTCATAACCTCCTTAAATGCAAATATAATTGTTAATTTCATTCATGAACTGTTTATTTCCTCCTCTGGCTAATGGAGTACTAATTCTAAGTGCTACATCACTAGATTTTTGTTCTCCAGTTACAATAATGTCAAAGTTACAATAATGAGGTGAGTTGGCAGTTTTTTTGTCCTTCTTATCCTTATACCAGAGGAAAATAAATGCTTTCCTTTACCTTCCATGTGTCTTTCATGCTCCTTTTTATACTTTTTTTCTTAATGTGACCCTCCTGCCTTATTGTTTACATTTATTTTCTCCGTTTTTCCTGTTCACACTGAGAACCAGTGCAGTATGGCAACTAATAGCTGTCTGTAAAATATATACTCATCAAAATACATATATATAGAAAGAAAGCCTTGATGTATTCAATTATGCATTTAATAGCTACAAAATTGCTATTCAAAGTGTAAGTACAAGTATTTTCCCCCTTTTTCATGTGCATTTAATTATGATGACTTGGCAAACATGGGTCACATCCATCAGTCTAGACAGATTTTTAAAAGATAAAAATTAGACACATTACTTTATATGCCTGTCATACTTGAGATGCAGTATCGGTGAAAAACATCTGTGTTACAGCTGGTGCTTACCGTCGCAGAGAAGGACGCTACTCCAACTCACAGAAAATCAAGCACAGTAAAGATGCATTCATTTTCTGGACTGAGCATCAATTTCATAGCTACTTAAAACTAAATTAGTCTCCGAGTTTATTTTCATGCATAGTGATCTTTTTTTTTTTCCCTCCTTGCAGTCCCTGCAGTGTCTTACTAAGGCACATAAATGTGAAATTCAATCAAGTGATTGGGAGAAAGATATTGCTTCTTTTAAGGAAGTGGTGAGAGGAGCCATAGAGATTGCGCATGGTATGTTCTACCTGAAAAGAGTTTATATTATACGTGAAGAGTGTAGCAAATATTTTTTAAGCAAAGTAATAAAATTATACCTCATCCATTATATTTATTCCTACTATTGGGAGTCTTCTAACATAGAACATGCCAGGCTTGGAATGAGGTAGAGTTTGTGTTAGGTGAATCAGCAAACATTACGAATGGTAAACATGATTGATTCTATGTTTACCGATGTGTTTCATGTTCTAGCAATGTCGTAGTGCAAGTGAAAATACATCAATAGTCCATTTCAGTCCTCAAATTGTCACATTTGATTGACAATGCCATACCAGCATCTCCAGGATAGTTGTATGTATACTTTATGGGTGGGAGATGGACAGCAGTAAAACTCAGTAAGACATTCACTATGCTGTAATATTCATGTTTAAGAAGGATTCTTTTAGTCATACACTACTGGTTTTAGAGTGATTTTTCTCTGAATTACTTGGCATTCTTTTTCTTTGAGTTTCTTTTTTGGGATATTGCATTCAAACATTATGTATGGAAGGTATAAAGGTATTTTGAATTAAATGTTGTTTAAAGATTATTGCTGTAGAGGTAATGCTTTTTTGTTTTGTGGTCCTTCTCCTCTGTGTTTGGATTCTAGTGGCTATAAAATGCAGCAAGAACAAATCTAATCATCAGGAAGCTTTGCAGATACTTTCTTCAGCTCGGCTCAACTTACGTGGCTTGTCATCCAAAGCAAGGGTAGGAATGTTTGAACAAAATATCTTTATTCTGTTGCCGGAACCCATTTTTCTGTTTTAAGTCATTTATGGATAAAATAATATCTTCCTGTTCCAGTGTATCATCAGAAAGATGTTCACCTCTACACTGTTAAGGATTCCAGTTGTACGTGGACTTCTGTTTCCCTTCTTTCTGCTAGGATTTGACTGAAATAAACCTACTACTCTAAAATTTCAATGTTATCTTTCAGAGTAAGTTAGAATTTTACTTAGTGTTGGGCAGATGGACTGAAATGTTTGGAAGGAATCAGTCATTTCAAAGACCTGTTCCTTAATGTGAGTAGTCATGGGGGGAGCAGGGCAGTCTGAGATGGAATTGCGTATAAACCTCTAGAAGGGACAAAAGTGTGTCAGGACTACTTTGTATCACTTGAAAGTGTTTTAGAAACAGAGTTATTTATTGAGAGAGAGAACTCATTTTTAATAAAGTTTTCATGGATACCCTACCAATTCAGACAGTAATTATTTGGAAATGGTTATCATATTTGAATCATGTTTGGTTTTTGGAGTTATAGTTTGTGCCTTCGTAGCCAGTCACCCGAAGAGCCAAGTCTGTTTCTGCACCATTGTTACCTTAATTTTACCCTCTATCTCACAACATGAGACACAGCCATTGTTTAACTGAGGACTGACTGATATGGAATATATTATTGTTCAAAATGCACTTAATGTCTTAAAGAAGTATTTTTTCTGGCTGTGTGTGGGGTTTAGTAAATGTGAATTACAGAGCGTAAGTTTTATAACGTGTGCTTGTGTTACAAAATGTTGATCCATCATCAGCTGAGTAGAATAATTGAGTTTAGTAAATTGTATTCTTAATTCCTGAAGGTGCTAATTAAATGAACATCTATATTGTTGGCAGATAGTGGTGTCTCTAAGTTCTATGGCATTTCTGAGAAAACTGACATTGGAGATAAAGCTATTGATGTGATCTAATTGTTTTTGCGTACTTCCCAAGATGTCGTTTTATTTTTAATTTGAAGTCAAATTGAATTTCCAAGGTGTGTTGATTGTGGTTGAAAAACCTCAGTTGTCTTCTGTAAGATACTATGCACAAACGGTTCAGCACTGCATGTGCGCGCATGTGTATGTCCAAACTTAACTGCAGCATCTTCTTGCTGCCTCATGAATAAATATTAGTGTGTGATTGTTTTGTGTTTTTTCTTTTAACAGAGAAAAACTCTTTAAAAAAAAAAAAGAAAAAAAAGGGTGAAGAGCAAACTTGGTATTTAAGATTTCAGAAGGAATAAAGGAGCAGTGAAAGTAACTTTTAAAAGATAATAGTCCAAAATTTCATAGTCAGGGCATGCAACTGGACTAAATCAGTCAGTTTTGTACAGGTGAAACAATGTCACTTCTCAGACTTCTCACCTTTATTTGGATCTCCATCTCTGACAATCCAGTCCCTGCGTTGTGGCACACTCGTGATGCAGCCAGGCTCTGCTAAAGGTTGCCCATAGAAAATGTGCTATTAAAGGGCTCCTTTCTGTACAGAACCTTCTGGGCAGTCGCATGCTCTGGCAAATAGCATAGTGGGCTCTCTTCTGCTCCTTGGCCGCATGCATCATTCAGATCTGACAGCTGCTGTCTCTGAACAGGAGAGAGGTCATGGAGCTGTATTGTTAATGGCATGAAATGTGGATGCTGTTGTGGGGAAACATGAGGCACAGTCCCAAGGAGCAATGGTGCATCAATCTTCCCCAGGCTGCATCTAGTTGAATAGAACTCTTTAACTGTGTGGGGAAAAAAATGAATAAATAATTACATCATCCTGATTTATTGAGCTGTCTTAGCCAGAAAGAACCAAACTTTTCTGTCACATCCCCAGTGTGAGGTTTTGGGGCTGAAAGTCTGTACTTGCAGCAGGAGCGTGTTCCTATTTTTGTGGAAGATGTTCCTTTGTTCAGTGACAAGACTGTTCTGAAGCACATTGAAAACCTTGGTTCAGGCCTTTTAAGTACATTTTTGTTTATATATGTATCTGTATTTGTCCAATTATGTTTTGATGATACAATGATGACAGATGTACTCCAGAGCAACTTTTGTTTTCTGGGTTTGTTTTTCTCTCTAAATGTTGGCTTTTCATTGTGTCAGATGAAGCATGAATCACTCTCCCTTTACATAATAAAGGCGAAACTTATGTTTGGGTGCCCCCACCACCACCACCACCACCATGTTTATGTGGAGTGGTACCTCACATAGCCTCCATATTAAGCCAAATGACACATCCTAGCCTTGCAATAGCAACATGTTCTGGTCCAGCTCCAGTCAGACCTTGTGTATCTCAAGGCTTTAGACAAGTCGTTTAGCATTCCTCCCCCTTGGTTTCCCTGTAAATATGTGAATTTTATGATTACTCATGAGGTAGCTGCTTTGTGTTTTTGTTAATGTTTTATGGTCTTTAAGAACAAGCTTTTTAATACTTGCTAGTGCTTTGTTTTCTCTTGTATGACTTAATTATGCACAGATGCATGTCTCAGTCCATACATGTCTTGACACCAAATGTTAAAACATGTTTTATTTGACATTTTGGAGAAAATGAAACAACAGAATATGACACAAAAAATGGCCACTAAAATTCACAGCTGCTACTTTTTAGCAGGTGGGTTAGTAAACTGCAGTTGACAGTCTGCGATGCTCTTCTGATTTGAGTTCCGTGGTAAAGTCCATGGCTTTCGATGCAATCAGGAGTTGGTGTAGGTAGTCGGGTCAGAGCAGAAACCCCAACGTCCACAGGGGGATTCGACCTCTTTGACAAAATACCAGGTGTGTGGCACAGGTGGCAGGTCTGCATAAATGTGTGCGTGTATCTGTATGTGCCTTCTGTTTATTAGTCACTAAATGGACTTTGTATAGGGAGAGGGATGCCATTGTGGGTACTAAAGCAGAATAGTGGTGAGGAGGTTCCTGAGCTCTTTGCTGAAACAGAGAAACTGTAAGTGTAGTTTAAAATAATGTTTCTCTTTGTCATGCAGCAACTTTTTATAGATGTAGCAAGCCATGAGGTTCGCAGCGAGATAGCTGATGAAGTGACAACTATGGACAACTTGATTGCTGAACTTCAGGAACAGAGCAACCAGCTGAGGGACCAGTGCTGAAATACAGAGCAGATTTCGTGACTGGAAGACAAGGATGACATGTTTGCTTTGCCACAGCTCTTGCTGATTAAATGGTAACAATTCAAATGCAACAACAGTCTCAATAAACAATTTTCTGTACAATGCCGTTCTCATGGTCAGCTTTCTTCAAATAGATTGCTTTTTAAGATTATCTGCTCTCACCATCCTACGAAGTTGTGCGTCTGCATCCTCAGGCCCAGATTTTCTGAAACAGGGCTGGTTGTGTTTATAAAATGATTATTGAAGATTAGTTCTGCCTGAGTGTGTTACACGGGCGGTGCCGGGCACCCCACCCATGGTGTGAGTGGGGCAGCGGGAAGGTGCTGGGGTGCAGGAGATGGAGGATTGATCAGCAGAGGCGGGAGCTGAGGCCCCCTCGACCTATCATGCCCTCACCAGCGAGGTGCACAGCCAATCAGAGGGCACATCTCCCTGCCACTGGCCAATCAGAGGAGCTGTAAGGCTTGGCCCACCAGTGGTGGGACACTGAGGCGAGGGCAGGCTGTGGTGGTGAGGTGAGGTGTGAGGAGCTCTGTGGGCACTGGGCAGGGGTGCAGGCAGGGCCGGGACATGAGGTGGCTCGCTTTAGGCCTTTGGTGGCTCTTCAGGCACTTTCTGATTTAAATTTAGCCTAATTGCTTACAGGAGAGTAGGTGCGGAGTCCCAAGAGGAAGAATTTAGTCTTTTTTTGTTACACAGTCAAAGTAGCAGGATTTACAAATAGTTGTGGTGTAAAGCAGTAGTATTTTCTTCAAAAATACAAAGTTTGTGTCCCATGTGCAATAGGCTAATACTTCATTTGGACCTTTTGCAGGCATGGGGGTTTCTCCCCAGTGTTGCAGCAGTAAAACTGAAATCTAATCTAAAATACTTGTATCTGACCAGTTACTTTTATTTAGACCATTTTGCATTGTTCAATTTTTAAGCATCTTTGCTATAGCTCTTCCTAAAACAGGATTTTTCAGGGGTTTTCAGAAACCTATCCAGGATAGTTTCCTCACTTAACATGATTTTGGCTCTTTATCCCATATGAGAATGACACAGTCTCCAAAAATGCAGTTGCCCGTTCTCCGGGCACGCACAGTTTGTGGTAGGGTTGTTACAGCCACGCAGTTCCGAATGGCGAGAGTCCTGTCCCTGGGGAGATAGTCAGAAGGTAAAGGGGAACCAAACAATTAAGTGATGATTGGATATGAAGCTGCAATAAAAGCATGTTATTTTACTGCCTGAAGGGGAAACCATCTTGACATCTTTGTAAAGTTTTGTATCCTTGTAAAGCTTTTTAGAATGGAGAATAAATTATTTTATTGCCAGTATTTTAACATGCGATTCCCACACAAACTATCATCTAACAGAGGGTAAACCTGCTAGTGAAGGAGAGCTGACTCCAAAATACTTCTTCATTGAAATGGCCCAGAAAGAGGGGAGGCATTAAAGTTTATGCAGAGTGAATTTGCTGGAGATACTCGCATTTTGCTCACGTATATATAGTAAAGGGCCTCCGTGATTTAAAAAAAAAAAAGGCCATCAGTTTTGTGAGACTCCCACCACTACAGTTGTTTTATAATTATATTTTTATATGATCTTATTCACAGAGAAGAAAAATCTTTATCATGTTGTTCCCAGCGTTATTTTTTCTTCCGAGAGGAGAGTTTGTGTGGAATGATTTGGTGGCAGAAAAATCTCCCAATCTTCATGAGATCTTATGGCAAATTTTAAACCAGAATTAAATCCGACTCTCAACAGGGTGGTCATATGAAAAAGTCATTCCGCTCTGCCAGTGTCTCTCCCCTGCAGTACTTCATGTTTTCTGAAGTACACATTTTTCCTCGTTTGAGCCTCCCTCTCTTAGCAGATGTGTGGAATATAAACAGCTTTCTTTAGCCTAATACAGGGGAAGCCTACTATTCACAGACAGTGTGTTCAAGAGTGGAATGGCTAGTGTTATGGCAGCACACCAATATTCCTGTCATAATTAATGTAATAGAAGGGGAATGTCTGTAGAGACTTAAAAACATACGATTTAAATACAGACAGTATACATGTTGTGGAGGATGGAGAGGCAGGAGCTGGATCACCATTTCAGGAGGCACTGGCTTTTCAGAACAGATCACCATCCCAGAAGATCTCAGCCACTTCATACATGATACTGAACACCTGATGTGAATCTCTTACCAGGTATGTTCTTGCTACGTCTTTCTTTGTATTAGTGGCATTTTCATCGTTCCCAGATACAAGGTGAGACTAATTCTTTGACAAGGAATTCATCACAGAGGCCTTCTGAAACTGTACAGAGACAAAAGCCACCTCAGTTTTGCATGATACTTGTGCCAGGAGCATGTGGTTTGGAATAGCTCTAGGAGACCGTTGTCCTGAAGACTATGTTACTACAAAAGTTCTGGCTGTCAAAAAGCTTTCTAGTATGGAAAGAGGAAAGAACATTTCCCAACCAGACTGCAGACTTTCCAAATCTCTGTCTCACAGGGAGCATCTGTCTTGTAATATGGAAATGTTTTCTCAGTCAAACCAGTCCCCTGACAACTGAGGAAGGAATCCTTATGGGTTAAGCAAAACTGTGTAGTCCTTTCCCAATGTAGCTGTCATACCTACAAACACCTCTGTACCATCTATGTTATTTTCAAGTGCTCTGTGCACACCTATACACGAGAAAGATTATTTAGTGTGTAGCATGCAATGGATTAAGTGGTGCTTCACAAGAACGGCTTGCAGTTCATACTAGAACTTTAGGTACTTCCAATTTTTTTTTTTTTTTTGGCTGTAGAAATGCTAGGGTTTACCCTTTTTGTCATCTGCTTGCTATTAGAGCTAATTTGGTTTGAAGCAGAGGTAAAATTAATGAGTCTAGAATTTTTCAGCTTCTGTCTACCCAGACTGGCAAAGCAACTGTCTCAGGGTTTTGAAGATGAGCAGAAAGCCAATACAGCTTGAAGGATATGATGTGTGAAGGAGAACTTAACTTGCATGGCCTAAGAGGGTTTGTTTATGTCTTTGACCTAGTGTGGTTCAACCTACAAAGTATTTTCAACCGCTGGTAGTTAGAAGCCAGGGAAGATCTCCTCATTCACTCAGACGGCTGTGTCAGCACAGGGGAAGCATATGCAACTGGGTGTGGTGCTAAAAAGGTTTTCAAGGGTTGGGATATTACTCATGAGCAGAAGTGAATGTTCTTTGAGCCAGTGAGGCCACGCTGAGTCAGGCAGGTCATCCTGAATAAATGTCAGTAGATAATATGTTCCACATTGTCCTCAATGCTCCTTCTACCACAGTGCCTGGTACATTCAGAAGGGAAGGCAGCTTTCATCTCACCATTCACACAGAGCTCTCTACCAAACGTGCCTCGGAATGAAATAAAACCTGGAATAATTTTTTCAGATCTAAAAATGGTGTATGGCTTATGTGCAAATACAGAGGATACATTAACAAGGTTAGCTTTAGGACATGTATGTACATTGGTTAAAACTATACTTACAATTATTTTCAAAATAAATAAGGCAGGAAAAAAGTTATTAATTTTATCCTGCTTTGAAGCATTACTGCCCAAGAAAATATTAAGTCCCCCTGAAATTATTTTGGCTTAGCTCTTCTGTTCGGTATTTCTGTCTCAACATCAGTGGCTGTGTGAATGACAGTACAGGTGGACATATATATATTTCATATAATGTATTTCAGGGCGTAAGAGGAAGCCAAAAAAAAAAAAAAGCTGTTTCCAGTCTAATACAAATTAAAATAATATACAAGTATTTAACTTTTCTTCATCGGCATTCATGCAGAACTATGTACCAAAAGGGCACATGAAATAGGGAAAAAGTAACAGCTAATAGTGTACAGCTTGGGTTCTCCGAGCTTAAACTGGAACTTGGAAGGACAATCTTATTCCAAACAGGCAATAATTACCATCAACTCTATGGAATTATTTTCAATGTGATTGTTTATGCTAGGTGATTTGTGTTTCAAAAATGTTTTTAAAAAGCTAATTTGGTGATTTGTTTGTATTTCCTATATATGTAAGCACAAATATATACATATATGTATACATGTATAAAAAAGAATACATGTAATCATGTGTGTTATAGAACTGAGTTGTTGATTCTGAGTCTGTAAGCGGAATCAGCTTTTACAGGAAGGTAAATCTCATGAAAGTAGTATGCAATACAGAGACTGGAACACACATTGGCCTCCTGTCTGTGCTTTTCTAGCCTGCTTGCCACTAATCTAAGTGATGACTACAGCATTGATAGTCTTCATTTTCAAAAATGACTAACTATTTGGAGTGTACTGTTGAAGAAGCTCTTAAAGGCATCTGAACTTTAAAGTGAACGTGCTAGGCACTCTCAGAAAATCAAAGCCTTTCTATTTCTCCATTAGATATTCAGAGTCTGTATTTTCAAAGACCCTATTCAAATTTGACAGATGTAGGCCTTAATGTCAGCCTGAATGTTGTTCATCTAAATTTGTTATTAACAGGCAATAGCAAGAGAATTTGTAAATGTTCACTGTAATTCAGGACAAAAACCTTTGCCGCCATAAATTAAATACCTTTAAACACCACCTTAACTCTCCACTTGCTGCTAGCTTTGTTTCAACTCTGATTTCCATAGAGCTTTTTAATTGCTGGTCTGCTGGTTAGGTTTAAAATCTGAAGGAAAAAAATAAAATTAAAAAATTAAAAAAAAAAATTGTTAACATGTTGTTTTCATTTGTGTATTCATATAAGAGCTTTCCATTGATGTCTGCAGTTACAAAACGGGTTACATCCATCTATGAAACATTTTAAAGGCAAATAATGACAGAACTGACTTTGTGTTAGGGCTCAAGAATGAACAGAGTGGAATATTAGAAATGATTTTTTTTAATCATAAAATGTTGATGGTTACTTTGAATTAAGACAGGCATGGATAGCAGTTACTTTAAGAACTGATTTAATTTACATTTCTTAAGATGTTTTATTTACATAGGTGCATATAGAAGGTGTGCCTATCCCCTGTTGAGAACTGCCAAACAAGTAACACTTTTTTCTTTTGAGCTAAAAAGTCATAAGCAAATCAGGCCAATGCAGGAAAGCCTATCCTGTACATTTTACATGATAGGATTCAGAAATAAAACTGACAAATGAGGCAAATTTCACAATGTGAATGGCAATAAAATATTTACTGTTATGCGAAAGCTGTTGCAATAGTGCAATACTGATAGTTTTTGCACAATTCCAAAGCACTTATAAATAGATAGGTTTCAATCGACAAGTAGCTTATTCAGGCATGTGCTCAAATATAGTAGCTGCATTCATTAGACAAACATTTCTGCTAATCCCTCAGCCACACTAATAAAAGAGTAATCCTTTATAGGCTGAAAGTAGTGGCAGAGATTGTGGTACTTTTTTTTTTTTTAAACTATTAAAATCCTTCAAATGTCTAATCACTTTTAGTGACCGTGTTTGGTTTTCCAGCAAATTAATTGGAAATCGGTAACCAGCATGTATAGATGGAATTCCTTGCTGAAAATGGAGTCACCTTTACTCCTAGGAATAATTTATAATATTTACTGTATCTTAAGCAGATTTGTTTCTTCTCAAACAAACAACAACAACGAAAAATGTGGTCTTGGGTGTTCTTTGTTTGTTTTTACTATCTTTATAGTATTTGCCCTTTCACTCACTTCTTTCACACTTCCGATTTCACTGTTAAAGGCAAGAAAATTAAGTTTGTCGATTCAGGCTGGCTTCACTGAGCAAGACAAGAATGCTGGGTAGGGACAAGACAAGTGAGTCATGGCCCTTCCCTGCTGGGGTGAATAAAAGACCTATTACAAATTTAAGCCACAAATACTGATTTAAGCCTAAACTGGGTCCCTGCGAGAACAAGGTTGTTTGGGATCAAGAATCCATGATAATTAACTCTGCTTTCTGTGTAGCACTATTTTCCAAGTTGACCTAAGCATGAAAGTGCATTTTTCTGTTTCCAGCTTACTCTGACCAGAATGTTTTCACAGAACACACCAAGAGCCTTTTAGTCATCAGTGATGTCACGTATCCCTTCTTTTTTTATTATTTATTTTAAACCCTAGTGACCTGTGAGTCAACTACAACAGTTCTTGGCTAAAAATAAGCATAACGAAGCCGGCAAAGAAATACCAACCAAGAGCCATGCAATAGAAAACTGGGATTGACAGCATGAAAATGCTCAAAACTGCAAGTTAACCTGTTAATGACATCACTGCTGAAGTGAAGCAACTAAATTTTGCAAGTCACATTTAGAAGTTAACTCCTACAATTCAGCTCTTTTCCTCTGTCATCCCTAAATGAGAAGTATACTCTTGCCATATTAAGTGCAGTCATTCCATCCACCTCAGAGTCCCTTGTCCTGCTTAATTTTCAGTTTCTGCAAACCCACAGGGCTTTCTGTTCCCTGGCATGGTGATCCTGCAATTGTGTGAACCACATTTGTGTTTCCCTCTCCAGCTGCTCTGGAATGGGGTTGGCTTGTCCATCTTTACGTGATCTTCTTTCAGCTCTGTCAGGTTTGTGATCCGTGTTTCCTGGAAAAGCACACCCTGATTTGTATAGTGCTTTGTGTGTATCTGCCCGACAGCAATTTCATTTTATCCATTTCCAGTAGTCATGCCTCATCCTTCCCTCCCTGTAATCTCTCTTCCCAGTTTCTTTAAGGCATCTCTATAAGTTCTTGGTAAGAAAGATGCTAGTAAGACCCTTAAGGTTGCAATTAGTGTAGAAGGTAGCTAACAGCAACATGAAAAATGTAATCTGTAGTGAGATGGAGCTACTCGGTGGAGTAGAAAAAGGAAGTTTTTCCCTCTGCTTTGGCTGAGCACCCTTGGGGATGAGACAAAGGGCAAGTAACTTTATGTTTAAGGGACTAAAGAGAACCGTAAACCTTTTCCAGAAAGCTGAGACTGCAGAGGGAGAACAGCAGCCCAGAGACGGTGATGGGCCCTGTGGAACTGCAGAAACAAGGAGAAAAAGATTAGCACTACTCATTGGGCAGGAAGGCACAAGTCTTTCCTTGAACAGAGGACTGAGCAGTAAATAACCAGACTGAACTACCACATCGCCAAAGACAGACAGCAGACCAACCAAAAGTAGCAGATGCAGCTGGAAAACGAAGGTAAGTCATAGCTTGGCAACAGCCCAAACTTAAAAGAACCAAACTGTAGCTGCAAACACTGGTGTACCATAGGACTTTTAACAGCCCGTATGGTCTGAATGATTTTGTCTGCTTGGGAATGCTCCAGCCATACCTACAATTTTTGATTTACTGTATTTATAGCAGTCTGTCTTGCACTGATCAGGTTTTGCTATTATTGATGCTATCACCTACTATTTTTAGAGGCTTGTAATTTGGCTGTAAATTCCATGTGGTCCTAAAACCAGGCATAGTGAACACAGCTTCAGCCAGTCTGCATTTTCTGTTTGTAAGAGAAATATAGGCAAGTAGTTTGTAAGCTTGACAAGCTGCTGGAACCAGATAATTTTTTGTAATCTGCAACTGCAAAACTAGCTTACTGTCATGCTAAGCAGAGTTTTTTGGAGCCAAAGCATATTTTGCATTTGGTCTGTGCTCCACAAGGGCTTTTACTGCTGCAGTAATCTCTAAGAAAGCTGACGGGGAGCAGAGCAAGTTCAAAAGAATCGATACAAAATATCTTATGCAGTTTCAGCAAGAACTTCGAATTGAGTCCTGTATAAATCAATATTAAAAAAAAAAAAAAGGCCTGTAGACACAACTAAAGAAGTGATCTCCATAAGATGGAATAAAACAGTGATAGTACTGAGAATGCTTAGTGTTGTGATACCGTTCAGAGATGGCATAGAGTAATATGTTTGCTTCTGTCTGCACATGCTGTTTTACTGCAGAAACAGTTGTCAGATACAATTCTGATTCTGAGATGTTCGTAATCAGAACTATAGCAAACTTATTGGCCAACTATTCATCAGGAGGATTGACACTGAGGTCAGCAGGATTTTTCCAAGTTTTTTGAAGAGCCTGGAGAAAGCTTCTATCTTCTGAGGTTCATCTTTGGCTTATTCTGTTCCCTTGGCATCCTGTATTATACTCTTATGAGTGCCTCACTCTTTTAGGTAATACCAAGAGTTTTGTGCTTTGATTAGGTGACACCAACTACCTAACTCACCACAGATGTAACAGACTGCTCGTGTATATGTGCAAGGTGACACATCTGGGACTCTTTCGCAGTGTTTTACCCATTGTGCACGTGAATGCTCCCACCCATTGTTGCAGTGTTTGAGTGCCTGCTGCATAACATCACTGACTGTAATCAAGACTCTTGTGGATATCACGGGACCTTTGGATTTCTTCTCTTTCAAGCATTCTGCTTGAGGCAAAAATTCAGAACTTCTGGTTAAGATTTTATTATTTCCATAGGTTTAACTATGGGTGAAAGCGATGTCAGTTTTGTGAACCACCACTCTTATGGTTGGTTGGGTAGGAGAAAGGGTTTGCTATTGTTTCTGCAAGCAGTTGAATCCTGTGTTGTTTTGCTGACAGTGCCTTTAGCTGAGTGGTCAGCTTGATGCTGTGCATGGAGGACTGGGCATCTGGACCAAGAAAACTCGGAGGGATATAACAAATTAGTTTCTTAAAAATCATAAATATATACATATAATTCATCTGTGCACTTAGACCATTTTGTGACATTTTCTCCTACATTCTCATGACAAATTATTTTGCACATTGCAAATGTTTTTTCTAAAGGGTTTACTTCATTGTGAAAGTCTTGGAAAGGCAGTGAAGGTAGCTTGCTGTGACAACAGCGAATATGACTAGGATATGGTGTCACACGCTGCTTGCATATGTTTTGGATCAGTGCAGATACGTCCACCTTCCAAGACATAAATCCCAAGGAAAACTTGATATCCTCCCTGATGCTGCTTCCTTATCTAATGACATTTCTATAACAAGGCTCTGCATCAGTGAAAACAAATAGGCTTTATATCATGGGGATGGCTAGGTAGTATCTATGCAGAAAAGCAATTGCACTTGAGTTCTTTGTTTTAAGCTCTCATGCTTTGATTTATTGTCATTGAAGTTTAATCTAAGTTTTTTTTTCCTTTGGACTTTCTGTGCTGGAGTTCCAGTGAAAATATTGCATCAGCACTTCAGGAATGGAGCAGCAGTGTTATTCTGATCTGTCAAATGCAGAGGCTATGGACTTCCCCTGAGAAACCCAGTGAAACAGCCTTTCTACTCCCTTCAGGACCGGTAGTGTAAAGAATACTTCCTAAACTGAGGTACCTACAGTAGCCCTCACTACTTGTTCTGCATGTGAGCCTGCCTCGTTTACATATTCTTGTTGGATGCAGTGGAGGAAAGTTACTTTTATGTGTGTAGATTTATCAGGGTAGATCCCAGCATAGTAACCAAAGCAGCATCCCTGAAAAAATAGCGGCTTTTCAAGCTTCCTGAGCATATCAGATCTTAAATGTGCCTTTCTGCAAGCTTAAATGTGTTTAGCTTTTCTGAATATTTCAAACCTTGTTTGGAAAAATAATTAAAACTAAAATGCAGAGATTTAAGAGGAAGATAACTGAAATAATATTAGACATTTAAAATATATAAGCACCGTCACAGCAGTCATGCATCTATTTGACAGAAGCTTAAAAACAACTTTGCCTTTTACTGCTTGGCAAAACTGTGTATGTGTGATTGCATGTATGTCTGTGTTTTTGTGCCTTTTAAAGGCAAATGATGCTAATACAGCTTTATAATTTACTGTCCTGTTTGCACTTGATACCATCAGTGATCTCAGCACAACTCTGAAAATGGTATTTAATGGTGGCAGAATGAGGGTATGGGTATAAATATTGTTTTGAAAACCTCTTTCCTAAATAATTACTGTACTGTAGCCATGGGATGGGAGGGTTTAAGAAAGGGTGTTTGGAAGATCACTGAGCTCAGCTCTGTGCTGGGAACTGGAAGAGTTGATGTAGCAAAGCTTTGACTAGGAATCCCAGTTAACAGAGATTTGAATTACTCCTCTGATTTTTCCTCAATTAAAAACAAAATCTAGATAGGAATATGCACACAGTCTTCCCATGCCAATTTGTTCTTATTGCCCTTAAAACAAAGTTGCAGCAAAACCCCCATGTGCAAATGTCAGAGGCATGCAAGGAACAAGATGAGCACTGTACCAGGCATCAGTCTTTTCTTTTGCCTTTCAGCACCTGATGCTAGGCCCAAAAATGGCTGTAGGAGTGTGTTGTTGAGCAGAGGGTATGCACAAGTGTTCTTGCTTTCCCGCTTTCATTTGTTCCTTTCTCCCTTGGGGCTTTTGTCACCAAATCTTTCCCCTCCCTTGAGAGACCTTAAGGAGGGATAAACAACTTTACTTGTAACCACACTAAGAGGGTCTTTTACACCCTGCTCCCTCCAGAGCCATGGGAAGGGAGCATAGGGAGGCCTCAGGCCCTCTGAGCAGTGATGGTTCTGCAAGCTGCTGGTTCTGTTGCCTCTTCTTTGCCTTAAGACACCACCTCACCTATTAACTTTCCCTGTTGCAACTCATTTCCAGCTGCCTTGCCTTCAGGATGCTTTCTCAGGCCTCCCTCCAGGAGGTCTGTACCTCCCCAGGTCCCTCCTTTCTCTTGCAGCGCAACTCTTCTGGAGTCAGGCTCCCTCCAGCTCCCACTGCCCCAGCACGGTCCCTTAACAGGAAATCACTGGGTTCGTGGGGAAGATTTGGAGAGGAAAACTCTGGAGCATTTGGCTACTGCCTGTTAACCCTTGTGTCAGCAAAGGTAATTCAGATGGCTTAAGCAGGGGAATGGGAGTGCGGAGACTTCTGATCCTTCCTCTTGGCTTATTTCAGATGAAAGATTGTGATTGTTTTTTCTCCTAATACTGCTAGTTGAGGTGTTCCTGTGCCTTAAGAAAGGGATATTCAAGTAACGGGGGACAAAAATTTTCTCATGCACTCGTAAAATCTCAGAAATTGCAAAATACTGCTGCTGTTCACGTATTGAGGTTCAGACAGCAAGTCAAGACCTCAGTCATGGCTTACATCCCCAGTGGGGTGGGCACTGCACACAAGCATCCCAGACAGTCCCAGTTGGAAGGACTGGTATTTACAGTAGCATCTGTGAGAATTCAGCCTGTTCCATGCTGACATGGCACAGCTCACACCAGTACCGCTAAATGCTTTTCTCTCTCAAATAACATTGGGAATGGTCCCTGGCACATCCAGTGCCCAAACTTGAACTGTGCCTGTGTATTGCCAGGGAGACAGTCAGCTGGCCTAAGCCAAAACCATGCCAGAGGCCACGCTACCAATTCAGTAAGATGGATGATTATGGTGGGCCTAGGCCCAGACCCTTTTAGTTTGACCAGTCTAGACATAGCTGAAGAATACAGTTCCTGCTCCAGGAAAACCACAACCCAAGGACTGCCAAATAGGCAGAGGAGTAAGAACATCAGTTTTTAGCACATTCACTTTATATACAAGTTGCTGTGATTTTCTGTGAGTAGGTACAGGAGATGTGAGGTAATTTTTTGTAAAAGGCAGAGGGCTGTGCAGGTGGCCTTAGAGTCATTGGTTTTGTGTATGGTTGCACATATGGAAGATGTCCCAGATGTGACCTTGGGGAGCTGACAAAGAGAAGCTTGTTGCCTTGGCAGAACAAATAAGCCACAGATGGAAGAACAAGTAGATAATGTCTGTCTTGACAAGAAAACATAAAAGAGGACAAGACAGAATTAAGCCAGTGTTGAAGGTCCTTAGACTCTGTATGGCTGATAAGGGAGAATAATTAAACAGGAAAGGGTAGAGAGTTGGGAACCATAAAATAATCTAACTTGCTACTGAACAGCAATCACTAAAATTAATGACTTTCTTCTGACCCAGAAAAAAGATTTTAATTTTCTGCTTTCATTTAGTCTGTTCCTATCTCCACCCTAACATTATTTATATATATATTACACTTTTCTGTGAATATAGCAGATGGCAAATATAACAGATGTAACTTCTATATGAAGTCAAAGAAGCCTCTCACAGCTGCGCAGAACAAATACTAATACCTAGAATATCTTTAGAGAAATATAACTGTAAGAGGGTTTAATTTGTAGGAAGAAATAGAAATCTGAAATTCATGCATGCCTGCAGTCCCTCGTGTGCTATAATCCAGCCACACCACGGGGGCAGCAAGGCCATAGCAGCCTTCTTTGCAGAGAACCTTTAAATTCAACAGCCACTGGACTCTTCCTTTGACTGAATGGCAAGAGAAGTTGTAGGTATTGTTTTCCGTGGCCATTTTATGGATTCCCTACACAGAAGGGAAGAGATTGGCAATGTCTGACCCCTTGGAATCTTTTCTTAGCTCCCCCTTGCCATCAGCATAAGTGCTGAGATATATGAAAGGTGTTAGAATATAAATCCCAGCCTGTCCTCTCAGCTGCATCTATCAGGGCACTTCTAACACCATTTGGAAGATTTCGTTTTAACTGACCTTCAGGCATGACTTTATTTTTGTGCTCTGGGTATTTTTAAGACGAGCCCAAAGGAACTCCTAAATATCTCACTGGTGAGAGTGGAGGAGGACACATACTGTTGCTGTTACCAATAGCACTGAAGGGTCTGGAAAGTCCCGACATGCAGTTTTCAGCTTTAAAGAGAATATTCTAAATGTAGAAGGCCTGAGCCCATAAGTAATCTTTGTTGCCAGAAGACTGACAGTGAGCAAAAGAGGTTTGTGTTTGACATTTAGAAATCTACCCTGTCTGATGTTACACAGCTGATTGCACAGAGGGGTGAGACAACGGTGAGAATCGCTGTACTTCCCTGCGTGGTGCACACACGCTCGCAGGGCTACAAGGAGTTTGCGTGTGTGTGATTTGCAGCCACGCACCAGGGGAGATAGAAAAGGGTTGGCTTCCCACTTTAACTATGGTGGTACTTGCAGCTAAGCTGGAGTGGAAGGAAGCACAAGCTGAGCCTACCTTGGGGATGCTGCAGCAGATTTTTGGTTAGCCCAGTGTCCCTGCATCTCAGCCAGGAGGTAGCAGCTCCAGGCTGGAGGTGTGACTGAGCAGCTGCTTCTCTGCCGTGGCTGTGTATGTGCTCCCACGCAGGTCGTCTGCCCGTGATCTTGGGCAGAACTGGGAGGCTGGGGAAGCTGCTCTGCACCTCTTTGCAGATGGTGTTTCTGGTGTTATTGTGTGGCTGGCCATCCATGCCACACATCGAAAGGACACGGAGGCCCACGAGTGCTGGATCTCTTCCGACAGCCTGCTCCCAGTGGGATTAGGCTTGGAGCAGTTGCATAAAGGAGTACTATGAGACTGAATAGTTTGGATACTCTCCAAGTCTGACTAGTCTCAAGCTACTAAGCAGAATGAATGTACCCCACAAGACACCCTTTTGGCTTGTTTCTTCCTGGGGAGCAGGCAAAGGAACTGAGTTAGAGTTTTGTGCTGCAGGGACAGAGAATTTAAATGATGTTTATCCACTGGGTAGGATTGCAGTAGGTTAAGCTTCCTTGGAGAAAAAGCAGAAGAATAAAGGAAAATTTAGCCTGCTGGGTAAAGAGATAACTGGTAGTGGCTACAGTTTAATTACTGTGTCTGCATATCTAATTTACTTTTTTCCCCTTTTTTTTTCTGAAATGTTTTTGGAGTAATCACTGCTATTACTTGTAAACAATCATTTTATAAGGTGTGAGATTCCTATACTGCTGTGTTTATCATGATTCGTGACCTTACGCCCCAGGGGAAGGGTGTAGTCGACTTGGCATAAGCAGTCCTGTGCCAGATGCAGGGTGGTTCACATTCAGAAATGTTATTTACAGAGATACGAGAGGCGGGTGGGGGGAATCAGAGGATCAAGGTCCCAGATAGCCTGGAATGTGCAGGATCAGATATCTGCCTTGGAGCACTTACCCCTTAATTCATGTTTCCCAGGATGCCTGAGTCTTACAGATCTTTTCCCTACTCAATGAACATGTGCCTACATACAGCTATTTCCATTCCAGTCATAGTCCTTGTTTATGTCGCTAACAGACCTCATCACATTTGATTGTTTTATTTTTACATAATGATCAAATCAGTGGAGGAAAATGGAATACGCTGTACATAAATTTTGAAAATCAGCTTAAATGTATACAATATCACATGGTTTCAAAAATAGCTAAGGGACTTACAGTAATGATGCTTAGATGCCACAGGGTTTAGCTGGTGGTGGTTCTGGTGTTAATTACTCATGTACAGACAAAGATGATTGATTAGGGAACATATCAGTGAAATTCACTACAGATGCTAAAATAAGAAAAGAATGAATGTCAAATGATTACAAAATGGCTTGATGAATGATCTATAAACATTGAAGAGAGGCATGTATTTATCATCTAAGAATCAGTAATTGTCTGAGATTGGAGAGACCTAGGTTAAAATCTCCTATCCAAACATCTCCATTAGATACAAATTCGATTGGAGTGATACCAGTCAGCTCTGTCCAGGGCATGGAAACCTACTTCCCAGGCAGAGCATTATGTGAGGCAGAAAATAGTTATAGCATGCAAAGCTAGAAAAAATAAGCAGATATTTCTTTAAAGGATGTTCATTGCCTCTTCCAATACTAGTGTTTCTCGTAGCTCCAGTCTGATGCTTGGCAACCTTCTGTGTTGTGTTGTTCTAGTCACATAAAGCCTGGGTGGACAGAATTGAAAATTAGATATTAAGAAGTTGTGGCAAAACAAACAAAGCAGGTCCCATGGCAGGGGAATAAGCTGAAAGTGGTTCCAATGTTACAGAACTGAGAGAAGGAGGTAGCCAACTGAATCAGCTTTTAAGGTGCAAAGAGAAAGATTATGGAGACTTTGAGGAAGGGACAGGAAGAAAAAGGAGAAGGATTTAAAACAAGAGAAGGGAAAAACTTTATTGAAGTGGGGCTTAGGAGAGGTAAAGAAAATACTATTCTACAGAAGTTTTGATCTGTCTACAGCTAGGAAGTATTTTCCTGTCATCCTGCTAACCAGGAACAATACGGACAAGGGGCTAACCCAAGGAACTCAATTTGATCTGTACCTGTGTGACTGCAGCCATTGACAACTTCATTGCAAAGATGGGATGAAGAGGTAAGAAAGGAGTAAGTGTAATTGTGAGAGGCATGGCAGAATGAATGAATCCTTAAAGCAGTTGTTGTCCTGAACAGTGGATGGGTCTCTGTCCCTACCAGTGCTCATATTGCATGTATGGGACCGCCACTACCTTCACCCTCCTCTGTTTCTTGAGGCTTTTGAGCCAGAACCAGGCGAGTCTTATGGTTGCTGGCCACATGGTTTGAGGTGAACTTGGGATGGTTTTGTTGTCGTTTGTTTGTTTTTCAAGTCTGTAGCCTATTTCTTGATGCAGACCTGAAAAATGTAAACCAGTATAAAGCCACACTAACAGGCCAGCAAGGAGGAAGGCTGCTACCTTACTTTTTCAGCCTGGCAATACTGGGGAACCCGAAAGTTTCAATTCCTTGACCCTGGTCAAAGTCTCTAGGATGTTTTAGTGAATGCTGGTGCAATCGCATATTGCAGAAGATTTCCAAGGTGCTGAGTGTTTTTTTTTTGGTGTTTTTGTTTTTAGGATGTGTTTTTGTATGTGTGAAATCCAGAGCCTGATGTGCAGATTACTACAGTTTTATAATTTGCTTTAGTGTTTCAAGAGGGCCTACTGTCAAGAATATAGAGGGACTTTTGTGACTAAATTTCTTTTTATCCCA
This sequence comes from Chauna torquata, assembly GCA_013399475.1. Taxonomy (NCBI): domain Eukaryota; kingdom Metazoa; phylum Chordata; class Aves; order Anseriformes; family Anhimidae; genus Chauna; species Chauna torquata. Next base: position 62,170 of record VXAL01003049.1, read on the forward strand.
AATGGAGTAAGAACTCCAATAAGCAAAAGAGTATACACACAACCAATGATTAAAAATAAAATCACTAGCGACTTTGTATGCCTTGATTCTGAGGTGACCAGCTGGTCATGAAAGACATCAAAATAGACTTTTTTCATCTGTATTCTCAAAAGTGACTCTCTGATAATAAATCTGGTTTCAGATGCTTCAGCATACAAAATGACCACAGAGAATTTAGGACACTATACTGCTGAAAAGAAAATTCTGAATAGCTTGACTTTTGGTATATTTTTTCTGCATGTTCTGCTAAAGATTTATTTGTTAAAAATCAGGCATCACGTTTTGGCTAAGTAGGCAAGTAGTTTAAATTGTTCGTTCTTTGTTGCTCTCAGTAGACTTGTGTCATGGTTTGGTTGTGCAAACATTCGCTCAACTTACGTTGTGTGCTTCACAGGTCACTATTTTATTTGTCTTCCTATTTACGGCAATGAGACTGTTTCTCAGAGATTTAGGTACACAATTTACAGTTTAATAAAAAGAAGCACTTAGTGGAAAAGGAAAAAAAAAAAAAAATCCAGACTTGCACATGCCTACAGTAGAGCGCATTTCTTCAAAAAGCCTGGAATAGCCATTTTGTTAAACAAGTAATTTTGTGGCAGCAGAACTAATGAAGCCTGGTTTCCTATGTTTTTTTGTCTCATGGGTGATTGACTTTCACTATCTAAGAGGATGTGAGCCCCAGGCAAAGCTTTTCCCATCATTGGGGTGTTTATATAAGGGTTTTCTCCCATGAGGCTTCTCTCATATCATGAACTCACAACTGCAAGTTTTCTCAGAGCCAGGACTCTGATAGCATCTCTACTCGTCTGTCTGTTTTCATGAAAAAAGGAGGAGGAGTTCAGCTATCTTTCACAATTCTACCGGTGTTAAAAGTTGGTTGGAAATATCGTTAAGAAATTATTGGAATGAATACACAGGTGAACACACAATAAGTAATCACATAGTCTCCAATTGTATAGGAAACTAGTAAAAACAGCTTGTGCATTTCAGAGGTGCAGTACTGCAGTGAATATCTGGGATTTTCCAGTTTGCCAAAGATAAGAATATTCTGCATTCTTGAAAGACCTGATTCAAACTCTTCCCCATAAGAGAAGCTAATTTTGATGGTTTGTTTCCTGATTTTCAATGTTATGTGCATGTAACAGGAGATGTGCAATATGTTTCCAAAATGGTGTTTGTCGTCTTTTCTTTTGGTGAGTCCACAAGACTGCTGCCATCAGCTGTTGGTTAACTATGCTGTTTAATCCAGGTTGCATAGGTTAGCACTTTGGAACAGAAGATCTATGTTTCAGCCCTGGTGTAAAAGCCTGCACTGGTAAATATTAAGCCTATTTTTTTATTTTTCACCATTGCACACTCATTCATGATTGTGTAGATAATTATCCAATCAAATATGAAGTATCCACTAGCATTTTTAGAAGAATGCTGTTCTTTGCAGTCCGCTGAAACAACTTTTAGCACTTCATGTATATATTTGGATAGTAAAGTCATAAAAAGATAGTCGTAGCACAGCCAGGATATAGCAATGCCTATATTAAAATCAGTGAAGTAAAACTCTAGAGTGTATCCTTTGATGCTCTGCCTCAGTGATGCAATACAAATGTACTTTTTAATGGTACTTTTATAGTACTTGAAATCTTGGCTATACTGAAATGCAATTTTTCATCCTTGATGTTTTTGGAACGTGTTGCGAGCATAATATCCATGTTTTTCTTAGATCCCAGAGAGACCTCCCTTTAACTTTTCTTTTGCCCGCTCATAGCAAACCCTGCCTTGTCTGGGTGCTAGGAACTCTTGTGAATTAGTCATCAGTGAGGTAAGAAATGGGGTTTGAGTTAGCTGTCTGTATTTTAATTAAATGAGAAACTCAGGTTCTCACTGGATTCTTAGTTTTGGACCTTATTTCTTCTTAGAGTCTGAACTGCTGGAGATTTCCTGATTTTTCTTCTTCCTTTTTTTTTTTTTTTTTAAATGACCTGTGTTTTTGTGAGAAGGACCCACAACAATTTCAGGAACTGCTGGGGAAACAAGCTAAAAATAATACCTAGCACTTTCAGTCATCCATTTCTAAGAATTCAAAGAAGTATCATTAGCTCCAATTTACATGTGGGGAAACTGAGGCCCACAAGATTGAGGTGGCTTGCCCCAGATCATCCAGCAAGCTAGAAAGAGAACTACAGTTCAAAGCTCTGACTTGTAAGTTGTGACAAATCCATTCAGAGACATACTGCAGCCTTCATGACAGGAGACACATCACATGCTAGCAGTGAATAGCAGAGATTTTAACCTTTAGAAATAGCAATTATTTAACCTCCGTAGTTCAGAAGACAAACTGAGTGTCTAAAGAGTGGGAAGATCTGGTGATTTGCAACTTCTCACATTCAGACAGCTTGTATCAGTGGGCTAGCAAGGAGAAGTTTGCCTCTCTGCCTGAACTAGAGAGGAGGTATGCCTTCATGGCTGAGTCAATCTTCACATAATTTCCTCTCTCACTCAATGGAGAAAA
>VXAL01003049.1:64726-85792 GCA_013399475.1 Chauna torquata
CGTGTAAAAAAAAAAAAAAAAAAAAAACAACCTTATTTGGGTACAGAATGAGATTTTACTATTTTCCACTGTATTCAGCTATGATGGTAGCTGGCCTCTCAGGCTCCCATGAGAGAATTATCCTTCCTTTCCTTCTGTGCAGACACCCCATATTTCTTTAGATACCATCTGATCTAAGGTTTTACTAGATGAGGCATCTGATGCTTAATCATAAGCAAACAATCTCATTTTGTGCATGTGCACAGTGGGAACCTGGGCAGGACAGACCAAATTTTGAACCTCTGTCCTGGATAGTGCTGTCTTACCTAAGTAGGCAGAGGTGAAGAAATACTTGTGCTACCCTTCCTACCTCCACTGTCTAGAATAAAAGCTTTTCAGCAGCCAGGGGATGAACACATTTGGTGTTTTTCTTGCTTCTCTCACAGGATTCCTCAGACAGAGAGGGAAGCAAGCAGCAGGATAAATAGCTTTATGTACTCTCCAGCAAAAGACTGGGTAGAAACAGAAAGAAACTACAGTGGGGAAAGATAGGAAACTATAGGCAGGTGAACTCAGGTGTGAAATATTTTGAAATGATCCTTTTTTTGCTTATGCCCTTCAGAATCTCAGTGGCACCTGTTATATAGCATGGTCACAGCACTGAAACCAAGGTGTGAACTCCAAACAAACAGTAGAGAAGGGGGAGATGTGTTTACATCTGTTTTAAAGGCGAGCAGTGTAAACACTACACCGAAATTCTCTTGTTAAATTTTCATAACAGCGGTGAAGAGTAAGCTTGTCTAAGGAACGCTGCCCAACAACAGCCTTTGCTTTAAAATGATTCCGTATTCCTAAAGTTGTGTGCTATTGCTTTGTACTGGTATGCTATCTTCTGTGTGTATTCTTTCCCCCCTCCACCCCCCCACTAACAACACGCACTGCAGTCTAAGGGAGATCAAGATGAGGTTTTCATTTAATTCAGAGCTCTGGAATTCGGCCCACTGGAACTTGTATCTTTTGAAGCTCTAATAATTAACATGCCTGCATTCCTTAAACTGCATCACTCACCAGAATGTGCTTTCTGCAGAGCTGAATGAGGGTGAGGACATCGTCTGGCCAGCAGGAAGAAGAGGATGGTGGCCCTTTCTGGAAGGATTTCTGCTGTCTTTGGGCAGGTCATCAGGGGAGAGGATTCACCTGAGCCAGGGGTGGCCAGAAGATTCTTGGCCCTTTTGAACATATGGGAGGTTTGTAGGATGTGGATCTGTCTCTTTTACTCCTTTTCTTTTTTTTCTTACATGAGAAGCAGTCCCTTTTCCACCCCAGCTGTCTGCTCACTGTAGAGATCTCTTGTTCCTTGTTAAACCAATTTGGAAGGAGATACAAGAGAAATCTAATGGTCTTTAAAAAAAAAAAAAAAAAAAGCTGTGATTTCTCACAACTCGTGGGAGGATGTAAGTTCTTCCTCCAGACCCAGTCCTCCCTCATGTGAAAGGAGGGCAGCAAGGCCCTAACAGTGACAGGAAGACTGTCTTCTCTGAATCAGCTCCCAGATAAGTGGAAATGAGTTGGAAATGGCAAAGGGGAGAGAATGCCATGTTTTCACACAGAATTCGGCCTGGAATAAGTACTCAAGATCCTCCTCTGAAGTGCCAGTGAGTTTATTTGGCCTGTCAGTATGGCGCAGTCCTTCCTGACTTTCATTCTAATCTGATGTCCCAGGGTCTCTAATGTGACCATGATGCACAGTTTGTCTCATTTGGAGTTTTCTCAAGCTATGGTCTCAGGAAGCTTATAAAGTCCATTCCCTGTACCAAGGAAGGATCGATTAAACTTACATTACGCCTCATAGAGGTTTGTCTGACCTGTTCTTAAATACCATCTGTAATGACCTCTCCAGAAAAACTGTTCAGTGCTTTTTCTTCATCTTTGTTAGAGGACTCTTTTTCCCCAATTTCTTGTGCTGCAATTCAAGCATATTACTTCTCATCCTGTCCACGCTGGACCTGGAAAACAGTTTGTTCCTTTCCCTTTTGCAGTCCTACACACTGTTATCAAGTCTCCTCTCAATCCTTTTCTCTAAACAACTCCAGTTTGTTCAATCTTTCCTTCTACGTCAGGTTTTCTGGACCTCTGATTAGTTTCCATTGCTCTCCTCAGGGCTATCTCCATTTGGCTCCATCCGTGAAGTGCAGTGTCCAAATGGGGCAGAGTAGTTCAGCTGAGCTCTTTCCCATGCTGAGAACGAAGAAGCATCTAGCCTTTCTATATGTTTCACAGTCCTACCAGCGTTTGCTATTCCAGCATTTAGGCCAACAGCTATTCCTCAATGTAAGGGTAAAGCAGAAATCTCTACCCTGTAGCCAAAGCAAAGCAGATACTCAAACGCCCAGTTTCAGCACACCCCTGGCTCTGGGTGGGCTGGTGGCTGAATCCACAGAGGGCTTTTATTTAGCTCCCTTTCTCCTTTCTTTCCTTTCTGCACAGAAAGGGTGACAAGGTGTGGCTTGCCAAGGCAGACTGCCAACAACTAAAATTTCCTATACAGCTGTAGAAATAAAGAACTATTGAGCATGCCTGGTCCCCACCACACCCTTTCCCTGGCTCTGCCTTGCCCTCTCTAGCTGAAGTACCCTGTTCTGCTGTATACACATGCAGGGACGCACACAGGGTTGCAGGGTGCAATCCCTGCCTCTTCTTAACCCCTTTTTTTTTTTTTTTTTTTTTTTGAGGCAGATACAGGTTCTGCAGTATCAGGCATACGGTGTGTTTCGTGCTGCATGCTGGGATTTTTTCGTAGTATTTGAGGTAGAGAAAGCTTCTAGGTTGGCAGTTTTTATTTCACTCTCAAATAATAGTAAAGGTGACCCTTACATTCAGAAGGACTGTGTGGCACATCCCTGTTCTGACACCAAGCTTGAGCCTGGCTTTTTTGCCTGTTTTACTTTTAGCAGAGATTTGATGCTTATTTCACTGATGTCCCTGGCAGAAGAAGGGAACAGGCAGTCCTGAAAACTACTTCGAAAGCAACTCGTAGTTATATTGCCACCTCGTCTGAAGCTGTGGATGCAGGGGCTCAGTCTTTGGAGGTGCTAAGAGTGCTCAGCTGCCTTGAGGTCAGCAGAAGTAAAAGTCTCTAAGCATTTCACAGAAGGCTCTTACCAACCAGCAGCATAAGAACCAACTGAAATCACTAAGTGACTGGCCTGGCTGCCTGCTTGTGTTAAAACCATTGGGATGAAACTGACCCATGGAGTAGAAGAAGCTAAGAATTTAATCTGAAAACGGGTGGAGATTTGTTACACTTTGATGTGTGTTTGGGGAGACTGAATAAAATCAAAAGTGATTTTTTTGTTACTGATTTTTTTTAATCACCCAGTACAATTGTGTATGTTACGGAATATGAATAATTTATATGCCAAATCTAATGGAGCAGGCATTCCTAGCTGTGCAGTGAAAGGCAAAGTGGTTTTTTTTCTTCTTACAGAAGGAAAAGTGCATTTTTTTCCAGCCTTGCATAACTGAAGAAACAGCTGAATGTATTTACTCTCAAACTTTTCAATAGCATCTACCTTTCAGATGAGAATAAGCAAGAAAAATTTAAAGAGAACATTCAGACAGCAGACAGAGGAAATGTTGGGGTTCACAGCCATGTCTAATGCTACTCTTGACAGGCCATGCTTTCTGAAAATAAGATAAAGACACTGAGAAAACAATTCAGTATAATTAATACTCTGCCTTGGAAGAGACTGATGTTATCTTGTCAAGATCATCTCCCTGCAAACAGAGAGTAGAGGGAAGGTATTACTGTGTAGGGCAAAGTTTAGTTCAGACAGTGCATGAAAGGGAATGCTAGAGAAACAGTGGCAGCACACTTTTACCTAGACTCGGCATATGCTCTGCTATTGTACCATGAATGATTTATCATGTCCTGACTTTCTGTCCAGTTAAGTCAACAGCAAAACCGAAGTAACAAACTGGTTTGTCATAGGACCAGGCACTTTATATGTTTAAAAAAAAAAAAAGATTTTGCATCCAGACTATCACATGTTTAATTACTATAAAAGATTATCTTTTAAATGTTGTAACAATAAGCTCTAGTTCTACTCAGAACCACAAAAGCTGTGGCTTGGCTATACACACTGCTTCGTGATGCTGGAGATAGCCACTCCTATGTAATCTTTGCTAGTTAAAAACACAGGGAAAGTGGTTTTATAATGCTGACTGTCCACACTGTAGATGCTATCAGAGGCTTCAGTTCCATAGCAATTGGTTGCAAATATCTAGGGACTGATGATGCAAATATTCTATGATTTACTCTTGCCATGGGCTTCATTTAGGTACCTAATGTCAGTCTGTGGTACCATACAGAGAGTCTTTGAAAAGCAGCTTTTGTAACTGGTCTTGGCTTTAATGAAAACCAGAATCCTTTCAGGAACTGAACAATAAAATTGTTAAGCATTTGTTTTTCTAGCTGAACTTCCAGTGACAAAATATTTAAGGCATATAGTACAATTGGTTTTCATCAGAGAGAGATGTATGAGGCAAGGGTATAAAGAGCACTTAATTCTTTATATGTACAAATTTGTATTATGTAAGTAAACAATTTTTTTAAAATATGTTGGGGGATCAATCAAAACAAATATATTGTCCTATGTGTTTAGTAAGTATAAGAATCTGATTTTCCTGCTGTTTTATTTTAAATCTCTGTGGCTTGAATGTGATTTTCTAAGTTTCCATAGGACTTTCCAAATTGTTTAGCTATTACAGCCATATTTTAAACTTTATTTTCAATTTCTCTTGCAGTCTACCTAGTATTTATCAGTTCCAGGAAAAATTTTGACATAAAGGCTGGGTCATTTTTCAATTTAATATTTTTAGTGGGTTTTTCCTCCTTATAGATAGAGCATAATTCTTTATTTTTTAGCTTGCATCTGAGAACTTACAAAAAAAAAAAGAGGGTACAAACACAGAATTCTGGCAGAATGAAATCCAGAGCCATAATAATGTAATGAAACAACACAAATATTATAGTGTTGAAATTACTGCACAAGATTTTTTCAATTGTGTGATAGCTGTCCAACAGTTCTTAGGAGGGAGGGCTGGAGGCTAGTTGCAGGACCTGCTCACAGGACGTGGCACTGAGATAGTGGCTCCTTGGTTGAGGTACCTGGCAAAGTAGGAGGGCCCCAGGTCTTCCCCTTCATCAGCAGTGACTGGAAACAGCAGCAGTGGCAATCTGTTGCATGAAATGAGCCTGCAGCCTGGATGGCACCCACAGGTGGCCGCTTGGTGTGCCACTTGGTTGGGACTACACAAATATTTTCACCTTAAATAATAATAATAATAATAATCTATCAGTCATCACACAGAAAATAATTTTGTGAGTAGCAAAGTTCCTGAGGTCCAGTTTTAGATGGCTTTTTGTCTTACGGGTAAATCTTGTCTGGTCTACAGTGCAGAAGCCTACCAAACCTGTTCCCAGAGCTGGGATACCCACAATGTTGCATTTGTTGATGTCTAACGCAGCCGTCATTCTTCAGTAGAGCAGTAATAGAAAATTGTCCTCAGTTTAGTTTAACAAGCTTTTAGGAATTTAAAACATTTGATACCTCTGCTCCTCTTAAAATTCAACTGAAATAGGCTATATGCTCAGAAGTCATTCAGGGAAGACAGACGTCATGATTTCACGTTTTCAATATCTTAAGGAACTAGGCTGAGAATAATAATGATACCAGTTTTTTGAATAAAATATTGAGTCACATAAGGATGTTATTGAACACACTCTTCAGGTTTGGCAGGATCCCATTTGGAAAATGAATTATACATTATAGGGGTTCGCCGGAAAGTCAATTGTCTGCAGATTGCTTAGTAGGACAGATCTCTATTTTCTGCTTTTCCCCATATGAAAGACAGGTGATGAAAAAGAGACGTGCATTGATTTATTTAGATTGTAGGAAGTCAAAGGGGAAATGAGCTCTGATGGTTTATCTGCTTTCAACATTATGTAACAGAATAGGTCTAATGTCAGTCAGCCATGTCAGAGGGAGCTGATTTGTATTCACTGTTTATAAAGTTAACTAAATACATATTTTTGAGTTTAACTTTAGGATTCCACTACTTCAAACATTAGGCAATCCTTAACACAATGTGTGATGCCTGAAGACATGTTTAGCGCATGCTCTACTAGAATTATCTGTTGATTGCTGAGATGAGGCCCGTCATATCTTTGGAAAAAGCTATGGGGTTTTCAGCATAAAATCCAAGTTCAGCATTTAAGAAAAACTTCTTTGTAATATCTTATAACGAATGCATAAAAACAGGATTGCATCTGAAGCAGGCAAAATATTTAGTAATGTAAGCAGATCTTTTGGGGAAGATTTTATGTTGTTTGATTTTTTTGTCTAAAAATCAGGAAAATAAAAAATGAAGCAAACATTAAAAACAATATGGGAACGTGTTTCCAAAATGGTGAAATTCATGAAAACAGTAGATTGGAGAACTCTTCCAAATGTCTTAGTGCCACTCTAATCAGAGAACTGGTAGATTTTAAAGCAGGGAGGCGTTGTTAATATTCATCTCTTTCAGTTTTCCTTATAGCACAAACCATAGAATTTCACCCTGTAGTTTTTGCTTTGTGCCCACAGCATTTGAGTTATGCGTGAAAAAATCAGTATTGACACAGACTCGAAGTCGTGGAGAATTTACAGCACCCTTTCATAAGCCATCTGACTGATTAATTTCCTCACAATAAAAATTTGTGTGCCTTACTGTCTGAGCTTACCTAACTACATCTTCCAGACTTGGGATCTTGTTAGGCCATTATGCACGGCATTAAAGCATCCGTTTTTTACAATGTGAACACCGGTGCCTGCGCTGAGACAGGTATGTCAGCTCAGCAGGATGAGGATAACACTGAACTGTGTGTCACATCTCTGAGTGTGTGAAGGCTTTTCCCAAAGTTAGAGAATCCCAGCAAGAATGGAGATGGGAAAGCTGCTGGGTTACCAACAACAGAGGTGAAGGATCAGGCAGCTTTAATACCAGTAATTAGTTTCCCATGTGATGTGTGCCTCTCCTTAGTAGCAATATTCTATGAGAGACTGATTTAACATAGCCAGCACACTGACGTGTAAGACGTCAGAGCTACACCTAAGAGAAAACACTGGTTCAACTGCTTGTCTCTGTCATTCCAGAACCGAGAGTGTGTTGTCTGACAGAGACCACATATCGCTCTGGTCACTTCTGTCGCCAGAAGCACAATCTGTTATTTTGCTGAAGTCATAAAGATAATTAACTTGACTCCGTCTCTTCTATGTCATTTTGAAAAACACACTTGATATTTGTTGTATCCTTTCTAGTATACACAATCAGCATAAATAGGAAGGTTTAAGTAAGCAACATATTTTGATGTTGTCTCCATCTAGAAAGAGAGAAGGAAGAGGCAGAAAACTATTTAAGAAATCGTTATGGTGACATTTTGATTTGGAAAATTTAGGATAACTATATCAGAGTAAGTGAACGATCTCCAAACACTGCAATTAAAGGTTTTGGGCACACAAAACTTACTAATATTTTTGTGAAGGCTGCAATTAGTTGGTCTCTAGTACTATCTCCTTTTAATTTGTACTACTTATACTATAAGCAGGAATGTAAAGTACTTTCCGGTAAGTTAAAAAGGCAGATTCCACACACCTCCCTCCCCAAAAGCATAGTTTCACAGAGATGTTAAGTTTCTCTGAACATTAATGTTGACAAACAATGTTTGCAGGATACTGATGTCTTCTGTGTGAAGGCTAGTTCCTTTCATGAACTCTGAATCATATTATAAACAGGAAGAAAAAAAATGGAAGTTTCCAAAAGACAGAATATTCAATTTATACGCATCCTTTAGCCTCATCTCACTTCCTTCAAGCTCCAGGAAGTGTATGTATTCCTGTTTCTTTGTCTTAAATATTCTCATGAAAAGCAGTTAGCTTTTACAAAAGAATTGCTGCATTTGTTTGGATTTTTCATAGATGTAGTGCTTCATATTATTTGTTCCTTGAAAACAATTTGGGGAAATATTTACAGCATAATTCAGATAAAAGTATTTGTAACAGCAAAGATAGATGGTTGGATTTGAAGGTGAAGCATTCCTGTCTGGTAACACATGCAGGTTATTACTGTGAACTTAGAGCTTCAGGCTCAACCCCACAAATGGCATAAGCGCTAAAGCTAGGTGCTTGATAAAATGGAAATACCAAAACAGAGCCACAAAGCCCTCACCTTGCTTCCTCCCAGTCCTAAACTCATCAAGCCCCTCCCTGCTCGAGGTGTCTGGGTTTCTATTCTGCACCTCCGGCTGCAGCCTCAGCACTTACTTTTCTGGCAATGCTTGGGGTGGTACTGCAGTCCTCAGAAGGACTGAAGCTCAATTAGTTCAATACATATATACACCTTTATATGTGTATGTATGTGTATGTATGCATATATATGCACGTATCTAGAAATGAACCTACGAGTGATCTCTGGTGTGGATACCAAGACCAGAACTCCTTCCTCCCAAATGAATGTCCTGGCTGCTGACTTAGAGTTAAGCTCTGTCCTGCACTTACTGTGCACAGCTTGGTTCTTCTCAGGCTGGGGAAGAAACTGAGCTTGTGTCTGACTTCCTTGGCCAGGCATTCCCAGCAACAGCATGGCAGGAGGCACTGCTGGCCCCTGCTTCTCCAGGTTCATGGGTAAAAACCTCTCTGGGAGCAAGAGGATGCAGTGGGACGTGGCTCTGAAGAGGCTAGACCAGGTCATGCCAGACTCAATAGCTCTCCAAGCATGCTCGTCCCACAGGGCAGCTCCAAATCACTGTCCAGACCTCAGCAGCAGGTTCCCAGGACACACATGTGCTGGGATATCCTGCTGCCCCGTGTATGAATGTGAGGAGGTGGGCAGCTGCTCTTCCTTCCGCCTTCACACAATGAAAGCTCCCAATTTCCAAAAAGGGAAGATCAAATTGTGCTGCATCAAGATTTGAAAATATTTAGGGGGGGCGCATAGTGAAAAAATGGGGAAATTGTAGTGGTGTTGCATGTGTGGGTTAATCTGCTTGTTTGTTTTCAACTGCTTAATTAGAAAAGAACACATTAAAGTTGTTCCGTGTTTCCAAGGCAACACTTGATTCTGTTTTCAGTGGAAGTTTGGAGAACTTCAGGTGGCAAGTTTGAATCATACCCAAGTGGACTGAAGTCAGAGTGGTTTTGCTGGCTACAAGGTGAGTTATCGTGTGTAACATAGTATGATTATTTTGGTGGTAGAAATGGGCCTGTTTACTTAGGGATCTTGGCTTTGTGAGTGTACCTGTAATGTCACACATCTGGTGTTTGTCTCCACAATCACTTTTTGCCAATTTTGGTCTAGCATGTCTCCTGATAGCTATGGTATCCGCTATTCTGTAGCAGAGAAACAGGTAGGGTTTTTCAGTTTGCTAAATCTGTCTCCTCTTGCCCATCTTACTGCTTCTTTTGTTGCTCCTTTAGTGCAACTGCATTCATGTCAGAAAAAGATAGGAAAGCATCAAAATTTCCTACTGCAGGCAGAGACCCGCACACAATGACTAAACTGGATTTGTCCAAGCTTTTGCCATTTCATTCTTTCTCAGATATTTTGTGGGGAACTTGTTTGTGCTCTGACAAGCAAACTATTGTGTTGTTTTTGTTTGCTTGCTTTTTAAGCGTTAGATATTTTTAAAAGTTCATTTTGATGCTCCAGTGACTACAAAGATTGCTACTATCCGTTAGTATTTCCCTGAGGGATTAGGACTAACATTTAAAATAAAATAACTGGCATGTCTTTTTGATTATTACAGAACTGCCACATGAAGTATTATTTGGTGGCAATTTTATGATGTGCCCAAGTAGAAGAAAATGTCTATTTTATTAAAAAAGAATGCATCCAAGGACAGTGCAGTGGGACCCTGATGCAAGTGTTTCACAATAGGACACATTCTTATGAAGTGATTTAGTGTCTCAGCTGGGATTTAACTCCCAGGGAGAATTCCAGAATTGTCATTTACTGACACTGGTTTATTTTCAGTGGAGAATGCTGACTTCTTAGAAAAGGAGGAAAGGAGGGAAGAACCATCTCATTTGTTTTATCCCTGTGTTTGATGGGTCAGGGCAGTTATTTGGGGGCAATTCTGCTGCATTCCTTGTCAGATACTCATTCCTCAAGTGCTGAACAGGGAATTTTATTGCTTTCACTTAGGGCAGTTAAAAATAATAAGCTGTATTTGAGAATAGGAGATGCATTTTATGTCTCTTGTAAAATTTGCCCTCGAAGATCTCTCTTACCTGTGCAAATGCACCAGCAATCCTCTTAACATCTGGCGAACAGGGAAAAAATTCAGTTTAAAATAAATCTTTTGTGTAGTATTCCAAAGCAAGTTTTTAATCATTTTTTTCCTACTGCGCATATGCCTAAAGCGATTATTGATTTCCTAGTCAGAAAATATGCTGTTTCCATTGATGGCTCTGATTACGGTGTAACTACAACTACTGAACTCTCCTGTTTGAACTGAATTGTCATTGCTCCATTTTGGAAAACTGAATTCTTAAGCCTGACAAGGACCAGGTGTGACTACTTGTCTACAGTAAGCACATGCCAGCAGGGGACATAAAGCTAAATGACTCCCTGAATTTTAACTGACATGGAATGTAAATTGGGTAAGTAATAGGCAGAAACTTGTTGGAGAGCTATGTTCATAACTGGAAACTATGAATTCTAATTAACAAAATGGAAAAAGCCATTTTCAGAATTATTTTCCCATAGGAGGAATTCTTTCTAATGGTAAAACATGCTACAAGTGCTTTTCTTGTATGTAGACGTGTCCATGTATGCACGTACATGGGTACAGCAAAAACTGATCCCTTTTTTCTGGTTTTAAGACATGCCTGAGAAAAATCCAAGTTCTAACCTGTAAAATAGGCACACAAATGCAGCAGTGAGTATTTTGTTTGTTAGCAATGGTTCTCTGTACTTCACTTCTTGATCAGAAATCCACCGTAGAGTTAAAACATACTTTGAAATCTTTCAGTATTTGTAGTGTTTTCTCAGAAGCTGTCCATGCTTCACGCTCAGAAAATTCAGAGGTTACTTAAGTTTTCTTTCTCACATGACAGAAATGACTTTTCAGGTGGATGGTCTGTAGCATCTTAGGGACCCTCAAGGTTGCCAGTATCTATTTTACTGTCTTGTGTATGCCTCACTTGTACCCAGAACTATCCATTCCTTTCTTTTCAACAAATTCACGCTTAACTTAAAGCACCACGTGAGTATGGCAGGGCTCAGGCTGCACACCCTCCTAGGTGACACGCACATCCATGGGTGAGTTAACACACAACAGTGGCACCACTTTTTCTAACAGGAGCCATTGGTTGTGACAGACAGGTGGATGTTTCTGGCAGTCCTAACTCACCGAATCAGTGTGTAAAGTCTCTGACAATTTCTCTTGACAGAGTGATACTTCCTTGTGATTTTAAAAGAATTTACTAACAGCATGAAGATCAATTAGTGTTTTAAATGCAGTATAATACAAATCGCAAAAAGCAGTGTACAAGATTCTTTGCTTGCATGGAGCCTACAGAAAAGGATAATTTTGGTTTCTCCATCTGCCTTGTCTTCCATTTTCAGCCTCCAGACAGACTTCCTTCTTCTGTCCCTCTTGCATGGCTGCACAGAGATGGCAGAAGTGGTGACTGCATGGTAGAGTGCGGAGAGGTTCAGGCAGAAAGGGAAAAAAAAAAAAAAGAGGGGACTGAAGGAAAGTGAACATTACATCCACTGCCAGCAACCCTCTGTGAGACAGGAAGTGTTTTGAGACGACGTCAGCTCCCTGAAGGTGTTTGACTTCTCTATAGGCTCCTTAGAGAGAAGGGGAGAAAGAGAGAGGAGCTGCACATCCCTACCTTGATCTTGGAGGATGTCTCACTGTCCAGTCTTACTTGGGCAGCTTAAAGACACTGGGAACTCCAGTGCACAAACAATAGGTTTTATGGCTTTGGGGTTTTGGAGTATGCAAATTTTGCTGCTCTTCAACTGCTCACACTGCATAGATCTTAAGCCAGCTCGGGAAGGCCCATAACTTGCTCTAGCAGAGAGCTATTGTAAACATTGCTAATTCTGGCACTTCTTCACCTTGTACGATTTACAAAATTACAAAAATAAAGAATATTCTTGTTTAAATTATGAAAGAACATTTTTTTAATGATAAATTTTAGTGTTTAATACTCCAAGCAAACCACTTGGGTACGTGAGTTCCTTGAAGGTGAACGTATATTTAAGGACTCCGATTAATCAGGAGATGAATTGCCACAAAATTAGCCGCTGACGCTCTCCTTTTACTGGAAAGGAATGTGACACCACCAGTTCAATGTATATTGTGATACATACGGAGTAACTGATGGACTGGAACCACTTAGAGTCAAGTGATTAGGAACTGCGGAGCTTGAAGTAGCAGAATGGAACCAAAGTATTTGGGAGCTGCAGTTCTTAGAAGAAAACACTCTCCAGTGTGTCTGCATTTAGGCAATTTCTTCTTCCTTTCCTCTCACCCTCCGCAAGGTTCTTCTGTGGTAACTGTTTTCTTCATTGTCTGCTGCCTCTGCGGAGCCTTCTGAGCATCCAGATTAGGCAGGTATATCTGTGTAAAGTCACAAAATACAGGGGAGTTTAATTAGGACACGCTAAAAGTCTTAGCAGATGCCAAGCAGACATACTCGGAATTACCAACACCTTTATTTTTATCTTACTCAGTTGGTTTTCAAGCTTGAACATGTGTATACACCAAGATTAGAACTATTTGCATGCCAGCTTTCAGAGTTCAGTTATTTTGGGGTTAACTCCATCCAAAAAAAAAAAAAAAAGTGGGTGGCATTTAATGAAGAGATGAAGGGAAACTGATTTTACTTATGGCAGAAATAAAAGATTATTTTTCTTTCAAATCAGTTAAAGAAAAGGCAAAACTATGCATGGAGATCAAGCACAGGAAAATCCAGCTTCCTGAAGAAAGTGTTCTGTCTTCATTTCCTCCCTTCTCCAAAGGTAAAAATTAATCTTATTTCTGGATCCATGAGAGCTGGTCCTTACAGCCATGTATGGGAGCTCTGCTGCACAAGGAATCCGCAGCAATTCAAGGGAGTTTACGGCCAACTTCACTAATGCCCCATACTTCTATACCAAGACTTTTCTAGTTCTCAGCTAGATTGAAGTACGTTTGAATCAAATATCCAACTGAACTTTTCTTACTTGCAAGGTTCGTAAGGGGCAGATTCTGTATACCTTTCAATAAACATCTGCTTGCAGAAGTAGGTTATATGTTTGCATGTGAGAACAGGCCTTACCACACAGCTAATAGATTGCCTGAAAAGACTACTGATGGCATAATCTAGCTTTATAAAGTCTGATGGCTATTAATTCTCCTTAGTGCCAATCTTGAATTTACAGCATTTCTGTGCGTGAAGGTCAGAAACAAGCAGAAACCTTCTCTGAATTCAGAGAAGGAAAAAAGCCACTCTGTATTGCTGCTACTGCATTACCCAGCCTGC
The DNA here is from genome assembly GCA_013399475.1 of Chauna torquata. Lineage (NCBI taxonomy): Eukaryota > Metazoa > Chordata > Aves > Anseriformes > Anhimidae > Chauna > Chauna torquata. Next base: position 78,286 of record VXAL01003049.1, read on the forward strand.
AGTCACAGCCAAGCCCCTGTGTCATCCCCTTGGTTGTAAGGGGTCTCAATTTATATTTGACTATTAAAACCAGTGGTTTTTAATGAGTCAGGCAACATCTGGCTCATGAAATCCCTAAATTGCTGATTGTCAGAAACGGAGGATATTCGGGGGTGGGGGTATCACTCGAACTCACACACCGTGTTTTCATATTCTTTTCCTAAGCTCCTGCCCTTGTCTGCTGTCAAAGGCAGGATACTGGGCTAGATGGATCTTTGGTCTGACCCAGGATGGCAGTTCCTGTGGGGGTGGGGTGGGGGGTGGCCATGAACCCCCATCTCCCAGAGTCTGAAGATCCCAAACATGACTTTCCCCTCCTGCTAAAGCATTTTGGCTGCAGTGCTTCATCTATCATCCATTTTCCCAAATCCTGCTTGCAGCAGTAGTGCAGCACTGGGGAGGGGAGAGTTGGTCCCCTTCTCAACAGCTGTATATTTTTATGTGTTTATTTGTTTATTTTGGCTTGGATGGAGTGTTTTTTTTTTTTTTTTCCCTGAAAAGGGAATTCAAAAAAGTGACATCATTTTTAATCCTTGACAGTTTATGGGCTTTGAAACAGATTCTGGATAACACAGAGCAATTAAGATGCCATTTTAATAGTTCTTTCAAGTGAAATCAAGTGAGTAATTAAATAAAATTGAAAGAGGACCATGTCAGGCCACCCACAAACTTTCATATCCGCTACAAATAGATGAATAAGTCAGGGTAGGGGGCAAATGTTGTGTGGCTAAATGGTCCTATTTATGTATTATTCAGTGACTCTAGGAATGGAGTTTTCAGCTGAAAGATTTGATTTCTTCATACAGTGTTTCCAAGCAAGAACTTGCAAGATTGGCTATTGCTATTCAAGGAGCAGTAACTTTCCTATCTTTTAAAATTCTATATGGTGATGGTAATGTTATTATTTTGTATAGATGGCTTATGGTAAAAGTCACAGAACATAAGATTTCTAACATTAAAGGCTGGATTTGAATTTCTGCTGCCTTGTTATGTATATGATTACATATGGATGTTTGTCAAAAGCTGCTTTAGAGCACAGGCATGGGGTACGGTATTACACATGCTTTTTGTTCATTTTACAGAGAGAAAAAAGCAAAGTGCAGGTAAAGGAAAAACAAGTGCTTTTGAGATTTCCAGTATGGTAACTAAGTAGGTATTGATGAAAAGCGGTATCTCTATTATGTATCAGTTCATTTTCTTAGGGAAAACAAAACCTTTTTTTCTTTGAGCTTTTCCACTCTTACATGTTAAATTTTGTGCCAGGATTTCTCACTATAATTAGAAGTATTGGCTGGAAACTTTATTTCTGAAGTGTATTCTTTGTACTGGAGCTGGGATGCCCAACTTCGTCTTAGATCTATGCAGAATGTTGATAAAATATGGACAACTGAAATTAAAACCAAACTATTAATATGAGGACATTTAAGAACAGTTCTGCAAACCTGACTTGCATCTGTAGCATTACTTTTCCTGAACTGAACATGGGGCGAGACAGTGGTTCAATACAACAGACAAAATAATCTCATCATGTTCTGCATCCAGATTCACAGAAAAACTCACATTATTCCTTAAGAATTTCTTCTGTAGGATATCTTCTGGGCACAGCAGCTGACAGAGTGGGTATCTGGCAGCACTCCCTGCTCATCCGACATAAACTTGTTTTCCTTTTACCTTGTCCATCTCCTCAGTGTGTTCCAATCAGCTGATCCTGACTCAGGGCCTGCAGGTACAATCCTAACACACACATACTTGCATTTTCCTTCTTCTCCTAAAAGATGACTTCTTGTTTTTTACTGTGAATCTGGGACAATGCAGGCCCCCTCTGGTGGTCAGAACAACATCAGTATATTTCTACAGGCTTTCACTCAAAGTCTATTCTGCAGAGGGGCCAAAATGTGCGCTTTACATTTTGAAGTCATATGACCATAGTTAGATCATTTTTCTAAGAAAACCACTGGGATGAGCCAAAACTGGAGGAGAAATATGTGTAGCAGAGGTGTTCCAGCGTGTGTCAGGTCCCAGGAATGTGGTCGGTGACACTGTTGGGTCCACACAGAGCAGCCGCAAAATTCATGGCACTGCTTCTCACTGCCTAGCTATCCTGCGGGCGTAGGGACGGCACTCAGGGTGCCAGGACCAGGCTTGCTGTTGGAGGCAGGGCAAAACATTAGGGAGAAACAGGAAACAAGCTCTGACTACTCAGAAAAAAATACCTGCCTAAAGTCACAGGCTGCTCCTTCTCCGGTCACTAGAAACCACAGGGATACTGGGTATGGCATATGGAGGTATAGAAAGCAAGTAGAGGTCAATTTACAGTTTTCTATGGCTCCCTTTTAATTTGGTATAGTTGGGTTATGACAACAAAATCATTCGGACTCTTACACAGCGGGTTATGATATACAACTGTAATTATAAGAGGAGGACTTTCCTAAACATTTTTCCTTTTCCTCTGTTTGTGTGTGAAAAGCAGCATTTCCCTTTGCTGTTGTGAGGATGTTTGGTGTTGTCGTCTCTGGTAAGGGCAAATTATTGCGTCTGACATCTTGGATGTTGAGATGGTTTCTAAAACTGCTGAGAAATCCAAGCAGTGTCTAGAAATCATTGTGGCACCTTCATAAGCAACTATCAGTGATGTCAGCAGGAAAATAATCCAGATGGCTATCCAAAATCTGTCTTAAAATCACTAGGTAGGGCTTCTCCTTCCCTTTTGAATCCGTCTGATTCCCACACATTGCACAAACTACAGTGGAATTTCTTAGGCTCTTGCCTAAGCCCTGAACTTGACTTTTTGTCTGCTGTCTCCCAGCAGCAATGCATACCATCCCCCACTCAAAGGATAAAAGAGTCTTGTCAACACAACAGCTGACCAAGAAAAAGAGTAATTCACTAATGTGTTTATTTGCTGAGGAGTACTCGATCAATTCTATCAATGGTGACAAAGAGGATTTAATAGTAACACACAATAATTCTCTTGTTATTTTAAAACCCCACTAGCCACAATAATGGCTGCTGAAGCGCTCGTCATTGTCATGTGATTCCTATTAGCCTGTTCTTAACGAAGCTGAGAGAGGGATTGTGATGTTTCATAAAAATACATTTAATATTATTTAAGATTTTGTAGTTGTGTTGGTTTCCCAGAAATCCCTACTTTTCTTCATCTCCTAGCAGCAATGCTGCATACCTGTGGACTGCAAAAAATGGCTCTGTGCCATAATACACTTTGAAGTTTCAAAACTCTGCTAGCAGGCGTCATCCTGGCCAAAGGCTTCTGAATGTTTTTTTTTTTCCTGCACTAAGTCTGAAGGCCCTGCACAATTTGCTGGTGAATGTACACTGTTGGCAGCTCCACACCACCATCAGAAAGGAAGTAAGCTGCTAGAGTAGTTGGACTCCTTAGAGTTTAGAGTATATTTTTGATTTAAGTTTATGAATTTCTGTGTCATGAATAGATTATTTTCAAAGTAGGAACTTAGAAACGAGTATGAACATTTGTACTTATTCTTTTCAATATAGCCATCTAAAAAAAAAAGGAAAATTTTGGATGAGATTTCTTAGCTATTCAACTTCAGTCATTCACCATGTGAATAAGCAATACTTGTGCACGGGGTTACTGCAGAGGAGAATGGACTTGAAGGGGAAGAAGAGGAGTTCATGGCTGCCCCAGGAGCTTTCTTTTCCAAAGTGCCAAAGACTGGATTACATTCAAAAAGAGTTTGTTGACCTTAAGAGATGAGGATATTTTTCATAAACATTCTTCAGCATCCTTTTCCTTTGCTGAGTTGAACAGTTATCAAAGTTTTGTTACGCATGTATCAGTCTCTGAGCATGTCAATCCTTAACCTTGTTTTTGATGAACTAAATAGTCTGAATTCATGGCGTTTCTCATTCAGGACATTAATTTCCAGCTGGCTAACCAGCAGCTCTAGAGCTACATGAGATGCAAGCAGTTAAGGTGCAATCCAATGCCAGGACCATGCTGTGTGGATTGCGTTGGCCTGGCAGCCCATCGGTGGGCATGGTTATGGAAGAAGGTGAGTGATTGGCCTGTCTCCTGTCACAGCCTTGCCTCATCTCACACGCAGTGAGCAGTGGGACTCCTGGGGGAACAATGTCTTCTTCTAATGATGGCTCCTGACACAACCCTTTCCTAGCTTTTGGTCAGAAATTTTGGTACAGGGCTTATAGGATAAGGAAGATTGGTCACCTCCGTGTTAATCGTTGTGGCTTTCTTCTGATCATTCTACAATTTATCAGCATCCCTCTTGAACTGCAGGCACTAAGCCTGGACAGTATTTTAGCAGTAATTGCTCAGGATTCACGCAGACATACAATAGCCGTGCTACCTGATATACCCTTGAGTACCCACTTACTGTGTCCAAGAGCAGCATTGTCTCTTTTAGCAGTGTGTCACTCTGGGAGCTCCTATTCAGCTGACAAAGTAGTATGACTCAAATATGTTTCCAAGGACCTAAAGCTCATGAAAGAGATGCCTGTTTGTTTGTTTGTTTGTTTTTCCTAACTGCAGTTAATCGTGAAGGGAAACAGAATTACACTGAGGTCTTTTTTACTGTTCTTTTTCCTGGGGACCACCTTCATTCCTGTGCCCCAGAAACAAAGACCTTAGGTATGAATTGCTAAATGGTGAAAAGCCCCATTCTCTTTCTTTGTTCAGGCAGTACACAACAGATGCCAGCAAAGGTATTGAAAGAATTTTGGTGTGGGCATGCATTCCTCTGACTGGGTGCTTGCATGTAAGAAAATTTATATAATTATAATAGTAAGAGCTGATATTTGGATACTATCCTTGGAGCAAACTACCAATTAAAGTTGAGTGAGACTATGCTATTCATCCTGCTGCTGCTACTAATAGCAGCTCCAAAATGCTATTCTAAAGATAAGGAAAAAAATGCTAAGAAAAATACAATTTGCAAGCAAGTTATGGGCAGGTGTAGGTGTCATATATATCCAAACTGCTGTGAGGGCCCCGAATTACTTTAAGGCAGTATCTTCCTGTGACAAAATTTGGCTAAGATCCTTGATCCTTCCTCCGCATGGCCACTGCTGGCACCTCCCCAGCCTCCTGCCAGGTAAATCCAGCCCTAAGCTGCAGTGTGCTGTACGCCCCAGCAGCCCAAAGGTGGGAGGCTGATAAAGATGTTGGCTCATAAAGAAGGGACAGAAACAACTAAATGAGGAATTTCACAGACACATGAGGGTAGGGCTGGGGAAGAGGAGATAGAGATGAACAGGATTTTTCAGTACAAAGAGCCCAGTTTATCTGCAAGATCAGCTGAGGACAGAAAAGAAAAATGAGTTGGTAGATCCAAATGAAAAAAGCCAGGAGCTGGGCCACAAGGTAAGGATGATTCTCCACAGCAGCAAGAAAATGGAGGTGAGGAAGCACACATAGGCTTCACTGCTTCATTACAAACTCCCTCGTAACACTGTACTTGGCAAGCTTCTGACTCACCCTATGTGCCAGAGGATGTTCCTAGCTAAAGCAGTCCCTTGGCAGATGCTCCCCCACCTCAGTCCCCGAGACACCATCTCCCAAACAGCCTGTGTGGCTAAAAGGAGGCTCACTGTATTATCATTAAAGTATTCTGAAAAAATACAGATAAGGACAGTGGTTACAGGTAAAATTTTGAACATTGCCACACTCGCAGGAGCAGAGAGCTTTAATGTGTTAGGTTACTCAACGTCAGATTTTCATTTAGACTGAGGTTAAAAGAACAGACTTACCGCAAACCATGGATCTATGGTACAAAGACAGGAAAACAAAACCCACTGTTAAAACCACATTTGGTAAGCATCTTCTCCCGGGTCCCTGTGGGCTCGCAAGGCTGCAGGCTAGTGGGTACTGCCCACCCCAGCCATGGGCTTCACTGGCAGGCGCTCCAGAGACATCCTGTTGTTACACGCAGCTTTTGGGAGCAGGCAGAGCCACTGCCTGGTAAGGACAGCTTTTTCCAGCCAGGATGGCAGCACTGCTGTCTTCCTGTCTATCTGTTCTGTTTCTCAGGGCACTGGATTCTAACACAGTGCTAAGGGTATTATGTCTTGTCTTCCCCCTTCCTCCTTCCCACCCCTAAGGTCACTTGGTTAATATTTCTATTGTATACTTCAATTACTACATTCCTGGCTGCAGGCTACCTTCTCTTCTTCCTGTCCTCTTTGAAACGTAGCAGTTTATACAATATATATTATTTTCTAAATGTTAATTGTGCAAAGACCTTTTAGGAATTGTAATGTTTAGCTTGCTGTGACCTTTGCACAGGATCTGCACATGACATACGCACAGCAAACACTGGCCTGCAGCGCCAGGCTGCCAAAGCTCCCCAGCCTCTTATCACCTCTTCCCTCGCTTACAATTTGTTAGATTTCTGGGGAATTCTGCCACACATGTAATATAAATATATACAAATGTGGTGAAACCCTATCTGTATCTGTTCCTTAACACCTATCCTGTGGTGTGCCAAACTGAGGACTAAAAGGTTGCCTTTGATTGACATCTAAGGAAGTCTGCATTTATGGCACAGCAGAGTCTGAGAATAAGCGCTAGCCCAGTGAGCTGGAGCAGAGGCTGCTTCTTCTCAGGAGGGCAGCTCAAGAGGGGCCTGTGTACCCAGAGGGAGGCAAGAAATGCCTCTGATTTTCTGCTGCTATAAACTCTGGTCTCCTACAGCAGCTTTAGCCACACTGGTGGGTGCCAGCTTCAGCAAGCCCACTGACCAAGCTCACTCCGCTTCTGTTACCACCCGTGAAGAACTAAAGGGCCAACGACTTACCCTTACCCTAAGAAAGAGAGATACAGCAGGATCTTATCCATAAGGTGAGTACCTGTTGAGAGGTATTAATGATAAAGCAATCATGACAACTACATAATTTCACAATGTCAACCTAAGCACGCAGTGACAGAGGCAGATTCCCCCTCTGGCAGGGGAAAAAGAGGAAAAGCAACAGTGAGCAGCTGACAGGGTGCCCACAATCTCCAGTCTCTGACCCAGTTGAGCTGCAGATACAGCAACACATCCAGGCAAAGTCTCGTTAACAGCTTTATAAATTTCTGCAATGTCTGGGTGTTGTCTAAAGGTTTCCCTTGAGCACACCCACGCAATCTGAGCCTCAGTCAGTATGGCTATAGAATATACAGGAAAAACTAACAATGCTGCTTGTTAAGAAACAGATACCAGCATCTGAAATAAGTCACTGCGCTTGACTTAGCCAAACCAAATTCCTGATGTCTAGAGTTTTGTCTATCTAATGATAGCAGGATTAGACACAATATGCATGAATATACTGCATGACCGTGCAAAACCAAATAGTGCCACAAAGATAATTGTGGTTTAATTAATACAGTCTGCTGCTCCATGCTCCACCAAGTTTTTGATTATTTGTCCATCTTTAAATTTTCAACAAAGCATTCCTGCACAGTCGGATGCCTTCAGAAGAAAAAAAAAAAAAAAAA
>VXAL01003049.1:85917-102026 GCA_013399475.1 Chauna torquata
AAAAAAAAAAAAAAAAAAAGAACAAAAAATGTATCTTCCTTTTGGTTTTGGAAGTTTGGCTTGTTTTCAAGCCATTTCATTCAATAAAACATATTTTTTGGTTTATTAACAACACATTCATCATCTCCATTTTTTGAAACTTTTTGAGATTCTGAATTTATGTGAATTTCATAAGTGAACATGAAATATTTTTACATACTGCATAAAAAAATAAACCAACTTGGAAAACATGTTTCAGTTAAGGACATAAACACGTTGCTGAAATGCTAAGTTTACTTGTTAACTTTGTTCAGTGAGTTCACTTTTGTGTCTCAAACTCCAGCTTTTAAAAATACATGTCTCACAACTAAAAGGTGGTACTTTTTGCCCACTCACAGCAGTTTACGCTGAACTTTTTTCATGGTTATTTGGTGTAAAAGACTGAAAATAAAAACATATTGTTCTGAGCATTGTCGACAACTTTTCCAGACAGGGAAAACAGAGGTTTTTATTACTTAAGAAAGCAGAGTTCCCAGAGGGCTGGTCTGCTTTTCTTCCACTCTTCCCTTTAGGATTTTCTGAAAACATTTCACTTACTTTTGACTCTGGAGTACATTTATTGGCTTTTATTTTTAGGGTTTTGTGTGTACCTCCCGTGTGCACGTTCCAGCCCTGCCTTCTGCCTGCTTTCCCATGCTGACACAGGTATCACAGCACTCTTGTTTATGTATGCTCACTCAAACGTGACTGAAGGTTCAAAGTGGTGGGGGTGCTTGTTTCTTTTCTTTTCTTTCTTTTTTTTTTTTTTCTCAGCTGCTAGGCAGAAATTTGCTCTCTGCCTACAATAGGTTAGGCTGGTTTTAAGTCTCTAGGAAGAGCCCTGACGAGGTGGGGAGCCCTCAGAGGGGCCTGCTCCTGCCCCAGGGCATCCCCTCATGCAGCAGGCGGAGGGGCAGTGAAGCTGGGCTGCGGCCCCCAGCTTCCTCGCCACACACTACGTTTCTGTCCTGGCCTGTGCCCATGTGGACAGGAGGTCAGGATTTTTGCGGAAACGGAAACCTCTCTGCCCGTCAGCTCCCAGGGGTATCCCCCAGCTGGCAGCCCATGCCCTCCCTTCACTTCCCAAAGCAAAAGCTAAGCAGAAGCAGTGCAGCGAGGTCTGAGAGGGCAAAACACGCCTTTGTCCACCCCCTTATTATCCTGAACAGCTGGGTTGGAGCCACACAAACCCTGTGGCCACAAATGGCAATATTAACTTTAAAAAGAAAATCCTATTTTTGATTGGCCTTGCCAGCTGCTCGACAGCACAGCTTTCCAGCAACTCAGAATTTCTTTGTAAATAGGGAATCGTAACAAAATAAGGAACAAGAACATTATATGACGACTGAGGTTTAAACTGGGAAGGCCAAATTTACCTTCTCGGTTGCACCTAAATTAATAATCTAATTTTGAAAAGAAATCAGAACCTAAGCAGCTGCTGGTGGCTTTCTTTGAAACTGTTTTAGGAAGAGTCAGATTATGGTTTTCTGAGTATTTGGATGCAGATACTATAAAAAACTGATAGCCTATTCTTAGAAAATACTTTTGTTCATTGTTGATTTTTTGACCTAGCAATCTAAATAGTAAATATACAAATGCTTTAAAACTTAAGCCCCATAAAAAGTATATTGTACTCAACAGAGGGGGCCCAGTGTATATTTCTTGTTCAGCACAAGCTGTGATAAGATTAGTTGCCAAGTAACCGTTTACTTCCCAATATTTCATGTTTTTTTAAGCTGATAAGCTTCACTATCAAACTAAACTGTTTAATATTTGGTGTCTTCTAAAAAGTGATTTTAAGTGTGATTTCTCTAAAGTAATGGGTTATTTAAGCCTTAATTCCATGTTATTTAAATATTTTGTTAAGGCTAAAGCTTAGTTTTTTAACTGATAAATCTGTTAGTGTGCTTAAAATAATTCTTAAGCATTGAAACTTTGTTAGTGGCTTAATTCAAGAGATCTGTCTACACCTCTGTAAAGGAAACTAATACATTTTTAGTTATAGTTGCAAGGTGTTAGGAGGTACGGTGGATGTATAGTCTTTCTTTTACATCCAGAACTGGGTTTTTCAAATACAGAGTCCTATATCAACACAGCAGTTATTATTAATCCATGGGTGATGTGCCAGGAGACTTGCAGTTAAATTCACAAACCTGCTACCCACTCAGGAAAATCCCTGAACTCTGCTAAGATGGAAAGAAAATTCTCACACCAAAAGCAAGGAGCAGATATAAACTGGCCATGAATAAATGGAGGCTGAAAATTAGAAGAGGGTGTCTAAGCATCACAGCACTGAAATCCAGTGGCAGCCTTACAAAGAAGCGATGGGGCAAAACCTCTCCATTCTGTGAAGGTGAAGCTTGACCCACGTACGATGACAATGAGATGATGAGGTTGCTCATGACAACAGACTGCTGAACCATCTAACTCTGGGATCTTGCTTTTTGGTCTGTTTTGTTTTTATGCAATGGTAGGAGCTCGGCTTCCTGTTCTGTTAAGCTTTCATTTACTTGGCCACAATAATCAGGAGAACTGAACTACGAAGCTGTGACTGTTTCCAGTACAGGGCAGGAAGGTGAACAGATGTTGATGTTGAAAAATGTTAAGATTGCAGAACTCAGGCACACAAAATTCAGGCAGTCAAAGTAGGGAATTCCAGGTTAAGATCTCCCTGCACACCTTTAATTGACATTTTGCCTGGTGCAGGTGCAGGCTGCACCTCATTTGTATTCCAGCTGCCCAGATTAAGGACATTCAGGCGATGCCTGAGTTTTTTGCTGAACCAAAACTTGAATGTATGAGGTGGAGAGCATCCCCCCCTCTCCTTTTTCCCTGAATGCATTTTTGCTCTCCGTCCTGCAAGTGTACCTTGTTTCTTACACAGCCTCCCTCTCCCTTCTGCCTTCCCCCGGACCCTGCACACCGACCTTTCCAAGGCTGCGTGTCTCCCTCCTTTTTATTTCTGCTTATCTTTGTGACATGCAGCCAGCCCGTGGAGGGTGCAGCGGATGTGCTGTGCCCCAGGGCCCAGCGGGGCCGTGGTAGGAGGGTGCAGCCCGGCACCTGCTGAGCCCCGTGCGCGAAGCATGACCGGCTGCGCCTGCGGGGTGTGTGGGAAACCTGCAGCCCTAGAAGTGGCTGCACGCTTCAAGTCCGCTGTGGCTAATTAAACCCTTTTCCAGCACACCAGAGGAAAAAAACAAGTAATATCCATCAGCCTCCTGCCACCCAAACCGCAGCATGCGTTAGAAAGTCCAGTGTCGGCTTCACTTTCCGTGACTTTTCCCCTGTGTGAAACAGGGGTGCAGTTGGGTCAGTATGTTGCAGTCTATAAAGGAAAAGCGTTGCATAGGTGTGACTATTATTAGCTGCTTAATAGAACGAGACAGAATTAAAAATGAACCTGAGGCAGACGGTGTGCTACAGCAGTGTCAGTTTAAACTCAGTTAGCTGTAGAGTTACCGCTGAGAACTACGAAAGTGCAGGGAACAGGTAACTGCTGTAGCATTCCTGTGACTCTGTCAGTGATTTCTCTCTAGCAGAGTCAAATACAACAGAAACCGTGGAGTTCCTCTGTGGCTACAGAGACGGACTTTTGGCTCACATTTTTCAATGTCTTTGCAAAAAAAAAAAGATTTTGAACAGTTGGTTTGACTTCTTGTCTTCTTATAGCCTAGCCAAGAACTTTCCTGACAGACCGCTGTGTCCTCTCATACTGTGGGAGCAATGTGGTCAGTGCAATTGCTCTACACAGCCGCTTTCCCTGAGTCTAGGTGATAAGGTAGTTTTGGTCACCAGGAAAGAAGAGGGATGACTTCCTATCCCGAGATGAGCTTAGAATCAATGCATCAGCAAAACCTTTCTGCCTTACGTCAGCTCATGGAAGAGTGGCCATGTGCAGAGGCGGCTGGACCGTGATCCCCGCAGTGCTACGGGGGGTTGAGAGGCGATGTGAAAACCTGCAAGACTAAGCTGGGAAAACCTGTGAGGTTTTCTGAGTGAACTTCTGTGCAGTGAGGGAGCAGCAGGGTGTGCAGTTACACAGCCATCCATGTTGCAACTGCATCCAGTGCAGGGAACTGTCTTTTAACAGGGACAGTTTCCCCCCTAACCCCTCCTACCTTCCACTGCTACCTTTCAATACAGTCCCCCAACCCGTTTTCCTCTGATTGTGTAACATCTCATAAAAGAAAGTGCTTGGTTGAGATGGTGGTTCGTAACAATGAAACTGGTATATGTAACTTGGAGATTTTTTCTAGAGAGCCTTTGTTTGTGTTTTAGTGATCCATCTCCAGCTTCTGCATGCACAGGCTACCACCGTGTTCCCACTGAATTTCCGAGTGTCAGTCCCAAGTGCTACTGGGTTGTCTCCACTGCTACTTGTGCCTAAGCTTTAATTTGAAGTTTTGTTTTTTTTCACAGTATTATAGGTAATAGCTGTATTCAGAAATAACATACTGGATACTTTCCTACAGTACCTAGAGAGGCAATATTGTACCAAAAAATCTGTACTGATTTTTCCTAAAGGAACTTGGAAACAAAACAGTATGGCCATTGTATTTCAAACATTAGAGCAATTGTTTAGTACATATGGTGCAACCCTAAATTTCTCTGTCAGAACATGGTGCCAACTCTGAGTCTCTGTAAATTATGGTACTGTAGGCATGCACATGTTTAAACAAGTGCTTTCCTATCTTCAGGTTATATAGTCATATTTATGTATATGGTTTGGAAAAGCCAGACAACACTCTGAAGCGATAAAAGGCAACCTAAAACATATGCTCATTTTTCACACCATTGTACTTTTAAAACAAAGCAAAACTTATTATGGGGCTTCGGTTTTCCTATAAGTACATTGGCATTTGTTATATATAAATACTAACGATGTTTAATCTTGTATATCATAAAAACCTGTAGGTAGAAAAGAGAGACCTAGTGAAACAAGTGCAGATAAACACAGAATAATTCATTGCCTGCAGTTGAAAGTATTTTGTGCTCTAGCTTGTGTTACTACAGTACACTCATAAACCTGTGACTCTAAACATCTTTAAATTACAGGTTTAGGCAGCCAAAATATTAGTGTAACTGGTTTTGGATTCAACAGGCTACCTAGTGGCTTAACCTACTACTGAAGGTCAGGAGAACATAACTCATCCTCCACAATGCCTAGACATCACCAGCTATGCTTCTGGAGATGTCCTGGAAAATGAAACTGTGAAAACATTCCAAGAGCTTCAGTGGGATTATTGTCTATGACAAGATCCTCTTCGACAATACACAGACCTTGGTGCACATAATACCCGATAAAAATCAAAGCTCCCCCTCGGGACCACTCTGCTTGCTGTACACAGTATTTCAAATGGGTTTATAATACGTGGAATCAGCACCATCAGTGATGAAAACTAGCTTCCATCTTCTCACCCACATTCTCAGTTTAGGCATTCATTGTTCTTTTAAATGTCCTATTTTCTTACTTTTAAAAACAGGTTTCCCATGTGCCGTAATACCTAGCCCTGGAAGATGCTAATCACTGCACTGTACTTCTCCCTTTATGGACAAAACAGGCTGTCCTCTGAGATACTATTTCTGATTTTTTAAGTCACAAAAGTGAAAATATATTTTCCTATAATATTTATTATTCTTATTGGAATTACTGTATGGAAACAATGGCTGTATAGAATAGTTAAGACACTGTGCAAGATTAATTGATCGCAGGATCAGCAGTATTCTCAAAGAGCATTAGCTTTTCCCAAGATAAGAATATTATTACAAATTAGAAGAGGACTGTAACAGGCAGTGCTGGCCCTCAAAACCAAGCCCCACATCCACCCCCACACCGCTGCTGATTTCAGTCTAAGCCTTATGCACTAGAGTGCTGCAAACGATGGTCACATGTGAACAACTTAATTCCCTAATGCATGTGTGATCAGATAGCATAAGAAAAGAAGAGCATCTCCCTGACTGAAAAACATTTGGATTGATGGCTGCTTTAGAAATAATCTATACGAGAAACTAAAAGGTAAGCATGTTGTTTTGATTAGAGAGCCAGACCAGGGAAAACATTCAGAGGAAAGCTAAAGCTTTATGGGAAAGTGAAGAAAGAAAACTGCAGAAGGAAAGGAGGCGAAAAGTTTGGTTTGTAACTGAAGAGGGCTTTTGTTCTTGTTAGTATTAGAGGTTAGTATTCTTTTCAGCTATAAAGGATAATTTGGGTTATGCTGATCTTACGTCGCTGAGACAGGGAGCTGGACAGATTCTGGAGAAGAGAAGCGTGTGACTCATGGAAAGAGTAACTAGTGAAGAACTTGCTCGACTTGAACTCTTGCTTATAGGGATTTTATTTACCCCTAGGGAAGGGTGAAATTTTCCAGTTTGGCATAGAGCTAAACTACTTTACCAGTGAGAGAGAACTCAAAGCCTCCTTTGCTGAGAAGATAAGCTTTCATGTTACAGGATAAAGGCTAACGTGTAATGAAGATTATTGCACAGTGAGAGAAGAAAAAGATGCCTTAAATCATGTTTCTGTTAACTGTGAAAACTAGCTAATGGAGTATTCAACATAAATGTTGTATTTAACTAGACGGTCACATTAACTTCTTTTCAAAACATAAGACAAACCATTACACATTTATTTACAGCAGCTGACACTCTTACCAAACAATTAAGAAAAATGTGCCCTGCTTTGAGGGACTGAGAATCTCTAATAGCTCTTTCATAGAATATGATGCTTGTATTCTTTTGCTTGAAAAGCTCAGAGAATTCAGTCAAAACTCTCTTATTTTTACTCCTGATGTGAATAATAAGCCACCTGTATGGTAACAACACTTAAGGGCACTTAGAAAATTTTACTGTGGAAACATTTGGAAAGAGCTAAATTCCAGAAAATTACTTGCTAAAGAGGTTTAGTTTATATGCAAATTCAGCCTCAGCTAATCTGTACAAGCATGTTTTAATAGAAAGGAAAAAAAACCATACTTCCCAAAGGTGCTGATCAGAGCTCTTTAAAGCAGTCTAAAACATGCATAAATTAAGTAAAACTCCCCAGCTTCTCCAGAACAGGGCAGAACTTAATCCTCAGGAGTCTGCCTGCCTTGGGGATCACAGAGAGAGAGAGATGCCATGAAATTGGGATGCAGATTCCAAACAAACACTTTTAATAAATGACTTATGAATACGGAGCTTCATTTTTTTTTATAAACCCTACTTCAAAATATGAGGGAATACTTAAACTGCTGGTGTGAATCTTTTGTTCAGAGTAACTAAATATTTGTGTAACTTTGTAAAAAGACTTTGTTCAAGCTAATTGTGTTGTCAAATCACCTAGATCCTCTCTGCAATAAAAACAAATCTTGACTTCTTTCAGAAGAAAAAAAACAATACTCAATTTAAAAAATAATATAATAACAGGTAGCAGGAATTCACTGTGTCAGCCCTATCTTTGAGCAGAGCTAAATTGTTTAGTAGAAATCTATTCTAGTCTTTGAAAGATGTGATAACAAAGATGACAAGAGCAGACTGAAGAACAACCATATGATTATGGCCTGCAAAAGCTGCCTTAAATAATGGGACACTGAAAATGTCAGTATTTTATGAACTGAACTATAAAGAATCACAAGAGATTTTTGCAGACCCTGAGAACGTTACGTAGTGTAGCTTAAGCAAAACTGGCAAACACTCAAAAAAACCCCCACCAGTGTTTTTGCCAGTCAATGCTAAGGATTTACATATGGTCCTTGTTCAGGTTCTCTCAACTGGAGAGGGTTTCTCTCAATTTAAATAGTTGGCAGTGACAATTTCTAATTTAGATAATTGCAGTTGCCTTTAAATCAACTCTGCTTGAAAAAACTCCTGCAAGGTTCCCTCGCTGGGAATCACCAAACTTACCATCCTGGAGAGGAATCCTGATCCTTGTCAGTCACGGGTACAGCCTCACAGAACATGAGACAACACAGGTGAATTCAGCTTAGGAGTACAGGAATTGCTTATCTTAGGTCAGGGATAGCCATCCACATGCTTTGACTAGAAACAGACAAGAAGCTTTTGTACAGAGGCAGATCATTCTTTTTTTTTCTTCAGATTCCATCTTGTCAGTTCCAGATTGTACATACTCTGATAGGTCAAAACTGTTGTCCTTGAAAATTCTATGCTTGTTTTCAAAGAAAAGGATAGAAATCTACTTGTTTGTTTGTTTTCTGGAAACTGTAAGATTTAGCACGAGCAAAGCTAGCAAATTCACCTATGCATGGATCCCGAATCTAGAAAATTTTGACTGTATGCTGCTGACTAAAATTCAACACACGTAAAACGAGAAAAAGAAAAAGGGGCTACGTGACCCAAAAGCGCTTGTTACAAATGCCTGCTCTCCCGGATGACCCTAATCTGGACAGAGAGTGGCTCTACTCTTTACAGTCCAACTACCTGTGATTCAAACAAGAATCTGCCTCACAGACGGGCCTTGTAGCACTGAGGCACATAACCAAGTTATTTCCACGTAGGAATACAGATGTGTGTAGCTAAGACTCTGTGCAGGCTGTTCCTAACTGCTGCATGTGACGTTACATTGTCCTGTAAGTCTGCACGTTGCAGTGAATCAGCCTGCAGACATGCAACAGGAATGCCTGCTTTTGTGTGCAAAAGGCTTCTAAAGAGACCTTCAGCATGCCTCCGCAGAGACCCGCCTGTGCAGGAGAGAGGAGCCCCCTGGGAGGAGTGAGTGAGTGCATGAGCGAGGGAAAGAGCGAAAGCCTGCCCCTCAGGTGGGCTCCCTTTGCTGGCGACGACGAGCTGTGGTTGCGTGACTCACCGGCTGGCCGTCACGGGAATGTCTGAGAGCAGGACGACGTCGTGGGCACGCTGCGGATGGACCACAAGCCGAGCACTGTTTAGATTCATCTGCTACTGCTTTAGGGAATCACGGTAAATTATGATGGCAAGCTTAAAACAACTTGGCAATTATAGAGGCTTATTTTAAACACAGCTGTTAAGGGAGAATACAAATCTATCATTTTCATAATCATCCTTTGTTTCTGCTCTGTGTCCTGAGCCCAACAGAAGACTTGCAAAACTGCCTCTAACCTTAGGAATGGAAAAAGGATCTCGTGACAGACTTTGAGGCAGGTTAAAGCCATTGCATGAAGTACTCTACACTCCACATGTGGGCTTCAATCCAAAGGCAAGCAAAATCCTGGCATGTATCAGAAACAGTGTGGCCAGCAGGACTAGGGAAGTGATTGTCCCCCTGTACTCGGCTCTGGTGAGGCTGCACCTCAAATGCTGTGTTCAGTTTTGGGCCCCTCACTACAAGAAGGACATGGAGGTGCTGGAGCGTGTCCAAAGAAGGGCAACGAAGCTGGTGAAGGGTCTGGAGAACAAGTCTTACGAGGAGTGGCTGAGGGAGCTGGGGTTGTTTAGCCTGGAGAAGAGGAGGCTCAGGGGAGACCTTCTTGCTTCATACAACTACCTCAAAGGAGGCTGTAGCGAGGTGGGGGTCGGTCTCTTCTCCCAAGCGCCAACTGAGAAGACAAGAGGAAATGGCCTCAAGTTGCGCCAGGGGAGGTTTGGGTAGGATATTAGGAAAAATTTCCTCACTGAAAGGGTTGTGAAGCATTGGAACAGGCTGCCCAGGGAAGTGGTTGAGTCACCATCCCTGGAGGTGTTCAAAAGACATGTAGATGTGGTGCTTAGGGACATGGTTTGGTGGTAGACTTGGCAGTGCTAGGCTAACGGTTGGACTGGATGGTCTTGGTGGTCTTTTCCAGCCTAAATGATTCCATGATTCTAAAATCAGTAGGAAGTCTTTCCATTGATGGCAGCTCAGAGATTGAAGCCTTTGGAGAAAAACAGTGTATCTACTTGTTTATGCCGCTACTCCACCTGTTGTGGGGCTGTGCACACAATTTAGGATCACAGTCCTTGCTGAGAACTGCTAAGCAGCTCCTTCCCCCATTCTCCTCCTGGTGTCCCACGACGACCACTCTAGACCAGGGCTTCCTGCTACCGTCCCTTTGCACAACGAACACAGCAGCATCTGAACTACTGCTGGGCGTGCTCAGCCTCCCTCAGAAAGAAAAGCCCTTAATTAGAAATCTAGTATGAGGTTAGTATGATAAGGACGACTCAAGTCACTGGCTTCCTCTGACCTCCCCATGCCTGTTTTGCTCAGGATCTTGCAGGCTGTTTGGGACAGCTACAGTGCAGCTGCTCCGAGGCGAGGAGCCTGAAGCAGTCATTCACATCATCTCGATCTGGCTTGTTGCAAACCATGTTTTAATTATCTAGTGTGGTCAGTCCCTGCCCGGCCCTTCTTGGCTAAGCCCCTTTGTTACAAGGCCAGACTGAACCTTCTCTAAACACAGCCGAGGCTCTGTGCCTGTCTGGCTTGCTTCTCTACAGTACTCTTATGTTGCAACCAGCCTGGTGGCAAAATCAGCTGAGGCTGTGCCTGGCATTGCGTTTGAACCTAGGTGTTTAGCCTTTCTCTGGGGTCTGCTTCATCCCTTTGGGCACGTCTTAGCTCTTCTGGTCGCTTCTGGTCCTCAAGTTCCCCTCCTGCTGCAGCCTGGCCCACTGTTAACCTGCGGGCCTACTTTCCTGAAACAGGTTTCCACCCCACCCAAATCGGGCACGAGCCTTACCTGTTTCCACCTGAGGCTGTTGTTAGGCACAATGCCACAGCTCGGCATGGACTTGCAGGATAACTGAGGGTGGAGGGGATCCTCAGAATTCCTCTGGTGCAACCTCCTGCTCAGGGCAGGGTCAGCGTTCAAGCATCCTGATGCAAAACTCAGACAGACACACTGCAGACTGACATTAAACACCTCTGCAGACACCTTTTGCTATTGGAGAAAATGTGATGGAAATGAAAGCCCAGCATTTTTCTCCCTGCCTACTTTAAAAAAAAAAAAACTTGTAATTTTCATTTCACCACCTTCCACCACAAACCTTGAAAGAGCAGCAGACAGAGGACCCATACACATATCACAGCCTCTAACATTGGTGTGGCTGGGAGCTGCTCCAAATGCATCATTAAAAGTAGTATTCCGCCCTTTTTTTTTAATCCAAAGAGCCAGGATCTGCTGCTCTGTGTGCCCAGCTGGTCTTTGAACAATTGTTTACCCTGACAGTCAAGCTCAGATGCTAGTTTCTAGCACAGCGGTCTGAGCAGGGCTGGTTTTCTCTCTTTGTGACCTGGACAGCAAGGCAGCAGTAGACAGCAGAAGCCCCAAGCTGCCCACACAGCATCACCCTAAGCTGTTGGGGGGAGGCAGGGGGACACCAAGCACAGATGAGGGCACAAAAATGTTACCTCTCAGGTTATTGAGTGGCTGCTGCAGTCCTGTGCGCTGTCCCATGAGCCTTGTCTCCTCTTCCCATAGTCTCACACCACTTCCGTGTACTTCCCTTCCACTTATGCCAATGGGCTTGTCTGCCTGGGTTATGAAATTATGCAATCTTTAAGACATTCTTCAAAACTGATTCAAATCAATGTTATTTTGCACACATACTTTTTCCTTCAGCTTTCATACGTCTGGGCAGCACACAGCGCAACAGTGAAAAATCAGGATTCACTGCTGAAGTTTATTTTTGTAGAGGTTAGTATTCTTGGCATATGACATAGCCATGCTGCGAGAGTTTTCAAATATTAGTTGTAATATTTACTTTGCTTTTGTCAAGAATGTGAGAATGTGTTAGTTTAAACATGTCTTCTCCTAAGGTAAAGTGAAACAATTAAAGGTATTTTTTCATTTTTGTGCTCCTTTCCACCTAATTTCCTCTGTAGTTTATTTATTTTCAGCATACATGGCATCGTACAAAGCAACAAGCAATTGCAAGGAATAGTATAATAAAGTTCAATGGATATTTTAATTGTTTTGTAGACAAGATATATTTATTTCCTTGAGGGGGAGAATAATTGCAACAGCATAGCATGGAGATTTTCATATCTTGAAAAAAAATCTTGTATTTCTGAACCAGTTATTTTATGTATGTGAGGATAACCGTGAAACTGCCAAATATCCTAGTAGAGAT
This sequence comes from Chauna torquata, assembly GCA_013399475.1. Lineage (NCBI taxonomy): Eukaryota > Metazoa > Chordata > Aves > Anseriformes > Anhimidae > Chauna > Chauna torquata. The sequence goes on from VXAL01003049.1 coordinate 97,963, forward strand.
TTCTGGTAGTTCAGGAAAATGGAATTCTAGACAATACAAATCTGCACAACTACTTTTACTATGATAGTTATGTCAGCAACTTGGAAAGAAGCCAAATCCTACTTGCCTTTAGCATTTTGTTGGATATGGTGGTGGTCAGTAGTGACAGACTGGCATTAGATTTTTGCCAAAATGGATCTAGCTTTCATTGTGACTTAATGAAAAGGAAAAAAAAAGTCCTGATGACAATCTCTTTTGGTAGTAGTCCAAGGGGGAAAGATGATCATTACTTTGGCTATCACTAGTCTGTCTCCTTTTCCCATCTAGACTCATAGCTCTGGACTATCTGCGTGCTAATCTGACTGCTTCAGACACCCAATGTGACACAGAACCCATGTTGTTCCAAGATGTGAATTCAAATACAGAGCAAGCTGTAAGTCTCCCCATAAAAGCTCGTTCATCCCTGAAAAGCTAGGCTGCTTCGGGCGCTTGTGACTCTGAATCAGGAAAGCCGGTATCATTTATCGGCTGGCATGTTTGCACAGCGCCTAATGCAACAGAGCCACGATCACAGTGGCAATAACGATTCACTGGGGGAAGAAGACTTCTTTCTGAGGAGGAGCTGGGGATGGTGCTACAAAGATGCATTCATAGTAGCACACTGAAGGAAGAGGAAGCATGAGGGTGTTTACCCAAGGTCATATAGTGTGAGTTGCACCGAGACACGCAAGGGTTGATCATTACAGATTCTCAATTCACAAAGGAGGGCCACCAGCAGCAAATGGCTTCAGCAAAGGCAAGCCACTTCTTTCCAAGCCTCATGCATTAGCCCAGACCTAATCTATCTGAGTTCCTTGGAAGTGAATGTAAGCACCTACATGAATACAGCAAGCTGGACTTGTCTTTTTGTGAAATATTACTGATGATATTTACACAGTGATAGCATTCAGGAACTGCAGAGGCCTCAGGATATTAGTTGCTAACCATGGAGTAATTACAGTTTCTGCCCAAAGAAACAAACAGCAATCATGGTTGGAAAGTACAGGTCTGTACAGCAACATCAGCACGGTCTTACTCTGCAAATCTACTTCATCTATGTGTTTAGAGTCACATGCACTTTACTTTAGTGACATAATAAAGGTCAATTACTTTTTTTCCCTGCTCTGATGATAATGAGATTAAGCTGTTCTCTTTTGTTCAAAAGGAATACCTTCTAAATTAGAGTAATGTATACCTGTACAAGGCTGTGGCTAAACGTACAATTTAGCCCACAAAATACAGGTTTTTTTTGCAGATACTTGCCAACACCAGATAGAGGTCTCCAGCTGATATTCAGTTTACAAGAAATTACACAGACTGTTCTTCCTCCTTTAGCTCAGAAGAAGTTTGGAGTAATACCACTGAAGCTAGTGGAGCTACACTACTATAGAAGCAGTCTTCTGTAGACATAATTGCAGCTGAACACAGTGTTCAGGTTGAACTCTCACACGTTAATCATGAGCTCCCAACTCAGGTCTCCTTGCAGGCCAACGCTTGCTGCCTGGTGGATCTAGAAGCGCGCCAGGACCTCTTGCTGGCCGTGCAGCCTGACACATTGGGCACTGCTGATCATTCAGCTTGCTGCCTGGCTAACCCGGGCATCGGGTCACAGGAAGACACTGTGGCACTGCTGTGTATGGAAGGCTGGGTCATCACCCATGCTCAAGTAACTTCACCCTCAACATAACATGCACCTTCCCTGCAGACTCCTGCTAAGGCCCCTGCCTCTCTCTATGAGACACGAGGCCACAGTCCTGTCTCCTCCATTTGCTGAAAAAGGACTGTGGAGGTCTGAGTGCTGCCAACTTTGAAGGTTCAAAAACGATTGTCCTTCACACAGTCGATGTCTTTTCCATAGAAGCTCGGGAGGCAGCCAGAAGAGTTTTCTCTCAAGCAGCAATACTGTTTACTAGAGGCTCCCCAGGAGCTTCAGCAGCCACTTGGCTTGTTTCTGAAAGGCCAGCACCTAGCTGTTTGGTGCTGGGTAGATGCACTTTCTGGCCTTTGGAAGCAGGGACTTCTGCATGTGAAGAAATTTTGAGCTGAGCTTTAGACAGCAGCAGCAGTTCACTGAAGTTCTCTCTTAGCTGTTAAAACTTCTGCCATCAACCCAATGTGTTAATGCAGCCAAACCAGGTCCCTAACACCTGAACCCTCCAGACGTGGGGGGAAAATAAAGTGGAAAAAAAAAAAAAAGGGACCAAACCTAGACACACAGACAAGAAAAGCATGGATTTCCTTGTTAGAGGAAAAAATAGAAGACAAAGTTCGATCTGCCATGTAAATTTGTGAGGAAGGCTTGACCTTAACCAATTAATCTCAGCTAATACTTAACATTTTTTTAAGGATGTTTTTGAACCTAGATCATTTTGTGCAAGGCATCCACCTTGGTGGATATATTTCCCTTGAGGTCCCTTACCATTTGCTGTACAGTAGCCAGTAATACACCACACTTGCCCCCTGTTTGACATGACTTAAACCCCACATTTCTTAAAAGCAACTGGCTCCCGCTGTGGAATGATGCAGTTTTTGCCCTCTGCACAACAAACTCTGCCACACAAGTAGTTGTGATCTCATTCCGGAAAACTTCTGAAGGACAGCGGCCTTGTGTAGAGCAACAATCCTGAGCACATCAGCTTCTCGCTACTTACTCAGTCCTCACTCCACCTCTCTGGTTTCAAGGTATTTTTTGTTCCCTAAACACTGTAAAGGTATTTAGCATACTCAGGTTTGACAATAATTAGCCTTTGGAAGACTGAACAGTTCAGTTGCTGAGAATGTCTTCCAAGTCAAAAAAAAAAAAAAAAAAACCCAACACAGATGTATACATTTGCCAAGAGAGAAGGCAATGGTCTCAACAGTTAATTTCTTAGTTATTTTCAAGCTGGAGCTACTTTCAGGCTTTATCTCAGCTTTTCTTCTGAACCACCAGAGTTTTAGTTCTAGTTTAACCCTCTGTGGATGTACAAGCCCCCAGTACTACTGCCATTTTCTTTTCAAACACTGGGTTTCCATTCAGAGTGCTGGAGGCACAGAGGCAGAAGCCTATACTATCGGCGTGGCTCCCTGACACTGTGACTTATTGAAAGCTCCAACTCTCATCTATTTAAAACATCTATTTATTTCTGAGCAGTTTTAAATAGATGAGAACTAAGGAGGAAGGGACTGCTGTGCTCATAATGCTGGCTCTTGCCTGGAATCTTGTCAATGTGGAACCCTTGTGCTCCTCGGGCTGGCTGTGTGGCCGTGCCAACAGCATTTAAGAGCAAAATCTCATCAGTTTGGAGCCAGGGTCGGTGTCCTTAAAGCTCTGGAGGAGAGCAGAGGAGGGCCTGAGGAGGAAGACCCGAATTCCGAGCAGCTGCATTTGCAAGCTGCTTGGTTCTCCGCGCAGTTTGTTGGAAAGAACTCCGACCCATTAGCTTCTGAGTATTTTAAGAGATGGAATCTTCAGGGCACCTCATGAACTTTTTTTCTTTATTTGTAGCGCTAAAAGGCGGCATCGGTTACGACACACTGGAGATAAACGCAGTCAGTTTTGCTGATACATTAACTCCAGGTGCGCAGCTTTGCCTTGTATTTTGACCTTTAGGAACACACGCTGCTTTACGAACACGAAGCCAGAGGAGAGCGCGGTCCCTCCCGACGCTGCCAGGCCTCCTGCTGGGTGCCACCTCACATCCACGGCCGCACCACAGGCACCGAGAGACGCGCTCGCCTTTAACACGCGGCCGTGCTTTCGTGCGTTCCCGCCCAGGAGGCGAGGCACGTACACAAAGCTTCCCGGGGTCCGGAGCCTCGCCTCCACCTGCCGCCGCCCTGCCCTCAGCCTGCCGCGCAGCCCCCGGCCGCCATTCGCCCCCCCCCCGCCGCCGCTGGCGTAGCTCAGCCGCGCTCGGCGCTGCGCGAACACAACAGGTACGCCACCCGCTACGCTGTCTGCGTAGCGCCCGCACGGGTGGCGCCCCCCGCCCCGTTACCTGGCGCCGGCCCCCGCGCCGCCTGACGTCACGGCGGCCCCGCATTGGCTGCGCGGGGCCGGGGCC
>VXAL01003049.1:103239-137707 GCA_013399475.1 Chauna torquata
AGCGCCCGCCCCGCCGCCCGGCTGGGGCTGCGGCTGGGAGCGGGGCCGGCGGCCGCCGCGGCGCTGAGGGGGCCCCTCCGGACCCTCGCCCCTCTGTGCTCTCCCCGCAGGGTCAACGTCTGCGGGGGGCAGTGCTGCCACGGCTGGAGCAAGGCCACGGGCTCCCAGAAGTGCATCAAACGTAAGTAGCCGGGTGGGTCGGGGGGTCCCCGGCTGCCGCCCTCGCCCCCCAGCTTGCGCAGCTGTCCCGCAGCGTCGTGGTGTGCCATAACACGTGGGTTTTCTTTCCTAAATCCCTGCTTTCTAACCCTCAGTGTTGCTAAAGGATGGACGGCGTCTGTCTTACGTCAGTTCTCAGCACAAAAGGGGAGAGTTTGCAGAAGTTAGTTTTTGCGGGGACAGAAAAAACCCACGTTAATGCTTTGGAAATTTGTTGAACAGGGTCTTAATAGGGTAAATAACCTGCCGAGAAACAAAGGTGGGGAGCAAGGAATGGCCACGTGCACACACTGTCCCATTGCCAGTGGCCTCTGTGATAATCCTGTGCTTAGGCTGCAGGTAGTTTTTGAAGCCTTGAACAAGGCAAGGGAGGTGGGTTTGGAGAAGCTCCTGTGCAGGAGCCCACCTTTGCTGGCATATCCACAAACATAAAGCACGTCCATAAAATAGCCCTGATCAAATCAATGCTGTCTTACTCAGGTTGTCCTTTCTGATGCAAAATGGGAAGAATCTGCTAGTTAGGCAGGATTCAGAGCTGACTGCAAGTGGCTAGACTGGAGTTATGGTGCAGTGAGGTCAGGGAAGAGCTGGAAAAGGCAGCAATGGCATCCCTCTTCAGGAAGCCCCTTTAGGTGTCAGCGAGATTGCGCAGGTCTTGGGACATTGCTTTGGTTCAGCAGGACAGACTTCTGTCCCTGAGAGAGTTGGAGGAAGCAGTGTTTTCAAGATGCAAACCGTGTTTGGGGGCTTTTACAGAGGCCTTTGTCCCTGTGTGGGATTTTTCACAATAGGGAGCAATCACATTTGTAATGCTCAGAAAGGTCAAGTACCTCTGACCTGCATGGGGCTGCTGCTAAGGGCTTTATTACAGTAGGCTGTTAAAGACAGAACTGCACAATATCCCTGGCCAACTTAGATATGCATTTAAAATTAACATTTTCAGTTTAAAGTAAATGCTGCTGTGTTGGGTTAGCCACCTTTGTTTCTTTTGCTTAACACACATGTGAAGTGCTAGAATGATTTCCTTCAACTTACACTGCTTGAGACATTATTTTGAGGCTAGTTGCAGAGCTTACTGAACACCTATGTTGGTTGAAAGACTAATCAAAGTGGGGAAGAAAACCCTGTAGCTTCAGGAGATTAAAAGTCAAAAACTGCTTAAACTGCAATGCTATTGTCAACCAATTTTATTTTCACTACCTTGTGGGGGGGGACAAATTTTGTTTTTGTGGCTTTGATTCACTCTTTATCTTCCAGTAACTTTTATTTCCAGATAATTTCAGTGCATCTTTAAAGTTTTGCTTATAGTTTTCTTTGCTTTCTCTTGTTTAAGTTTTGCCTTTTCAACTTCCACCCCATTATCATCCAACTGTTCTTTTTGTCGTTTTTTTTATTCATTTCTATTTTTAGGCTCTTCAGTAAGGCCTAAGTCAGGCAATTGGATTTTTGTGGGATAGCTGTGTAGAACCTCACTTAAATCCATGAATTGCTTGGTTAATTCACATAGTTATTGGAGGAACAAAGTAGCAGATAAAGAGTTAAAAGAAAGCTGGGGGGATTTTCTGTTTGACCTTTGCTTCTCGTTTTGTGCCTCTGCTGTTGGGCCCTCCTTTGCACTAAATGTTTTTGCTGCCTGCTCTGATGCTACTGATACCTCGCAGCAGTGGTATAATACACTTGGCTTGGATCTTCTCAGTTTTACCCCTCTTTTGGCAAGCCAAAGGAAGTGCTAAGTGGCCCGAAGTCGTCTGTTTTGTAACTTAGGAAAACCTTGAGATAGCATTGACTTGATTTAGCTGTGGAAGATTAGTCTCACAGTCCTAAAAGCCAGATACCTCCTTTTCTTGAACCTCCCGATGTTTCTTTCAGAAGAACAGAAACCCCCATAACTGAACAAATGTTAACCCCTTTGCTTCCTATCAAAATAGGTGATTTTTTCAGATAGCGAATGGTCAGTTCGAGTGGATTGTTCCAGTCATGGATTAGTTGTGCCACAAATGCAGGCACACCTGAACTGACTTCATGCAGAGTCCGTTTGGATCTGTCAGTGTTTATTAGCTCGGGCTCAGTATCACTTTAATAAGCTATTTGGCCTCTAGGGCCAGCTTATATTCTTTTGCATGGTGCAAAGCCTGAGCTAATAAACCCCAGACTCATACTGGCTCTTTCCAGGGCCAACTTCCATTTGTCTGCATCATGCTTCCAGAACCAGAGTGCTGAGAGCCAGCTCTGATCACCAGGCTTATTAGCTCAGGTGTAATCCCAGACTGCAACAAGCGCCATGTGTTTCTGCTATGCTGCACCTGTGTTAATAAGCCTGCCTGTAACCCACAGAAACAGGGGTCGAAGTGAAGAGGCATGGTCTTGCAGCCCCGGTGTTGTTGGTCTTCCCCACGCCCTTTCCCTTGCAGGGTGGCGTTTGCTGGGCCTGTTTTCTCGTGCACGGAGCTGGGGCTGCTATTCCCTTGGGTCTCTCCTGTCCCAGGCTGGTGGCAGCCCGGCTGTTTGTAGTGGCAGCTGTGTTACATTTCCCAAGGGAGCAGCATTAGGGGTATCTGAAATGTTTCTGTGTGGGTCAGAGGGCAGCATATGTATGGAGGGGAAAACCGGCTTTTTCAAGTAAATTCTGCTTTGGAGCTGAACTGCCTGTTGTGTTGGCAATGTTCATGTTCTCATTGAAGTCTTGCAGTCAGTCCTCAGAAGGTGAGCTTCTGGGATCCTGTTAACAACGGGGATGAGAGTGCCTACCGTAGCCAATTTTAGGCATGTAGGTTTTCTCCGCTCTGTGCTTACTATTTCAGTTTTACATTGTAAAGTTTTATCTTAAGGACTTCTTTTTCAAACTTGGTGTGACTTTGCTTGTGAAGAACTGCATAATTCTAATTACAAATATGAATCATAAAGCTCAACCTTAAAAGTATTCAGACCTGCTTTATGCTGGGAAGATGACTTCAAACCTTCAAAGAAGACCTTTTTGAAGTGTTCAGAACATCCACCTTTGGGTGAAAACACAGGTGGCAAAAATTCAACCGCAGCAACAAACACTTTGAAAGGTTATAAGCATGTGAAAGGGTTTTTGACAGATTATCTTACAGCCATGGTTATCAGAGGTTACAATCGGTGTAAGAGCAGTAATATACCAGCAAGGCTGGAGACATTGTGTTTTGTTAGTACTTGTTGCATTACTAGAGCATTATACAGACATTAATTAGCTCTCTAACATGGCTGTAAGGCAAGTAAAACCTAGAGTGTGGGTTTTAAATTATTTAATTTATGGAAATTGAGCCATAGCTTAAATGTGGCCTTGGACAAGTTCTGTCTGGAAGACCTGAGCTGGAAATTAGCAGTTCCTGTCTCTCAGCTGCAGGCTTATCCTATTCAAACCTGTTGTTTCCTACTTACTTGCTTCTAAGTTTGTATTAGTTAATATTACTACTTCCTACAAAATATGTTCTTTTGCTTGTTCTTTTTCTTAATGATTACAAAGAACCGTGTTTCATCTTGGGAAGTCAAGAAAGAAATTACCTATTGTATGCAGGATCTGATATCTCCAAAAAGATTTAACAGGACTGCCTTGTAATAGTAGACACTTTCTAGTATGTTTGTGAGTGTTCTCAATGTAAACTGAATAGTTTAAAAAATAGCATTGCCTGGAGAAACTCTAACTTTTGCTACTGTAATGATGTAAATTAACAAATGCTAGTGGGAAGGAGAGAACTGGTTGTTAATGGAATACTGATGTGTGAGCTTTGTGTTGCAGAGGCGTAAGGAAGGCTCATTGGGCGAATGGGTGAGAAAGTGGACTTTGCAGGGTTATGTTTAGAGTAAATTCTGCATAGGGAGAGGAATTACTAACCGCGTAGATGTATAATCTACATGCACCATCCTTGTCAATTAAGAAAGAATTTGTTAGCTGACAGTGTTGTATATGTGCATGCATGTATTCTGTAGATGGACACGAAGCGAGGATTTTGGAGTTGGAACTGGGCTAGGTTCTTTGAACTGGGTCATGAAGTTTTCTTTTCATGGTTGTGTGCCCAGACACCTTGGAAAGGTCATCAGAAAATAGGGCAAACGATATGTCTTTTTAATATTAAAAATTCTTTCTTTTGAAAGACTTCCTGACTCAATGTTAAATAAATGTGCTAGATATACAAGGCCTAACTTATTTTTTTGGAATAAGCAAATATACAATATTAGCGTCCTCCTGCTGCACAAGAAGGAGACCAACAAGCTGTGCTAATACTTGCTCTGAGGAAGGTTCCCTTCGTTCAGTTCCCAAATCTGCATGGCCTCTGCTATGTATTGCCATTCGGTTTCAGCCATCCTGTCCCTAAACCTTCAGAGCTATGGTTCTGGCTGTCATCACGTTAGCAAGCTACAGCTCCACCTCTCCTTCAGGACAAGGGCAATTCAGTGTAACTTCTAGATGCCCAGCTGTGCAAGACCTGGCTGGAGTGTGCCCGAGGTCGCTTCTAGCTTGTGCCCCTGACTTTTCTTGGAGGAGGTGAGGGAAAGGTTGAATGCTTACGTCTTGTTCTGATTTAGGGCTAGGATCCACACCTGGAAGCTTAGAAGCACATGTGGGTTCCCAAGTTTAGATGTAAAACTGTGTGCCACTAAGTGTTTTCATACTGTTTGCTCAGAATCTCCTCTTTCTCTGTCTTCAGTTAAGCTCTGAGAATTGGTGGTATCCAGGAGAGCTGTACTTCTGATCACTGGAATGAGTACTTCAAATGTTTGCAGCTGTGTTGGAGGTTTTGGAGGTTTTTCTGGTCATAAATGGTTCCCGAGGATTGTGCTTAATCAGTTTTGTGGCTTAGAGTTTTACCAAATTCTGTTTATTTACATTGTGTATACAAAGCCTAACTATAACAAACTCTTCCCAAATGTTTCTTCTTCACATTTGGAGATCATCTCAGTAAAAGCAGTATCAATCTCCTTCAAGTTATGTCTAAACTAAAGTTGAATGTTTGAATTTTAAAGAGACGTAAATACTGTGTCCTCATGTAAGTCACCTATGCATTAGTCCCTTTTAATCTATTCTTTGATGTTGCTTTTAAACACTTGGAAATTGGAAAAACCGAAAGCCGTTACTGGATTCGCCTCTGCTGATGTCGCTACTGTAATACGTAAATAAAACTTTTAGATTTCATGTACAAGGAGTAGCCTGGCTTTTGTGGTGGGTTAGCCCTCTGTGATAGTTCCATGTTGCTTTGTTGTCATTTGCTGTCCTCTGGAGGGGGGAGAGAAAGAGGGGATCCAGATTCTTGTAATTGTTGGCGTTGTCTGAATGAGCGAGCAGGGTGGGCTAATGGGAGCAGATCTATAGACTGAAACCCTTGGTTTCGATGACCTGAGGCCCATGGTATACCTGTTACAGGATTTAGTGTTTTATTTTGGGCTAGGTGTAGTCTGTTCTCATGGAGTGAATGCCACTATGAGCCTGAAAGACATTAGGTGCATTCTTGGAGTGTTCATGGTTTTTGGTGTAGTTTTTTAGATTTTTTTTAAAATATATTTTGTCTGGATCTGAAATAAACATAGTGCGTGTGCCTTAAGAAGGCCCCGCAACGTGAACAAAACCTCAGTAAGCGAGACTGATCATACTGGCTTCAAGAGAGGGTCCTGGTCCAAGCTGAAGCATGATGCAGGCGTGGAGCGTGGTGTTCGTCTCCCAGCCACGAGCGGCAGCCAGCTTCGCCCCTGCGTGAGGAGGGAGCAAGAGCAGTGGGCAGAGGAGCTGTGAGCTGCTCCCTGCCGCGGAGATGTGAATGTGATGTGTGCTGCTGCTGTTTCTGTGAGGAAACAAATTGTCCGCAAGTATGAGGAGAAACCTACCTACTGTTTTCGTTGTGACCCGGTTGTTGTTTTACTGGTAGCAAATATGGTTTTAATGATATATGGCCTCTATCTATGTTATACAAATATTATGTGTGCATATAGATTTAAAAAAAAAAAAAGACAACACACAAAAGAGCCTTAAAAGACACTTCTGTAGACTTCATGCTCCTATACTGAAGCAGACAACAGATTGATAGCTCGCTGTAGCAGTTTGTGTCAACAAAAGAAGCAGAATGTGGTAAATTGTGGTAAATCTATAGTTGGCCAAGTCTTGAACTTTCTCTGTTAAGACAGTATCAGAGGGAACCCAGAAAACTAGCTGTTTCTTTTTTTTTTCCCTTTCAGATTTGTCAGCTGTTTTTATTTGCAATGTGCCCGCAGTTTAGAAGCGATGCAGAAAGCCATGCAGGCTCTGGGTGAGCGCTGTGGTGGACGCAGCAATGCTGCGGTGCTCTCCTGACTCTGTCCGAAGCCAGGGCAGTTACGATACTCAACTCCCCCTCACGTGGCACAGCCTGGACCTGTTTCTGCCTTCAACGCTTGTGCCTCTTTTGCCCAGTTTCCCAGATAGTGGCACTCCTGCCTATAGGGCTGCTCTTCCTGGCAGCGGAGAAGGGAAGGAGCTGGCGGCAGGGTGTGTTCTCCTTCACGTCCTTCCTCTCCCATGCAGGTGGGAGCACAGCAAAGCGCCCATGCCTGTGGGATCAGCAAGCCTCCTGAAATCCTTCAAATGAAACCATGCATCACATAGGAATTCTTCACTGGTCCACTTCAAACATCTGATGCATTCCTTTATTGACATGGATGCCTGCGTAAACAGGAGCTCCAAGAAAGGAGGGACGCGGAGGAGAACACACCGTTCGGAAAAGGGTGGGTGCAACAAGGTGTAGGGTTCTGCGCTCCATGGGGCCTTGGGAAGAAGCTGGGCGCAGCACCTCTAGTGGTAACTCTGCAGCCTCCGCTGTGAGGTGTTGCATGTTAGAGACTGATTCTGCCTTAAAGCAGGTTTGGATTGCCTGGGAGTTGGGGGTTAGGGCAGGCAGGATGGAGAGGGGCACAGACAGCCCTCAGCTGACTCCTTGTTCAATTACTGCAGTGCTGAGTGTTAGCAGATTGTGCATGGCTCATGTTGTCAGTTGAGTCTGTTCAGTAACTAAAGTGGTCTGATACTGGGTTGGGTTTGGGTTTTTCTGCTTTAAAAGCATGAGTATTTCCCCTGTGTAGCTTAATTCACTCCCAGAAAACAGATCCTCTCCATTGACTATGGAAAGAATGCAGAGCTCCAGCGTCTCTCCACGTTTCTGACTGTACACAGGAGAACAAGGATTTCACATGTTAGCAAGTCAAGATGTTCATTTAAATACAGAGCTAGAAATAGTTCTGCTCAGCTGTGTTCTCTTAGCAAAAAGCAGGTAGTAATCCCTGTATCAGTGCAGAGTTTTGGAGAGCTGCTCTCTGATAGAGGGGGATTGATTTGTCCTGTATTAAGACTGGTTTTCTTCCATAATTCAAATCACTTTTTTGTTATCTCTAGATGGCAGTTAAGGCCTGGCATTCTGAAGAACTCAACTACATAGTGAACTCTTACTGAGAATTGATTGGGTTTAGGAAAACTTTTGTTCTTAGCATCTTAATTACTCTGTTACGATTAATAGTCCTTGGTGTTTGTTTTCTGTAACACTTCAGTTGTCTGAATCCTCCATCCAGTTAAAATTTTTCAGTTGTTTCTTTAATGAGTTTCTATTAGTTCATTCTGTTTCCTGCATATTTCTTTGGATGTATTTTGTAACAAAATGAATAAACAGTGTAATGAGAGAGGTTAAGAGAATTAAAAGGATTGCAGAACGGAGTGTTAACCACTCCAGCAAGCAAGAACAGCATGTAACATGAATCTTCTGGTTTCCTTAGCTTAGTCCATTCTGTAGTGAATGATTTTTTTTGTTGATACTGAAATGAAAGAAGGATGTATATAGCGTGTGAGAACTTAAATTTTGTTTGTACTGTCAGAATACGTATAATTCTGAATCTCAAATCATTAAATACTTCAAAATGTCTCCAATATTGTGCAGTCTAACTTAAGTTATACTGTGTAAACTCCATTAAACATATTAATGAAAATTCCAATTATCAACCAGCATGTTATATTCTTATGATTGATAAAATAATGTCCTTCTGCTGAAGTTTGGGTTTTGAAATATTTGCATAAGTTGCTATTGTTTTCTGATATATTGTAGCATTTAAAGGTAATTGTATGAAGATATGTAGAAAATAACAAAGTATGTTATGTAGTCCTTATGCTAGGAGAGAAACTTCTATTTTTATTTTTAAAAGAACTATGTACACCAAAGGCATTGGTTTTTTTTTGTTTCCCTCCTTTCTTGGAGGTCCTGTTTATGTAGGCATCCATGTCAATACAGGAATGCATCAGATGTTTGAAGTGGACCAGTGAAGAATTCCTATGTGATGCATGGTTTCATTTGAAGTATATTTAGGGAAAGAATTCCCCAAGACCATGTAGTTGCGATAAGAACAAAGTTCCTGTGTAGGAAGACACAGATGGTCATAATGTTTCCTCCATTAGTCATGTAGAGGTCATGCAGGCTTTTTGGAGCTAAATAATTGGCAGAAATGGCATTAAGTAATTTTAACTCTTTATAGCGTGGTCTGACAACATGGTTGTCTTACCCTCGGTCACAAATGCCTGTCTCCTCCATCCTCAATGACTGTGCAGACATGTTAGATGTACTTCTGGTAAAATTCAGCTGCTGAAAAGTGTTTGGAGAGAGATACTCAGATGGAGGTCTAGATCTCTGGAAAAGCACTAGGTGGTGAGCACCAAATGTTCCGTCAGTTAGGTTTTGGGTTTCTAGTCTCCAGTGTTGCATCCTCAATCCTGATGTAGGCAGTGCTTACAAAGTCTTAAGACTCAACGTGGTATCCACAAAAAAGGTCTAAAAGTGGTGAGCTAATCAGTAGGACATTTTGGAGAGCAGGAAACTATTATAAACTTTGCCCTTCTCCAGGATGTCAGCACCATATTCAGATTTTTCTGAGGGAACCAGTGGAGAATGCTTCTTCCCATTCAGAATCCCCAGCTTGTAGCCTCTCAAGAGAAAAGAAGCCCGTCCCCGCTTTTCTTTTGGTATTGGTGGGAGGGTCATCGCTCTGTCTTTCAACACAGCAGGAATTTGAGGTGCCTTTGTATCACGAATTTTTGTTTAGGATGTTCACTCAACCAAGATGTACTTAGGTTTGGTTTCCTTGTGTTCTTGAGGAATAGGAATCATGAACTAATGAAATGAGACAGTATTTGTTATACCTTTAACAGCCTATTCCCATGTTGAATGTAACAGAACTTGAAATTGCTGATCTAAGCACAGGTATATTAATGTCACTTCTCTTTTTCTATAAACTTGATACATGCATCATTTCTTGACCATTTGATACTGGAATCTGAAGCATTCCCACACTTCTAATCTTCCTTCCAACAACCGTTTTCTATTACTTGCCCTCTAGCGTGTATTTTGTCTGGGAGGCTTTACACGCTCCTCTGAGAGAAGATGATAAAAACACATCGGCTTAGATCATTATAAAGGATTAGCAATACTTCATTGGCAGCATGAACAATGATGTACACAGCACCAATGTTTGCAGTGATGAAAGCTGTTGGAAGTCAGTGCATTCTGCTTAAATTGATGCTTGACTGTGTGGTTAAGAAGGAAAAAACCCCCTACATTAAAACTTATGTTCAAGCAGAAAGGAAGGACCTAGTAGATGGGCTCAGTAGGCTTGCAACACTGTTCATTGTAGTGTAAGCATTGTGTGAAAGTATTAGACATTCAGGAATGACAGTGAAAAATGTTTGTGGTCATTTAGGTACAAACCAGCAGCACTCGCTTGACAAAGGAGATCCTTAAAGGTGGAGCTGAGGCAAAAAGGTTAGATGTGCAGGAAGCTTTTGGGGCCATCTAAATTGTTTATTGCGAGATTCTCATTAAAAAGTACTTTTCTCTAAATTTCAATTCTCCAAATGATCTCAAGATGCAAGGAAATGTGAGATGTTACTGTTTGAAGAAGGTGACTGTAAATTAATGTAAAATCAAAGTGATGAGCATCTATGTGGGAAGGCTTAACGATCTTAATCTGAGAATTGTTAGGAGTTTAATACAGAAGGTTTTTCATGACAAATGGAGTTAGTTGTTCCTGTATTTTGATCGTTTAGAAAGGTATAAAAAAAATTTTGATCAAAACTTCAATATATTCTAATACTCTATACTTACAGATTTAGTATACTAAGTTATGCTTAATTTAGTAGGTTTTAATTAAAACATACATTCCATACCAAGATACTTTCAAGCTATTATAAACCTTATGTTTTTAGGTCTTGCTCCTGCAAATGTTTATGTATTCTTTAACCAAAATGACATGAACGCATGCACTGAAAAGTGCATATGTATAAATCAGTCCCAAATACTACATACAGATGTGTTAGAAGGGTCTTCTAAACTTCAAGCCTAAGGATAATGTTGTTTTATGCCTGCTTTTCTCAAAGAATGTCATAAATACAGCCATACCAGGCCTGATAGGTGCCCATCTAGCCTGGTGTGCTGTCTGTGACTGGCAAGCAGTAGTTCATTAGGGGAAAAATGCATAAAAAGGATGAGCGTGTTGGGATAATTTCACCAAAAAACACTTTTGGTGTCTAGTGATTCAGGGACTTCCAAAGCAAATGTGGTACCCTGGGTTAATTACCCCCTCTGCCACGTGTGGAACAGAAGAGATGACGTCCTGTTCGCCTTTTCTCTGTTACTTTTGGGTTTTTGCTGCAAACTTCTGCGAGTTTTCTGTACTGAAGACTTGTAGCATACCTAGGCCTGACTCACACTAAAGAACTATTTCCCACCTTTGATCATCCCGGTTGCCCTTCTATCGACCTCTCCTGGATTCTTCTGCCAGGAAATCCTTTTCAAGATGAAAGGACCAGAACAATACGCAGCAAGCAGCCCAGGTGGGGGTGGGCTATGGGTATGTGTATACAGACAGGGGTCTTAGAATGGTGTTGTGTGGTGTTCTTGATTCCTTTTCTAGCAATTCTTAACACTTGTGGTTTTTTTTCATGACTCATGTGACTGAGCAATGAGCTGATGTTTTTATGGAGCTACTGACAACAGCTTGTTTCAGAGCAGTAGTGGTCTGCTTGAAGGCCAGCAATTTAACATGAAGTTAGGATTGTTTTTCCCTAATGTGTTGAATGTCATCTGCCATTTTATTGCCTAATTGCTTGAGGTCTTTCAGCAGTTATTCACAGTTCACCTGCATCCTTACTGACTCAAACAGCTTGCTACCTAATAAACTTAGCTACAGCTCGTAACTTAGACTTGGTTTATATTTGCATAGTGCTCTTTATGATGAGGAAGAGCTGGAACGCTTTGGCCCCATCAGGGAAGGACAGGACACTTTCTTCTGATGCGCGATTCCTAAATGGGCTCTGGGACTTCACATCTCTAACTGAAGTTTTGCTGTTGTGGAAACGCTGAGAACAAATGAAATGCAATGGTGTATCAAAGACAGTAACGAAATGCAATGCTGGATAAAAGCTTTGTTCAGAGAACAATAATAGCTTATAACAAAACCACCCATGAGGGAGCGGATTGAATATATTGCAACTCTGCGAGAAAGCTGAGCAGTATGAAATGGGCTGGTTAAGCAACAGCAGCATGTCAGTCAGTGTTGATTGCTGTCTGTCTGACTCAGTCACAGTAGGAAGGTTTGGAATTTAGAAGAGGGTGCCTCTGCAGGTATGATTTCCCTGAAAATAAACGTTCTTGATATGTATCTAAATGGTGTTATTATATGCACAGTAATATGTGTGATGTTGAACATGTACTACTCTTCTGAAATTGCTTTGGTTAGTTTTCTGTTTATCAGAAAAGCAAGTCTCTTCTAGAAGAACTGCCATAGGGATAACTTAAAGCAATCATTATGCTGTTGTACTGTTAACTTCAGTGCTGTTTTTGCTAGGAACTGTTGGTTAGCGCTACTTCCAATGAGCAAGAAGGCAAAACTCAGCCACGACATGCTGTGGAGAGCCGCTTGCTGGTCCATGGGTGTGCATGCGCCCATTGGGCAGGCAGCTCCCGTACTGCGGTAGTTACTGGGATCCAACCGCGCAGCAAGAAGTCTGTTGTCTGTGACTGCCGTGTCAGGGAGATGGGACTTAACACAGTGGGAGAAGAGAAAGCAGGAGTGTTAGGAACCAGTAGTTTACTAATTCTGCCGCTTATGGAACAAACTGCCTGTATTTTTAGTAGATATGGATTGCATGGTCTTAAAATTCCCACAAAAACCAACCCGAAGGAGCCCCATGTTCCTTCGCCAAATTACACCTATGGAAAGTGAGGGGAGGTTAGTTATGCTTCCATGCCCAGCCTTCTAAAGTGGCCAATTTCCTTGGCACAAGAAATTTTAAATGCTGAAACTAACAGGTTCAAAAAGCAGATCAGTGAACTCCTGACAGAAAACTCTGCTGAGGTCTATTAAACACAAAAACAGTGCTCTTGCTTAGAAATTGCTGAGCATCTCATTATTGAAGGCTGTAATGGTTCACACTTTTACTGCTTCTTGCCTAGTTCTTATACCCGTCCTTAAGCATCCACCTTAATAATGGGAGAGGAGACTGAACAAAATGCATCTTTGATCTGACCCAGTAAGGCTAGTCTCATTACTTGCATCTTTGCCAAGCTTCGTTTTGAATTTGTAGTCATGACCACAGCACCAAGCCTGTTGCTTTTAACAGGAGTGTATCAGCCCATTTTTCAGTTTTCAGCTTCATTCTTCTGCACTCCACTTTTTGAAAGCTTAGCTTTGTGGAAAATAATGGTGTTTTGAGTTAGATGTGCCATTATTGTTGTCTTCAAACAAAATAATTAGGTCATACATTTGGCACATTACAGCTGTCTTGAACATTTTTAAAAATAAACTGCTGTATTGTATCAATTAAAAGTTCATTTTAATTCTTTCCTAAAAATGTGATCCTCTGTTCTATTTTGTGATCTGTTACACAACGTTCATGGAGAACTTTGATCAAAGGGTGGATTGTTCTGAAGAACTAATGGATCGGTTTTTCAACCTGCTGTCACTGATCACGTAATTTGAGACAAACTGAGTCTTTTATAACATTTGCTGGACCTGCTGATGCTTGTTTTGTTACAATGCCAGATGTTAGAGTAATGCAGTTTGTCCTGCAGAGCTTCGTATGCTTTATGTACATATGAATTAGAGAAACTTTCTATGTTTACGTTGCTGTCAGTGAAGTAAGAATCTTCAAGTCTGGGTTTAAAAAAAAACAAAACAAAGATAGTCATTTCAAAACAGGTTCTATTTTCAGCTGCGTAGTTTTAAATTCATTGCAACCTTATTGGGTTCACTTTGATAAGTAAATAAGTTTTGTTAGGATTCTGAAGCATAGCTTTGGTTCCTAACCACAGGAAAAAAAGAGCTGCAGTTTTCTCAGTGTTGCCTTTTGTGCATGTATAAATTATTATTTCACTTATTTTGAGAGTTGAGGTAAAGAGCGATTGGTGTCCTAGCAGACTGGATATTTCGTTCTATTGACTGTCCATTTGGGGTGGACTTGCAAGCTTAATTTTGTATTTGATTTCTGTTTTTTAAATAACTTGTTGAGAAGCCTGTAGGTTAATATAGATGCATGTCCATGAATCTTAAGAAATATACTTTCAATATGAACATGTTTCATGTTGTAAAAACGGGACTTTTAAAACTAATTTTTGCAGAAACTTGTATCATTTCTTTCTAAAGCACTCCAGACTGTGTCAAAACTGTTCCACTGTGATTCTAACACTGTTTCTACAGCTCACCAAGGTGACGGGCTCACTGTTCTGGTTTCAGTCTCTCCAAAGCCTTTTTGTCATAGTGCTGTTGTCGATGAGGAGTAATTCTTTATGAACACACCTCCTAGATTTGTATTACCTGCTTATTTCTCTTTGAAACTGTGGGTCTGTGTTGTCGCTGTCTGGTAGCATGATTCTCTCCAGACTGAGGAAGACAAAGTCGCATGAAGAAACTGGCGGATCATTTTCAAACAACCTAAAATGCAGTACAGACTGTTGTTTGTACTGTGTAGCTGTCAGATTTAGCAGCCTGTATTCAATGTTTTGCACTGCAGTAGAGAGAAGTTGCTGAGGCAGCTATTTTTATATTACATCAAGTAGGAGATGCCACGTTCTTTGCTTCCTTTTTATTTTAGACAGCAGGAATAGCAGAGAGCAGTTAGCCAGCAGTGACAAGATCTCGTGTGCTTTGTTCCAGTGATGACTACGTTTTTTTCCTTTTTATCTTTTTTCAGAGCAATACTGAAAGGAGACCTCGTGCATAGTTGTGGAGGAGGTGTGTTGGAGTGGCCTGGTTCGCCTTAGTTGTATATAACTAGAAATACAGGTGTCCACTTCAAAGAACCTTTTAAAAAGGGTTTTAAAAAGGTCCTTTTGAATGCGTGCTTTTTTCCGCTTTTAGAAAGAAAGCTTTGAAAGGCTCTTGTGCTCTTGGATCTTTAGTTGTTCTGAAAATATTTCCTTTTAGCAAGTAACGGTAGATTGGAATAAGGGAAATCCAGCGGGTGTGCTAGGCTTTGTTCAGCAGTCATGTGGTTCCGAACCCAGGAAAGGCCGCGGTCAGGCTCGCCCATAACTTGCTCGCTTTTCTGGTGCATCGCAATGCTCAGGGTAGCTAGGTACCTCTATTTTTTGCAATTTTTTTAGCAGTTAGTATTCCCTTGTAGCTCATGACAAATTCACCTTTGCTCCACTTCTTTACTCAATGAAACTTCATTGGAATTTAAGGCCCCAGAATTTGTTTCCTGAAGACATAATTCATTTCATTCATATGCAAATTTTTACTGTTCGTAGCAAAATCTAGGTCTTAAAGGCAAGATGCAAGAAAGAGTTGGCCTATATATTATAACATATGCTTGTTGTAAATCCCTTCTCAAGTTTACAGTGAAAATTTTCACTGCAATTTTACTTTTTTTTGTTGCCAGGGAGATTCACAATATGCAATTAAGCTAGTTCAGTCAAGTAGCATTCAAGAGGAGATAAATCGCTGAACAGCACATGGAAGGGGGGATTATACATGAGAGGAACACCACGTAAAGTGCAAGTTAAATTGTATGGCAACTCTAGTGCCATGTGTACCGATGGTACACGATACATCTGTATCAGATGGCATTATCAACTGACAAGTAAGTCCCACCAGGTTTACACAGTTCCATCCTAGCAAGTTTTTTTCATATGTATGCTTGTATGTGTACTTTATTTTATATATAAATATATGTATAAGAACTTGATTGAAGTGCCAAATGCTCTGATTTATTTGGATTTATTTGCAACAGGGCTGTGTACTTTTTTCTAAATCATTATGAAATTGGATGTACCTGAGTGTGCTGTGGTATTGTGTGTTCTGGTTTGTGATATGGTGTTACCTATTTTCGTAAAACCTATAGGCTTTGATCTGGCATATTATTTTGTCTATGTAAAGAGATCTGTAACAATATTAGAAGTATGCTCAGTTTGAAGGGGCAAAGTATGTTGCTCAGCAGTGTATCTTCTCATAAATGCTTCATTGTATACCACCTCTAAGGGGACAAATGAAGAATAATTTTGATAGATATTTTAATTCAAATTGTATTTTACTATTACATTGTATCCTCTGGATAAGAGAAGACGTTTGTCTTGCCATCTTTGTGTTACTTTAACATTCTCTAAATATAATAGCATTGTAAGATTACACGTCCAAAATAAATCCTGAAATTAGGCATACCTTTGTGGTGTTATGTATCCATATGGTCAGCAGCTGCTTTTGCTTTTTTCATTTTGTCTGCGAGATTTGCTTCTTCTCAATATTTCTTACTGATCCTATTTTAACTAAGTCTAGGAGATGGGTGTTGAGACTAGGCTAATTATTCAGACTCCCTCTATAGTCCATGGATAGAGCAACACAAACAGAGCGTAACTAATCCTATGTGAAGTCGGATATCTGAAAGTGAATTGTCTTTTGAAGCTACTTATCCCTCTACACTGGTGGTACAAAGAACTTACAGCAGCTAGGGCAAGATAATCACAAGCACCTGCCTGTTGCAGCCTCTAGGTGTAGTTATGTTTTTGTAGGAACAGTTTATGCATTTTATTTTATATTATTTTATTTTAAAATGTTGTTATGGTGGTAATTTTGGAGGGGATTGCAGCTTGGCTTTAGAGGGGCAAGGGCTGAATCACTTGATACCTCTCCACATCATTTTGGTCATCTATAATGTGACTAATGATTCACTCTAGGTGTCTGTAGGGGATCTATGATTTTATGTAGTAGTAGAATGAATCTAAGCCTGGATCAGCTGTTAAATTGTATAATCTGTCTATTTTTTTCATTGGTATGCAGTCTGGTTGTTATGGGGAGGCGAGATGCAAGGAAAGAGTACAGAAGACTAACAGGAAGATTTGAAACAATGCTATATTTCTTGATTTAACTTGTGCATTTCCGATTTTATTTTAGCTTACCAACATTTTACTTTTTTAAGCTGTTCAAATGCTGTGCATGTGTTATGTTGGAGAGCAGCAAAAGCTATCCCAACTTATAAACTCTTCTGTGGAGCTTAGCAGTGTTTCTGTTTCTTACTCCAATTAACATTAGCAATTAACACTTTTTTTAAATTGTGGGGTGGGTTTGCATTTCCCATCATTCTTTGTTTCACAGGTACTTTTTAAAATGTCTTTTCGTAGCTAACTGTGCACCACCGTGCCAAAATGGAGGGATGTGCCTGCGACCTCAGCTTTGTGTGTGTAAACCAGGAACAAAAGGCAGTTCCTGTGAGGATACAGTCATGCAAGACACGTCTTCCACTGAAGGCCGGAGCCCTATGGTTCCCCCATGGCCCATACCCCAGCAGGCTGCCCAGCAGACCTTCTCTCGGAAGATGCAGGTCCCACCCAAGGTTGCCCCTATGACTCAGATGGCATTCACAATCAAGCAGAAGCCTCCTGTTGGATTACCTCAGCAAATGCAACCACAGTAAGTGTTTTGTGTTTTTTATTTTATTTTTGCTTTCAAAGCAGTCCAATATGTTGGATTTATAAAATATTTTTCCTTGCAAATGTTTTCAAATAGTCATACTTGGAATCTTTCACAGATTTTTAAAGAACATTTTATTTTAACTGAAAGACTTAAGTGGCTTTTTAAATTTCTATTACTTATGAGCCAAATCTTCTCACGTGAATAGAATATCCCTTAATGTCATTCAGCCTTATTTTCCTTAGAATGACAGTACTGTACTAATTTCACAGGAGTTACTCTTAATTTCCACTGGTGACTTCTTGAGTTTAACCTAAAACAAAGTCCCAATACTCTGCTTAAATGGGTAGTGCAAGATTTGGTGTTTGTGTGGTGTTCTGGCTTCTTCCATTTTCAGTGTACTTGCCCCCCTCCTCCCCCCTTTTTTTTTCTAATGATGTTTGTAGTTTCGTTACAATGGATAATTCTGTTTGCTTGTGTTTGAGGTTTAGGATTGGAGCTGCCTGTCATAGGTAGCAAGGAAACGCCCCTATTGTTGGAGAATTTTTTCTCTGCCTCCAGACTTCAATATTACTTTCAATAGTTGAAATACTTCAAATGAATCTGAAATTTCTCTAACTATTACGTTGCTGCTTTTAATATGTCTGACCTTGTTTCAGGGCTGCATATGATATGGGGGGAGAGAGATGCACAGGAGCCTGGTGATCAGATTGAATGTGGACAGTTTTAGGTGTCTGCAGCAGCTATTGTACTTCCAGTTTCCGGTGAAGTCAGAGGTGAAGAGTATTTCCCTCCTGCAACAGATGTTGCTTTTGGATACCTGTAAGCAGGATACAGTCCATCTCGCTTCTAGCCTCGAGAG
Source organism: Chauna torquata (assembly GCA_013399475.1). Lineage (NCBI taxonomy): Eukaryota > Metazoa > Chordata > Aves > Anseriformes > Anhimidae > Chauna > Chauna torquata. The sequence goes on from VXAL01003049.1 coordinate 121,244, forward strand.
CAAGATACTTGGAACTGGGAAATAAACTGTGCTTTCCCATGCCCAGAATTATTAAAAAAAAAAANGGGCAGTGTGGGATTATACAAGACTGCACCTAGAGTAAATATATAGTAGGTATATATCCTAATAACAAAGTATATCCTGCCACACCTCTCCAAGCTGCTTCTGAGAATAGAGATCAGTGGGCACTGCCAATGATGTCTAGTGCTTTCTGGTTACCTTTTTATTGTGTTCCTTTCTTCTAAAGCCTTTCAATTCCTTTTACTGGTGTCTTAGTTTGTCTAACTATGGAGTCATAAGCAAAACCAGATTCATACATCTCATGCGTAATAGGAAGAGGAACTTAACTGAGTTCTGTTGGAGTTTTTAACCCCAAGCCAATATGTTCTTTGAGAAATGTGGAAGGTGGACCAAAGGGGGCTTTAAGAATAAATACATTCAAAGTCTTGAAGGACAGAGAAACTGTCACCCAATTTTAATATTTTGAAGTACTCTGAGCCCACAGTGAGCAGGGTTATTGGAACCACTAATACGAAAGGGAAATTACCAGTAAAATAATCACTTTTCTCTGCTCCGTCCCATACAGACCAGCACGACTGCTAATCCTCAGCACCTGGCTTCTTTGCTTAGCCCCACAAAGTGCAATATAGCAAGTCAGTACAAAGAGGCCAGGCAATTCGTATCTTATCAATACTGATTCCTGTGGAGTGTACTGTATCTCTTTCTCCCTCTTTCTCCCTTCCTCCACACAAAAGCATTCTCAAGGAACTCTTCCTCCTGTTGTGAGAAACGCTAGTTATCCAAATTGGGTAGTAAAATATACTTAAAGAAAAAAAAAAAGCAGTTCTTGCTTGAAAACAATCTGTCCTCTTCAACCCACTCTTAAACTGTGCTTAGAAGGGGATGGTTCCAGTGAAGACTTGTTTATTTTCCGTTATTCCTGGAAAAGCTGAGTTCAGGGGTAAAGGGTTACTCTCATATAAAGAAAGAAGATAAACTGATGTTCTTACGTGCTACTGTGGGTCACCAGGCTTTGGCGCTCAAAGTGTTTCTGAAGGGTACTTGCAAGGGTGCCAAGCTTCAGCAAAATCCCTGTTCCTGCTTGCGTGGGACAGTGTCCCAGATGTAGAGGAACTGACTTCGGACTGAAAAAAACAGTCACATTAGCTACTATCCAAAGAGCCTCTGCATGCTTCCACAAGCAGTGCTAATCCAGGTGGGCTTTGTTGTTATTGTGACCCTTCTTAACCTAAGGATTTTCTCCTAGATTTGAAGAGCCTTTTTAAGGTAAATGGGATTGTTAGTCTTTGAAACCACATGAAGATAAATCAGTTTCAGCCAGCTCAATAATAGAGTGGGAGAAAGGAAACTGAGTCTTCAGAGACATGAGAAATCCAGCTTACAGCCTTAGCAGGAGCCAGACACAGGAGCACGAGATGGAGAGAAATGAGCTGTTTGGCAAACCAAAGTAGTCATATAAAACAAGAAGGTGGTGCATGCTTAGATATAACTGTTGAAATGAGTGCTAGCAGTAGTTTTCATGTGGACTACTAGGGCAATTTACAGGACTGAAAGATCCTTCTGAGGTCAGGTCTCTACCATTAGTGCAGAGCAAACAGGCTAGTTCTTGCTTCAGTTCCTCCTTTGAATGTCTTGTGAACTCATCTGTTGTGTAAGACTGCTCAAATCTTTTTGGAATGGCTTTTTCCTGTTCCCACTCCTAGAAACCTAGGAAAGGCTATGGTAGGAGTGGAGCCGTCCACTGTCAGTGCAGCAGATATGTTAATCTAGGCACTGTGGATATGCTAAGCTGTCAAGGACTGGTGAGAGCCAGGGCAGAACCCAATGTGGAACACCAGAATAAGCTCCTAGAGGAGGCTCGTCTCTACAGCGCTTCTGTTTTGCCATCCTCTATCAATTTTTGTTTTGTTTACGAATGCAACTTTCCTAACTTTGGTCATTGAGATGTATTTTTGTGTTTTCATGGGATCGTGGTAGCAATGATATTTAGGGAAGCACTTGTTCTTCGAAAAGAGATGTTTGGGAAGAAGTAGGGTGCTGAACAGAAGGAAGCCTGGAGAGAGATTCATTTCCTGGAAAATCTTGGATTTAGAACACACAGGCACTGTCATAGCCCTGGGCTGGGGATGGATGTTATCAGGTACAAGGTCTCATCTCGGAAGAATGTTAGCAAAAGATGTAGATGTCTGTAATTGAAAACAAGTGGTGTCTTGGAAACAAAAATCTACTTCTTATTGGAACCTGTTGGTAATTCTGATCTCAATAACAGATGTGCTTTCTGGTCCTGACTTGCTGTGATAGCTCTCCAGTAACTCCGAGTGTTCCCTTCTCATCTCCTGCTCTCACATGTTGGCAACAGCATAGCACCAACAGCTTGATTTTCTGCATTTACCAGCTGTGGAAGCAGAAAATAATATTTTTGTTGTTAGTTTTTTTCTTTTGAAGTAAGCTTTCCATTATGGTTTTGAAAAAGGTCACCAGAAAGGGTATAGCATCACCCAGCTGAAGCTCAGTGCTATACTCAAGTGTCACAGCAGTGCTCCTTCAGCCAGTAGCAGCCTCTTTTAGGAGGCAATTGTTGATGAAATGTGAGAGTTTGCTTTTGTGCAGGGCAAAGCAAAGCTCATCAAAGGAGAGGTGGATGCACAGTGGCTAGGTGACAGAATTGGGATTACCAGAGTGTCTGCACCTAGAAATGCTTCCTAGGAGGTCCCCTTCAAACCTCTATTCTTGGATCGCTGGGTCTAGTCCAATGCTATTACATGCAAGCAGATCACTTGATAATTCTAGTGAATCTGATCAATCTGTGTATTAAAATTGTTTTTTCTTCCTTCTGTTCAAGGATGCAGTATTTTTTTCCACTAGTTCCTTAATTCTTACTGAGTAAAGACAAATGTGAGACTAGTGTGAATTTAGATTAAAAACCAAACAAACCTGAGAAAAGAATTGGTTGTGCTGTTGTGACCCTACTGAAATCAGCGGAGGACAGTTGTAGCTGAAAAAGAAATGCATTCTTGTTATAATCTATAATTATAAATTACAGATTCAGTAATCTTTAGATTTATATATATAACTTTGCATTGTACAAACTCTTGGCTGAAGTTTACTGCAAAATGTAAGAGGCTGCTCTTTTAACTATTTCATTTCCTGTCCTGCCTATTAGTTCTTTTTGTATCTTTGACTGTATGTAATTGTTTTTTTCAGAACAACTGGTTCTAGGATTGGTTTATGTGATTGTTGACCAGGTGATGGTCTAAAAAAAGATTAGAGAGGTGTTTTTTGAATGTTAATGTCTGGTGTGAGAGTAAATATTTGTGGAAGACATCCATTTACATCACCATCATGACAGTTCTCTGTACTAAAGATATACAGAACAAGTGAAGCTTCACTACCTTCTATTCAGAAGAGCCCTGCACTTGAACTTGACTGTGAGATCTGTTTGAAAATACTGTATGGAAGATCATTTTGACAGAAGATTGGACTTTTGTCCAAAAAGACCTTGACTTTTTTGTAAAGAAACTTATTTTAAGGGAAGGTGGAGACTAGAATAGTGTTCGGTTTAGAAGCACAGAATAATTTTGGTTGGAAGCGACCTCTGGAGGCAGTCTGGTCCAACCCTGTGCTTAAACCAGGATCACCTATAAAAAGTTGCACAGGGCCTTGTGATGTTGAGCTTTGAATACTTCCAAGGCTGCAAGGCTGGAGATCTTGTGGCTCTGGGCTCCTGTTACAATGTTTGACCCCCCTCATGGTTTTTAAATTAAAAAAAAAAAAAAAATCTCTTTATCTAGTTGAAATTTATATTGTTGCACATTTTGATTGCTATGCCTTGTGTTTTCCCTGTGTGTCTGTGATGTCTGGCTCTGTCTTCTCTATGTATTCTCAAGAGGTAATTGTATCCTCCTCCTGAGCTGCTTTTTCTTTGAGCTCAACAAACTCAGCTCCCTCAGTCTTTTCTCGTATGCTGTGCTCTGCGGTCTCTTGCAGTCGTGGTGGCCCTCCGCTGGACTCGCTTCACTATGTCAGTATCTTTCTTAGTTCAAGGAGCCCAAAACTGGACATAGTACTTGAGATGCAGTCTCACAAGTGCCAGATGGATGGGAATAATAACTCCCTTGACCTGTTGGCTGTGCTGTTGCTAACATAGCCCAATATATGATCGGTATTCATGCAGAGGCATGCCATTAACTTGTGTTCAGCTTGTCCACCAGGACCCCAGATCCTTTTCTTCAGGGCTGCTTTCCAGACGTTTCAGCACAGAACCTGTACTTTGCATATGGTTGTTGCATCTCGGTTACAGAACTTTGTGTTTGCCTTTGAATTTGTGAGCCCATTTCTCCACCCTGTCAAAATCCCTCAGCCCTCTGATGTAACAGCCAAATCCTCCAAACTGGAGTTGTCTGCATAGTTGCCGAGACTGCTTCTTTTTTTTTTTTCCTCCTTTGTCTAGGTCATTAATAAAGATGATGAACAATATTGGTCCCAGTATCGACCTCTAAGGAAAATAGCTAGTTACTTGCTTAACCTCCTGCGAGTTGGATTTTATGACTGATTGCCAACTGTTCAGCCAGGCAGCCCAGGCAGTTTTTCACCTACTTTATAATCCAGTTATCCATATTTCACAAATTTTTCCACAAGAAGACGACAGGAGACTGTCAAAGGCCTTGCTAAAGTCTGTTTTAAAAACAATCATCACACTTCTTTCATGCACCGAGCTAGCCATCTCATCATAGAAGTCGAATGAAACCCAAGCAAACAAACAAAAACCCTCCAACTTTAATCTAAGCTAACACTAGAAAAATCTGTGATGGCTTCTTAACTTCTGAAAATTATATTTCAGTTGTTTTTATTTTCTGTTGGTGATACTGTTTCCCTTCAAAGCCAAGAGCTTGTATGATACCCTGCCTTCTTTCTTCAGGAGAAGAGACCATCTCTTCTCTCAGGGTACATGGGGGAGCTGGAGCTGGAAGGAATTGAACTATAATTTCAGTGATGGTATCTTGGAAAATCAATTTTTTTCCTTCTAGGCAAGATATTTCATTAATATTCTTAAAGCTGCTTTTTTCTTTTCTTGCTGCAACTCAGGTTTTAATCTGTGTACTTAGGCATGTGCGTGTATGAGTGCACTTAGGGCTGATGCACCTAAGTGCATACTTGAGCATATTGAGTGTATAGAAGGGCCCAAACAAGCCATTGGTTAAGAGTGAGACACGACTACGCTGTTTTAGGTACAATCATAGACTATTACCTTGGTCTTCAAAGCCTTTGTTGTGGGCTACTGGCTTCTGTGCTCCTGCAGCCCAGTGCTGTGGCCATTTGATACATTCTAAGAAAAGAACATCTAAATCCTCTGAGTCTGGATCAGCGCTACATGCTTTGCAACATCAGGGAATTTCTGCTTCTCAGGCTTCAAAATTTAACTCCAGTGATCAGAGGTGAGGTTTGTCCATAAGTTCTTGAGCCCACTATTTGTGTCACAGAGAGGTGGAAAACTGGTGGTCTGTCTTCAGTGCTAAGCTGATGGCTGCATCCTTTTATTATAGGCTTCTAAAACGTAGTGAACTCGTGGTGCACTTGTGACAGCTTCATTAATGCTAGGTTGCTCCAGGGAGAATCAGGAAAGTTAGTTTTCCGTCATGAGCTATTTGGAATGGATTCTGAGGTGTCTTTGAACAATGCTTTCAACAAGAGACCTGCAAGGAACTGTAGTGTACCCTGAGGTATCCTGAGGTAATTGTTTTCTTCCTAATTGACTTGAAGAGCATATATGCAGGCAATTTATCCATATTGCCCTGTAAGGCACATTCCTTTCGAGTGTCGTTGAACATTTGCTTCCCACAATCCCAGCAAACTGAACACACTCCACAACGTAGACTTAGCTTTTAAATTAACTTGTCATTGAGTTATTTTCTTTGAGTGCTACTGGAAAATGTTCATGTTAATGTACGTTAATAACAGCAAAATACAGACATAGTGGTGTAGACATGCTCCATGTGTGTAGGAATCGTTGCCTCTGCTTTTGAGGCACTACTTTTCAGGAAAGTAAATTACTTGTAAAACTATACTGATGCTTTCAGCTTAGTTGAAAAGAGGAATGGAACCACCATTCCAAACATTAGTGCTTTTCAAAATTTTTTTTTTCTAGTTGAAAAAATGTATGCCCTTCCATTCAGTGTTTGCATGAGGATGCTTAGCAAATGGATTTAATGAGGAGTTTTCAATGTTATTTGTTGCTGTGTTGCGAATGGGTATGTGATCTTCCATTGTGGCTTTTCCACTTCCTAATTTTTTAATTGTGCTACTATTAATTTTTTTTCTGTTTATCGAGGAAGTATTTCAAAAGATGTTGGCAAACAATATGTGGCTTAATGCTTAATAATCTCTAAAATCGTTGGAGTTTTTGTATATGCAGAACATCACTTCTTTCCAGTAGCTTGCTGGGGACTGAAAGCACATGGCTCTTCATGGGTAGCATGACAGCATGTTTTCATTTCTAGCAAGGAGTGTTTACTGTGTTAAAATTTGGGTTGCCATAATGCTTTTGTAATGTGGTAGAAAGTCTTTGTAAGCATTCAGAATGCTTGCTTTAAGAAAGGGTTGCTCTATTAGCAGCTGTTTGTGATACCAAAACAACTATTCAACAGTTTTATACTTAACTGATGCTTTTTACCCACTCAGGTAGAAGGAGTGAAAAGCTTGTTCCTTAAAGCAAACTACCTACAGTGACAGTGATATAGGACATGGATGAACTAAAAACAGTATTTCAACTAGCTGTTTCACTTGGAGCATGTATGATTAATAAGCTAATGGGAATCATTTTTATGTCGTTTTTATTCCCCTCTCTATGCAGCTGTAGGACTAGATCTCAGGAGGCTGGTTTGGAAAACCAATGTCTATTGTTAAAATACATCTGTACCTTTAACATCCAAAGGAAGAAAACCAAATTGAGAATAGGCTTTCTTGCTGGTCTCAGATATAGAAATATGATTTAACAGTATTCTCTCTTTAGAAAAATCTGTGTTTTTTTGTTTGTGCTTTTCTTTTTTGGCGTTACAACAATCAGTGAACCAGGGATATTTTCCTCTGTTTTAGGGACATTGAACTTGGAGGAAAGGCTTAGTATGTTTGTAGATGTCTGCCTTTGTATCAGAAATCTTGCTTGATATTTGACCTTTAGCTCTTCAAAAATAAGATAAGCTGCAGGTATCATCTGATTTTTGTGTCTTGGATATTAGTATAACTTCTGGTGTTGTCTGAACACTTAGTCTATATTGAGAATTCATTCTTAATAACCTATTTAGATAGATAACAGACACAAGGAGCCCCTCTTCGGAGGATTCACTTAATCTTAGCATTTTGCTCATGTAGCAGATAACTAGATGGTTCAAGAGTCTTTATTCATAGAAGATGTGGGCTGATCTCAGACAAAGGCAGACATTTTCAGGATTGGGCCTGATTAATGACAAATGCCTCATTGATTTCTCATCTATGAATAGCTTGCTTGGCTCATGATTTAGGATCCCCAAGAGACATGTACTTCATCTCTAGTAAACTCGTTTTCTTCTTCAGTGCTAGGGTCTGAATACTTTTCTTCACTGTGAGGCAGACTTTTTCCTACTGAAAAGCAGTTTCTACTTTACCTAAGTTCCACGAAGGTTTCATACAACATCCATTCTTGTACTTCAATAAATTCCTGCCAGGACTCCAAAACTGTTGGATTCAGTTCAATGTGTAATCAGTTGCTAGTGTAACCACTACCAAGGGGATTTATTACTCATGTCTTCCTATGTTGAATTTTGAATGTTACTGCTCATCAGTATATGGCAAGAGACAAATCTTTTTTTTATATGACTGTATTCAAGACATGAGTGTAGATTATGAAGAAGACCAGGCAGTTGGAGAAAGGGGGATTTTCTCCTACTGTTACTGTTCAAACATTGGCTTTTTACCAGCCAGTATTCTGCTAGTGGTGGTCTGCAGTAAATCCTTGTTGATCTCCCACTCTAGCAAATTTTCCCTGAATTATCTCAGAGCCTTAAAGAAAGAGGTGTTGGAGGACCAGAAGGTGGACTGATAATTAATTTGAAGTGTCTAGTCTGCAGCATTGTATGGGAAGATATGTTTTCTAGTGTGCTCAGAAGTTGTGTAAGCAACTGAATTGTGACTACTTGACTTTATTTTAAGCAACTTCATACACTAAGCAGAGGGCCTACTGCTTAGGTAGGGTGAAATGGTGAAAACACCATTCTCCTGAAATACATGCAAATAACGCAGAGAATAGAATTTTTCTGTGCTTGTAAACAAAAACAAGCACCATTTCTTCTGTTGAGACATAGAACTTCCAGGTTGAAGGAAATATTTTCAATAAGTCAGCCTTCACTACAACCCTGTCTTGTTACTAATGCAATCTATAGCTTAAAAAAAAACTCCTCTGTAGGTATGTACAGGAAAAAAAAGTCTTCTCTTACAGGCTTTGTCTGTCGTAATAATTTTTTTGAATTTAAAGTATGCTCTGTACGGAAAACTTGACCATCCAGCAGAGGACAGTCTCTATTACAGCCCGTACCACCACTGGGTGATATTAAAAGGAATTCTTTTTCAGTTTGGGTGCTATGGTAAAAGATGCTTCAGACTTTTCAGAGATTTTATAAGCAGCTGAAAACCAGTTTAAAGAAAATGCTGCTTTTGGGTGCTTTGTGTTTTCTGTTATTAAAAAGACAACTGAAGATGGAATTCTGTACATACTGTGTCAGGGAAATGTGTTTCAAAAACAGAGTCTGTTAAAAGGAAGGATAGACAATGCTAGTACATACTATTATGTTGTTGGGCAGTAGGTGGCAAGCTTTGCTTTTCCTTCTACTTAGGGTTTATTTTCATGTTGCAGAATGCCAGAATTTTGAAAAGGGTGGCTTGAATTCACTGGAATATGTCATTTATTGGCAGCACATTTTTTGAACCGTCTATGTTGTTCATTGTGTATAATTGTCTTTCTATTGAATGCTGAAGTGAAGCCTCTTTTCTTCAAATGGCAAATGGACACAAATCAATACGTGAGCTCTATTGTATTCTCTTATGACTTCAGTAAAAAGATTACTAATACGAAAATTAAAAACAAATGAGATGCAGTCACAGTCAACCCCAAATTATTTGGTTTGTATGCTTTTCCTGTTCAACTTTTATTGCGGAGTACACTAGGGTTAGAGTGGGGGCGACACGCAACACCCGCTTTTAAAACAAGTTCCCAAAATGGGACTTATGCTTCTAGTTCTGTAACTAATAACGGAGTAGGAAAAACAACAGAATGTTTAGTTTGCTTTTCTCCTGGTGTGTTGTCTGCCCCCCTCCATGAATTGCTGGTCTGGTATAGCTGTCCTTACAAACTCAGCCTGCCCTGCTAATGTGTGGGGTTAGACTTGGGGGCAGTAAAGCAACGGCAAAGCGCCTAGCTAAAACTGAGGGTGTGTAGAGGAGGAAATGCTTGATGCTTGTCTTAGGTACTTTCTGTTGTGGGTTGCTGTTAATACCCTGTCTCTGCTCAGACTTCTTGCCTAGAGCCCATCACCTGACATCCCATGAATTAGCAGCCAGCTGTCCCTCTGTACCAAGGATACTGGGTGCACAGCGCCTTTCATCTCGTGCAGTTCCTCTCAGCTGTTGTCCAGTTTAGACATCCTCTGCTGCTCTCCAGAATAGATTTTTACCTGTTAGACAAGTTAATTTTTGCTGAGTTTTCCCATAGTGGGTGAGTTGGCATTCTTACTGCTTTGCTATTAAGGTTTTTAAAAAGTTTGTTCTAGATTTAAAAAAAAAAAAAACAAAAAACCAACCTCTATCTCTCTCCCTCCTCCCGGACATGCCTTATAATAATTCTTCTGAGAAAAATCAAGTGTGTTGGATCCTCTTGATCTCAAACTTAAACATAGTAATATAGGTGGTTTTTTAATTATGTCATCCTAGAAATTATAAAACAATAATTTACATTGTTTCTTAATATGTCAGGGCATATTCTGTACGGGGGTCTCCTTATGTAAATAGAGGCTCCATATGAGTTTACATTTTCACTGTGAGGTTTTGTGTCCTCACACTATTTCTGATGATGATCAGGAGCATTTTGGACTAGTAAGGTGGTGCTGAGCAGTTAGTTGAAGGCATGGTTTACTTAATTGCGGCAGCAGCACTAGGCATACATAAAGGATCTTTGGCATCAACCAAAGTTGAAACCAAAGTCTTTTGAGACCATTCTGATACTGCAGCTATTTTCACTTCTGTAGTCTTTGGCAGTGCTATTGACGTATGTGTGCTAGAACAAAAACTGGTTCAAAGGTAGTTACTCATCCCTTTTCACTGCCAGGCACTGAGTCAGCCCTCGAGCACCTCCATTCATCATTCTAGGGGAATGTAGTCATCGGGCTGCAGGAGCTGAAGTCACTGTTTAGTTGGAATAGCTGGTCACCATCAGGACTGGGATCATTTGTGTTGGCGGAGAACACGAGATGGTTTTGTGATGACAGTGATATCAGTCTTGGTCCTCGTGTCCTTTTTGAGCTGCGCTGGCGCACATTTCAGTGCTCCTGGCCACGCAGAGTGGGAATGCTTATAAAGGTAACTTTGCAAGTTCGTATTGTGATCTTCAGCCTCTCTGACCTCTTCTTTGGCTTTCTCACCACTGGAGCACAAAGACGGGGTCTTTTGTTCAACATACTGAATTAGAGAACGTTACTCCACGGAGGCAGATTCTCTCCCTGCACTTCAGTTACATGCCTTTAGTGGTTTTAGGCCTGGAGTGACAGTCTGTCAGCTGATAGATAACTTGTAGTTACCTCTGTTAGATTGAGTATTCTTGCTGTTAGATTGTAACAGACCTGGGTCTAAAGCAGAGAATTGGACCCAGGCCTCAGGGAAGTGTTGTGTGAAAGATGTACAGACAAGAATTTGTTACAATAAGCTAGCCATCTGTTAGGTTCGTTTGGGTGGCAGTGGCAGGAGAAGTGTGCGGATAGCTATGGCAACCTGCCTTGAGGGAAGCCTGGGGTGTTTTTGGTGCACAAAGTCCATTGTTTGTAAGACCTTTTAGGTCTGAGCATTTGTGATTTTACCACACCTTTATCCTTTCAAAATTCCTTCAAGGATATCTTTGTTTTTCTGGTGGATAGAGGCCAACGTACTGCTGAAACATCACTGCATATGCAGAGTATTTCACGTGGTCAGATGGCTTTCGAGCTCCAATCCATCAAAAGGAGTCTCTGCTGATCTCACAGCGTAAGTAAACTTGCAGCCAGAAAGATTTCAACTTCTATCCACCAGAATAACAAACATATCTTGGAAGGAATTTTAAAAGGATAAAGTATCACCACTGCACCACCACACAAGACATTCATGAGGTTCAGTTGCACAGTCATACAGTTTGGATTATTAATGTTCCTGAGATGATGCAGCCTATCTGTGTGGGAACATCTTGTTTTATCCATCCTGGAACTATTATCTAGTGAAGTGAAGGTCTTACAAACAGGTATTGGAGGATGTTTGGTGTTTTCATTAGTATCTTTAACGAGAAAAGGATTCTCAGAAAGAGAATCTCATTCTGATGCAGACACTTAAATTACAGGGAGTGACTGGGATCCCAAGCCAGCCAGAGCTTAGTCTGGAGGTTTATCTGCAGCAGGAGATTAATCTATGTGATGGCAACAGCCGACTGGTTTGTGGCTTTATGTGGATTCATACCACCACTTGCCTGAGGAAAACTTTAGTGCAAGAAATGGCTGGTCAGTGCTGGAGTAATACTGGGGAAATTGTTACCTGGCTCTACTGCTCTCCTCTACTAATACTGTCTGCAGTGGGATAGAAGGATCAACTGAATGTGTGAAGGGGAGTCCTCCAGCCCCTGCCTTATCGTTCAGCCACGTGTCGGCTAAGTTAGGATGCCAACACAGGCAATCTTCATTACAATGAGAGAGAAAACAGCTTGAGTCAAGGTTTACATCAGTCTCGAAGAGCTCACTGTGTGTAATTCACCTCTCCAGGCGTTGTGCATGGATTGTAGCAAACAGTGTTACAAACATGTCCAACACCAATGGTAAGGCACAGAAAACCCCATCCAATGCTTTTTTTATACAGTGGATGAAAGTTACTGTATTTAATATATATTGAATTCAGTATATATACAGTAGAGAACTATGCGTTTCTCTTATGTCCAGAGTGCTGCATAGTAGATAGCAAAATTCTGCCGTAACTTTTAGAAGTTTTGGGTGAAAATTATCAGGTCTAATGACCTCTTGGTGTTGACTGGTTGTTCCATGACCTCCTCTCTCTGTGCTGCAATTTGAGTCAGATTGTGAGAGTCCTTCATAGAGAAGGGCATAGGAACCTTTCTAAGCTTCTTAATGATGAGTGATGAAAATGGAAATGATGAACACAGATGGGAAGAATTAATTGAGATTTTCTTCTCTGGCCTTTTCTTCTCTGCGTGTTCCCTTAATACATTGCTTGTTGGGTCTAATGACTTTTGGGCAGGCTTTCAACTCATTGACTTATTTTAACTAGCTTCCATTTTATGTTCATTCTTTTTTGAAACTCTTAACTGCTGTAGTGAATCTTTTGACTTTTGTTCTCCCTTCAAGAATGTTAACTCTAAGCAAGTTTTGCTCACTCTTGCAGAATTTCTTCAGTGGTAACATTTGAATTGGATTCTATACACAAATTAGGTCAAACTAAGATTTCATTCTCTTCTGGGTTCCTGACTAGCTGGTCCATCAAGATGTTGTTAATCACATCTAAAAATTTAGTTCTTGTGCTTTTGCTTGGGGGTAATTGAAACTTCATATTATTATCACTTCCTGTCTTTGTAGCTTCAGTGATATGATAGCTGTCACTGTCCTAAGCAGCTGGTAATACAGTCTTAATGCTGTGTTTCCTCTATTGGAAATTACAGTCTGCAGAGATGCTCTGATAGTGACTGATGTGTTTAATTTGCTGACCTATTTTGAGAGGCTGCTCTTTGGTGAGTGACATCACTCTTCCAGCTTCCACTGATTTTTCCCAATCCCTCCATTTGTTTTCCTTTTCTGAGGTAGGAATGCTTCCTTCCTAATATGCCTATATAAAGCCTAGTCGGTCTTTCTCCAGCCTCTTTCCTGAACTTGTAGTGTTTCATGTAGAAGCATGGGTACTTATGGTTTGGTTGCCTGCTCTCTCTCTACCTGTTTAAAAAACATACTACTTGTTCTAACTGTTCTTCACTGTTACCTGTTTGACTGTTACCAACTTTTGCTTTCTTGTTTGAGTATGCTGACTTCACGACAAGTATGGTTGTGTTGTTCAGAGCTGTATACTTTTTTTCCCATTCTTCAATTTAAAAAATTCTACTATGATATTCATTTACTGTGATACGCCATCAACGTAGTTCCATTAAACTTTAAATGGAGTCTCTTCCGTAGAGCTTTCTCCATTCCAGTTTCTGACAAGTATCCCTTGTGCTTATACCACTTTCTGAGCCATGCACTGAAACAGTCTACCTCTTTGGCTCCTTGTTTTTCATGCTGTTAGCAAAAGTTTCAAATTTTAGGTCATGAGACACACAGAGTCTTGTTTGCTGCTTTTGTAACCATCTTCAGCGATTACTTCTGGACAGCAGTATCTAGAATAGAATCGCTTTAAGTATTTTTAGTGTGTGACAGTTCTGGGGAGTATAAAGTTAAATTACTTACCTTTCAGTGTATGGGTTTTGCACTGGGAGAGCTCTTCCCTTAGATCATTTAAATATTTTACAGCCTGTATATGCTTCTGGAAAAAGTAGCAATCAGATGTAAAACCTGTATGAATTGATGAATGATCTTAATGACCTCTTTGATACGGATTGTGTTCTGGATTCTGCGTGGTGGATGAGGATAGCTGTAGAATCGATGCTACTGGCAAATTAATAATTACTGTGAGGCTATGTGTATGTGTGCTTTATACATAAATTGTGATCGTTGATTACTGCAGCAAAAGCTCTAGTGTCTGTCTTGCTTCCTGTGTTAGAACCTTGAAGCTCTGAAGTGGAGGACAACTGCTGATCACCACAGTCCCAGCTGTGCCTCCTTACTGCTTTGAACAGCTTTTGTTGTTATTATATAATGCCTGTTTGGGAATTCCAGCTGTTGCACACATGTAGATCCTTAACAAGAAGTCAACCCCCCCCTCATCTCCCCTTTTCACTGTTCCAGAGGCTTTTCACTACAGGGAGTGTTTTGCATCCTGAAATATTTTCCTTCTGTTGCACGCTGGAGGGCTGTATCTATAATTTTTTTTTTTGATGGACTATTTAGAAAAGCAGTGAATTCATAGATTGGATTGTCTTTTGATCTGCTTCTGGGAGTGAGATTAGAAAGAGATGTAATCCACAGCTGTACATTCAAAACACTTCTAGTGGGAATTCAGGTGATGGAGACTGAAGAGAATGAGTTTGTATAAGGAGAAAGAGGTATAAATTTAGTGACTTTTTTCCCATTCTTCCTATTCATTGTCAAATTTTGCTATTATTAAAAGAGCAAAGAGAAGGAACAGCTAGTTCTGTGTGCAGTTTCCCTCTAAGGAGATCATTTGAAGCTGCTTCCAGAGTAGTCAGTCTGTCAGTGCTTCCTGTAATACCTAGTCTCTTTGGAGGGATGGCATTTCACCCCTTTTCCAAGTTCCCATTGGAGAAGGGAGATGCGCGTTCTTCCTAGCTTCTTATTTCTATAGCTGGGTTGCCATTTTGTTGGGGAGCAGGTTTTCCTTCTAGCTGGTTAGTCTGATCAAGGTCTTACAGGAAGAGGACTATGTACTTTTTCATAGTCTTCCTGACATTATGCTGTCAAGCAGTTGCTAACATTTCTTTGGAGAACTGCTCTGGGTGTCGTTTCTTCTCAGGTGCTATGGTATTAGAGCGCTCTGAGTAACCAACCTGTGGCTGCATGTGGAGTCCTCCACCCAAGTGAGAGGAAGGAACTGGGCTCACTGTTACGAATGCAGTTTTCCCTGCAATGTTTGCATGTTTTATAGCAAAGCTCCTTCTGGAGATGGCATGGGGTTAATCTTCAGGCTACTAGATTCTCTACTGGGATATGAAATAAACCAGGGTAACAGTATAAATACTACCTAGTTTCTGTAATGAGTGCTTTAACTTTATCCAAGGGTGAGGTGCAGCTTGGCCTGGTAAGTACAGACAGAGACCTAGAGTTCCTTTAACTTTCACAGCATCTAGGTTATTCTGTACAGGGCAGAGCTACCACGAGGATGTTGCCGTGTTACCCTTCTCCATAACACGAACTGCACCTTCTTTTTCTACAAGTCGCGTTGTTTATTCATACTAGCATGAGGTGATGTAGCTGCTGCTTGCTTAACTGATATTTACTTGTTTTGTGTTGTTGCTGAAAATGAAACAAATTACTTATAAAAATGACCTGGAGGAGGTCTGGTGACTAATTGTTGCTCATCTTCTCTTTCACTTTGGGAAGTCTGTTCCTTTCTCAGAGCTCCTCTTCTTTCACTCCGGTTTCTTCCTGTGTGTATTTGGCCCGTATGATCCTTGTACTGTAATTTCTGTCTCGCTGTGTATTTTTTAAGTGTTTCACGTGGCAAGACTGGAGTGCTAGTTGGGTTGTCTAAGGGTTACACTGTATTAGTAGTAGCAGTAATATTCTGAAAAAGGTAAATGTTAAAATGCAGGCAAATAGCAGATAATACACTACCGTTTTTGTCTTTTTAAAAAGTTTGGAACAGCAGCCACTGTTAATCGTTGTACTTGCTTGTAAATGCTTTCAAGTAGCCTTTTCTTAGAATGCCCATTTTAAAGTTATTCATAGTAAACAAGGTTGTTCTAAGAAATGATCAAGCTTATGATTGTTTAAAAAGTAGCTATGGAAACTAGCCGATGATTCTCAATTTAAAATGAGCATTCTTTGCTTTCATTGGCTATGCTCCCTCCTTGAAAATGTTGTGCTTCATGTGTACTCTGCAACATTTTAAATTAATTTAATTTTCTTTATATGGGCAAAATATCCTTATTAAGATATGTTAGAGTTTTAAAACATAAAGCTGCTGGTTTTTTTTTTGTTGTTTTAATTTAAGGTATGTGATCATAAAAAGAATCTGTTTTCTCTTCCAAGCTGGAAATACTAAAATCTACTCCTTTTCAAGTTTGGCAAAAGAAAGTTTCCTTCTTGAAACAAGACCAAGTGTGCCAAGTTTCGGCTTGAGTCTTTTAAGCTGAGGGATTCTTCTCAGCAAATGTTACAAAACATGTCCTGAATGCTGTAAGAGTTGTGAACCTGGGTTTAGAGTTGCAGAGTTTAGTAGGCATAATTTTCAGTGTTAGATTACACTGTAGACAATGCATCTCTAACGCAAAAGATTACATGCTGCCATTTTACTTAGATTATGGCATTTAAAAATACTTGAATAGTCTGTTTTCTCTTTAAAAAAAAA
>VXAL01003049.1:145820-215719 GCA_013399475.1 Chauna torquata
CTTTTCTTTTCTTTTCTTTTCTTTTCTTTTCTTTTCTTTTCTGTCTTGCATCCCTTCCAGACTTCCCAGATGTGGCCGGCAGCGTGCTGTTGTTGCATCACTTGACTTTAGGTGGCCACTGTGGAGGAGAACTTGGATAAAGATTTTGATTTTGCCTCCCCCCTCCCCCCCCCAACTCTCCCTCTTTAGGATTGCTAAATTCTGTGGCATAATTTAGTAAGAGCAGTCCCTGGGAAATTGCAGGGAGTGTATCCTCTAGCCAGTACAGTCTGTCAGAGCTTCTTGCTGCTGATATAATATGCCAAAAAGAGCTTCTGCTGAGAAATACACATACTGAAGTTGGAGTCTGGATTTAATCTTGAAATTTTCTAAGCTCGTCTGCCATAAAGTACTATGCATTTATTTTACTCTTTTTTTTCTCATCAATTTAGAAAGCCCTCAGTAAATGTGGTTCAGATGGTTGTCGCACAATAACATCTCGCCATTCAAACACATGAAGGCACAGTTTATTCTCATATAATGAGCACATCGCGCTTTTTGTGTATAACACTTGGGCAAAGTCAGTGTCATACTGCATCTGCTAGTAGTTGCTTACATATGAAATCAGTGTGCCTTACAGAGGGATAAAATGCTCCGACTTGCACATTTGCTGGCACATCCTTACAAGGAGAAAATTAAGGGTTGTTTACATTGTTTGTTAGTTAGGAAACTCATTTCCTTAAGCACAGGAATTTCTGTGGTTTTCTTTCCTGCAGTC
The DNA here is from genome assembly GCA_013399475.1 of Chauna torquata. Lineage (NCBI taxonomy): Eukaryota > Metazoa > Chordata > Aves > Anseriformes > Anhimidae > Chauna > Chauna torquata. Next base: position 146,578 of record VXAL01003049.1, read on the forward strand.
TTCTCATAATAAAATTCTAGGTGTGCTCATCATCCATTTACATTTGTTGCATCCTCAGGAGCAATTGTGATCCGTATCTTGTGATAGTTCTTTCCACAAACTGATTGTGCAGTATGTCAAAATGTATTTCCTTTTTAGTCTTGTTTATTATATTTTATTTTGAATTAAGGGTTATTTTTATGTTTTTATCACACGTTTCTGTAAAGAGTTTTCTCTGTAACTGAACAGTCAGAGCCTGGCTTTCCTCTGCCTGGGCGCTTCATTGACTCTGTTTTAGCTTTATTGGTACCAGTGCCTTTAAAGTACTTCCTTGTTATTTTCCCTCAGCTCTTTATATGCAGTAATGCTTTGGGTTTTATCTTTTAATCCAAATTTGTACATTGGAAACTTTCACCACACTGATGCTGGAGTCTCTTGGTTGGCTGCAATCAATTTGGCATCAGTAATGCGCCTGACAAGTTCTGATTGTTTCTGATTCTCTTGTTGGCCAGTGCTCCATTTCATCTACAGTCCAGGTACCCCAACTCTGAGTTCTCTCTTCCTCTCTAACTGCTAGTAATGGTTTTGTCTTTTGTGCATTTTCCTATTTGTACAGAAGTCTAATTTATAAACAGATTATAAACCTATGAATTGATTTTTGACCCCTTCTGAGAAGCTGTGCATACACCAGCGAGATCGTACTCTTGAAAGAGTTTCCTTGACCTAACCTATAGTGACCAAACATTTTTACTAGCACATCTCTATCTATGCAAAACCTTGATGGTGTAGTTAGCTACTTGCTCCTTGCATTATGTTTTTCATAGTCATGACTCAAACTATCAGAATCTTGAGGATATAGCAAGATTTTCTTTCTTTATTGGCATATTTACTTTTATTTAGTTGTTACATTCCTGAATGACAGACTTCTGCTTAATTCAGACAAGGCCATAAGTGTATTCTCGGAATGAATTTGTCTTGCTTAAATATATGCTATCTGTAAGACCAAATGAGAGTTTTCTGAAGTACTGTAACAAAATTTCATATGCTTCTAACTTATTTAACTGAAGTGGGGTATTACCAAACCATGTATGTGTTGGTAGACTTCAAAAGGGCATACCGTAATTAATGTACATCAAAGAAAAAAATGTACATCTGTTCTTTTCTATCTCTTTGCCCATTTTAAGCTTGCAACTCTGTTTTATAATTTAGGTTTTCTTAGTAGCCTCTTGTAAGATAATTCTTCAAAGTCTTTTTGGATTTCAAGTAAATTATATCAACTGACTGAGCTCTTTGCTGTTTTGTTAAATGTGCTAAAGAATTTGAGTAGATTAGTGGTGCATGGTTTTCCTTTGCAACAGCTGTGCTCACATGCCTTTATCGTACAACATCCATTGTGGGAGTTTATATTTCTATTTTTAATTGTCATTTCAACTTATTTTTCTAATAGCTAAGGCTGTCTCGTGGGTGGATAGATTAGAAGTTATTGCTAATTAATGCATCTTTATCAGAGTAATTTTTTTATTACCTATAATGTCAGCATAACATTCAATAACTACTAGCACTATGAAAACAAAAGCGATTTTCCTATAGAAAACATAATGTGCATCAGGGAAAAGATATCATACGTTTATTTTACTAAAGACTGTGTATTGAACTCGCAGCAAAGAAGCTGTCAATGATCTGGTTAAATATGTTTGCCATTAACTACTGAGTTTCATCTTGAATTGCTATTGCAACACAGTGAATGCCTGGAAGGTCATATTTTTAATGCCAATATTTGTGCGAATGCAAATTAATGCAAGTCTTTTAAAATCTGAATTAATAATGAGTTTGATACCCTCCCAGATTTCCAAACGACACTCACAAAACATCTTATGTGAATGTAGTATTATCAAACTTAATGCCATGGGGAAAATGAATAAATCAACCAGAACAAGTCTGCAAGACACCTAGGTGTGGTGTGGTGTGGGTTTTTTTGTGTGTNGCTGGTAAGAGATGCCTGGCAGGATGAATGTATATGTATGGCTGAGAACCTGTATAAAATTATCTGGATGCTGAATTAATTCATCTGGAATCATGAAGAGTTTCACTGGTGAAATGCTGGTAAATGTATGCGTAAGATAATGAATCATTCATAGTTTCTAGTTCATTTTTGTGTATGAAGAAGGAAGTTTGGAAGTTGCTGTTAGAGTGAGACTACATACTCACGTCTATTTCTTGTTTGTCTTTGTATCATATAAGATTTTCCTGGCCTTCACAGGGTAGTTAATACTCTATGAAGATTTTGTGGATCTGCATGAGTAGTATCTTGATGACACTATGGGAGGGAGGTGGGCCAGACTTTCAGTGCTTATTCTGATGAAAAGATCTAGTAGGCGAACTTTCATTTTTCTCAATGATAAAATTAACATTTATATAATTTAATGCCTTTTCAGAAGGAGCGTTCTCCAAGTTTAATCTTTGAACGCTTCTATTATATAAGAAATGCTTATCTACTGTTGCATAACTTGTTTGCAAGAACGGTAGCTTCCATTGTGTTGTGTGAACGTGCGTATGTGTTTTTACTTCGTATCCGAATATTCAACCAACACACTTTTTTTGCTTTAAGACCATTTTCTAATTTTCTGAGGTGTAGGAAATAAACCATTGCTCATGATTCTGGAAAACTCAGTATACTACTTCTCTTTAGAAACCTGGAAGAACGTTCGTGACCTACACGTTTCAGTTTATCATGTTGTGTGCAAAAGATGTAATGAATCAATGGAGTCGTAATTTCATAGCTTAGTTTGAAAACACTGTTAGTTCATACAGCTTTAGTTCAGCTATTGCACCAGTTCATGCTGGCAAAAGGATTCTAACCTATGAGCAATTCAGGTGTCTGCAAATACAGGGCTAGCTTTATTAGCAAACATTTAAGAGTAGATAATTCCTGCAAGTGTCTTCAACAAGGATTTGACTGCTGAAATTATATTTAACTAAGTTGAGCGAAGCTCGTAGTTATGGATGAAAGTTAATGTGTTACCATGTTTGTGTGGCGAACTTTATAAACAATTGTGATTCCTTCCTCTTTCTTTTTAATCTTGGTGTAGATGAAGTATCTTTATTAATCTTTAGTAACATTTGTAGTAACAATTCCCTTCCAAATCAAATCAACTTGATCATGATCAAGTAAGGTATTTAAAAACAAATTAGTCACATCCAAACAATGATCTCTGCAAATTTTAGCCTAGGGGAAATTTTATTACAAAGACATAAAGCTAAGGCAGGTTTGTTACGAAAATGCAAATATAACCCTAGTTATTCTTGGGCAAGCAGTTTTCAGTGCCAGCTTTGCAATGCTTACCCTATATTTTAGTGACAAGATTTTTATTATACATTAAAAATACATTTTTGCACATAAAATCAACTTTGTGCAGAATTTTTGTGATGGTGAGAAGAAAGGAAAGCTTGAACACTTCTTCTCTTTCGTCTGTTGTGATTGGTAGTACATTGTGAAATAGGCCACGCTGGATTAATGTCGGGTATGATAATGTAAAGGGCTTTGAAGAAGTCCCATATGTTCATCATCAACTGAGAAGTTAAACTTTTTCTTGTATCTTTAAAAAAAAAAAAAAAAAAAATAAGACAAGCAACCTAAGGAGGAAACAGCTGGCAAAGGTCAGGCTGAACTAGCAACTGAATTTTAATAATTTACGGGGCAGGGGGGGATTTTGTTCTATTTTCATGCCTTTTAAACTGTCCTGCATATTTTCTTTATTATCTCATAATTTTTAGAGAAAGCTGGGTTTTCTTCTCTATTTGGCTGTTCATTCCAAGTTTGGGAGGAGGTAAAGCAGAAGCAATTAATTTCTAGGTTTGTATAAAGAGATTATGCTAGCAATTCAGTTGTTATTTTTTTTAAAGTATTGCTAGCTAGGAGCCAAGAGGGAGCATCAGACTTACAGTAAATAAAATGAAGAAAGCAGCCTGAGACAGGCTTGTCTTATTTAGTCTAGACAGTACTTCTCATGCCAAACGTTGCTGGTCTCATTTCTGCTTGCCAGAGTTACTCTGATACATAGCATTCCTGGTCTGCTTTTATCAAGCAAGAGAGCTTTCTTTTGCATGATGGTTAGCTGCAAATGTTTGTTCTCCCTCTGCAGTGCTGTTGTAACCTTATTAGTGTCTGTAATTTTGTTTGTTGAAAATGTGATTAGACATTTGTCTGCCTTTTGTACACTTCAGCTATGGAAATTTTTTGTCAAGTTTATTGAAGTTAATGTCAGTTTTGACCATCTAATTGCAAACTACCAGATAAATTGGTGACATAAGCCTATGTAATGCAAAAAACCTTAGTCTTTGCTGTTTCATGCAAAATGTAAAGATTGGAACTAACAATTGCTTCTTTTTAACCTGTGTTACAGGGAGCATTAGCGCTACTTCAATATTTTGTATTGCAACAGCATCCAGGGGCTCCACTCAGTTGTGCAGTAAGCAACATGGTGAAGCTGGGAAGCAATAAAGTACCTGTAGTTGTGGTAATGGTTGTTGTTAATAGATTTTTATTTATCTCTTAATACTAAGTGTAGTGGCCATCATTTGATGAGTATGCCTTTCATTTCTTTGCTTTAAATTATGAGCCTAGCTTATAGAGTGTGTGACCTACTTTGAATAGCCTCTTGTTGGCTGTAGCAACATAGCACTACCTGTTCCTGGTGGCCTAGAACCTTGAATAATTGTAAAGAAATCCTTCTGTCATGCTTTTTCTTTAATTCTGGATATTCAAACAATGGCACAGTCAGTGCCTAGCATTGCTACCCTATGAGCATAATAGCAGGCTTGGCTTTTGCTTTGGACCAGGGGTCCCAGGTGCAGCTGATGTGAGTGTGGATACAGCACCTGGGTGCCCACACAAAGACAGGACCGCTATGAGGGGCTCAGGCAGAGCTCCAGAACTTGTCAGAGGCTACCCTTCAGGAAAGGGAAGGCTGGGAGGAGGGTTATCTGGCAAGCTGGCACCAATAGTCGTAGCACCAAATGCTTTTCAGAGGGTTGTAGTAGAGCTGCTAAGATCTTTTCCAAAGACGTAATAGGCAGTGGGGGGTGATGCTTGTTACCAAACTAGGCCTGAAATATTTCCTTGTGGCATCTTACATTTGTTATTAATCTTTTGCAGTGTTGACATCACTTGCCTCCTCTCTGAACCGGCAAAAACTCTCCTCTGTCTTCAGAACTATCTCTTCTAACTGATCTCAGAAGATTTCTTTTCCAGGGATCAATACAAGGAAAAGAAGATCCCTCACAGTGTTACTGAGCCTACCAGAAATCATATCGTCTTACTTAGAAGTCTTGCAGCACTGAAGGATCCCCTCTGTGCTGGTCTAAGAAATAAAAAAAACCTGGGTTTTCACTAGCATCTGTACCCAAGCCATTGATACCAGAGCTGTGTGCCTGGTCTCCTCTTGCTCCCGTGGTGTAGTTGAAAAGTAGTATCCTTGATTCTAGGGGAAGATGCTACATCACAGTTAGCTGTGCAATGTCCTTTTCGTTATAAACTAATATCTTTAAGAACTAGGTCACGTTGAGAAGAATTTGAATATCAAAAGAGCAGTCAGAACAGAGGGATCTCATAAATGCTTTGATGTTTGACCATATCGGCCTCTACCAGAATTGCACTCAAGCAAGACTAGTCAAGCTGGTCAGGTGACTGGCAAAAACATGCTGCCACTTAGCTCACATCTGCAGCAGTAGTGGATGCCCAATACTGAACTGTTTTTGAACATGTGGAATACTTTTATGCATACCTAAAATCAAAATTTTTGGTAGTTTTACACCAAGGAGATCAAAACTGAGAGAAAATGTGCAAGGGTCTAGACAACTCTTCACTTTGGTGCAAACTTGCTTTCATCTTCTGCTTTGTAAGTTTTATGCTGTAAGCTGTTGTAAGCACGCGCCTTAATACAAGAGTTGGTGACTTACTCCTTACTGAAACTAAGAGTACCAACTCACACATGAAATGAAGGCATTTCCTTTAAAGAAGGAGAGTTTCTGGAGCAGGGATTACAGCTTTGCTATGTACTTCTAAGTAAATCAATGTCTTGCAGAACAAAGCCTACTCTTATACTGCCTTAATATTAAGAACAATTAGTATGAGCTAAATCAAGGAAGAAAATTACGGTAGCTGAGAAGGAAGGAAGAGGCAAGTTTTTTAGATTCTGACAGTCAGTTGGTTTCAGCCTCCAGTCTGTGGTGTTACTGTATGAATGGTGTGAGGGCGGTTATATTTATTTATTTTATTTCAAGTGTCAGAATGGACTCTCTTGTAGGTTGATGGGATTGGGCTACAGTGTGGCTGTATATGTGATGAAAGGTAACACTTTACAACATGTTATAGCCTTAACAGAAGGCAGATATTTAAATGGCAATGTCTGTGTACTGTTAAAAAAGTAACACCATTAAACTAAAAACAAATAGAAGTAGCTTCTAACAGGTTGCTGTAATATGGACTTCTGTTGTACGTTGACTTTTGTCACGGCCTGCTTACACATTCCAAGGGAAAAATTCAGCATAAGCTCTCTTATGTTCAGGTGCAGAAATGGATGTCCTTATACACAGGCGTCAAACTAGATCTGTAGAGAAACCAGGTTGTGCAGGAAGGATTGTATTGATTCTTGAAGGAAATTAAGGTCATTATGTAAACACTACTAAAGATGGTGTCTTCAGCTTTCTCTCAAGTTGAGGCATTCTTGGTGACACTGTCAGCTTGTTTTGAGTTCTGAGCCTGACCTCCAACACCCTGATGTCTTTCTTTGACCTGGTATGTAGGAAGCCTAAGGGCAACACTGAAAGTGTAGTATTCTGTCTTAATCTGGGGAAAGTCTTTTACTAAATATAATGAGACTCTGTCAGCTCTGTATTAGAAAAATTTGACTTGGAGATAGTCTGAGGATTTTATGTTTCTGTTGTATGTGAGAGTCATAGAATTTCTGTACTAACAAATGCACTTTTCTGAAACTGATCCAAGTTAATAAGAGTCTATGTAGGACAAAACCCTATTGTCTGCTCAAACCACAAATCCACTGGCTACAGCAGTTACTAAGCATCCTCAAATAACATAACTAAGGAATCAGGCTTTGCTTTGGAGATACGGGCTGGCTCAGGCACCAAATGTAGGAAAACAATGCTATAAATCATCCATCTTCTTGCTCAGCTGAAACTTTTTCAGTCCCACCACTGAGGTAGTGCTGCCCAGCTGTCTTCTGCAATATAGGGCCCACGCCTTATTTTGAGGACAGCTGGTTGGCCTACAGAACTGTGGCTCTTTGAGGGATGGCTGTTACAAATCCCTTAATTTTCCCGTATTTCCACTTTCACTGACCAAACCTATTACAGACCCTCAGTTGAGAAGAAAGTGAGGGAGGCCCACAGCATCCCACTCTTTATGCCTTCAGTTGGGCAAAGGGCCGTATAATCCTAATAGCCATTGTTACTAGGTTAGTGATTGATACTACTCTCTTGAGGAACACGTATCTCTGCAGTGTAACCTACACTAGCTACAACTTCTTGATGACTTGCTATTGCTAGATTTATTAATTGAAAACTTGTTATGACTGCTTGCTAGGCAGTGGAACCCTGCAGCCCAGGGCCCCCAAACTAGCTTGCAGTTTCACTGCATGAGGCTACCAGCTATGTGATTTGTTCCCTTGCTTGTTTATGGCTGAGTGGTACTGTGGTGTGTCGGAAGGCCAGTTTTTAAGTTAGTAAAAAATGGTTCCTACTACTAGTGATATTCTGGGTAAATAACCATGGTTTTGGGGAATAGGAGAGGGGAATTCCTACTGAAAGTTGTCAAGGTCTTGTGCAGTGAGAAGCTGAGGTTTTAGGGAGGAATCTAACAACACAAGTAAGGAACTGGTATTGTCCGTGAGAGAATCACTGAGCTTGAAGGAATAATCTTGTTTGACAAGAAGGGGAAATAGTTTTGCTGTGAAGGGAAGCCATCTGGTTGTGGGACCTCTGTCAGATGTTCAATAGTGCAGGCAAAGAGAAAGTGGGTGGGGGAAGTAATGTGGAGCTGGGAAACAGGGACAGACCTTCTCCTGAGATGGGAAAAAGACTGAAGAAGGAGAAGAGTAGAAGTGTTCTTTATGCGGCTAGAGGGGTGTCGTGGGGAAGGGAACAGGGTTTCTGGGAACAGAGGGAAAGTCAGCTGGACATAAGTTTTACTTTCCGTAACCAGTGTAAAATGACAGTTGTAGGAAACAGAGGTTTAAATTCATTGCTGCTTCTCTGACCAGTTTGGAATGCTATGTGTGCTAGCAAAGTTGAGCTCCAACTCATGATTTTGAGGAGGGCTTTTCCCCACTCCTCCTTGTTTTCTGAGCTGTCCATGATGCTTCTTTTACTGTATCAGAAAAGAGGTGATATAATCCCTGTAGTCTTTATAGGTTTGTTAAGTGTTTGTCGAGCTGACAAGACAATGAGAATGCTAAATGCATGGAAAATCATGTGCTTAATTTGAAGCTAAGAAGTTTCCCAAATTGTCTTTTGAGAACTTGGAGTGCAGATGAATTTGTCTTTATTTTTTTTTTTACCAGTTGCTTTTAAGTCTAATGTATTAATTCTTACATCATTGTCTCTTCTGTTTTTTTCCTAAAACAGGATGATACCCCTTTCATCTCAGACACTGATGATGAATCTTCATCATGGCCAAACGCAGGAATATGTGATCAAACCGAAATATTATCCAGTAAAAAAAGTGGTCTCAGGAGAACAATCCACTGAGGGCTCATTACCACTGAGACTGGGCCAAGATCAACTTGCGTCACCTTTTCAATGTGAGTACAACTGCAAAAGGCATACCATAAGCCCGTTTTCTTTAAGATCATGAAAACTTCTGTTCATCTGAATTGCAATAACACTTGAAGACAAAACAAAACAAACAAAAAGTTAAAATAATTAAACAAGATAATTCTCAGATGAGCAAATGACATTCTGCATCCTATTCAGAGGCAGAACAGATTTCCTGGATGGAAAAAAAAAAATAAAGTCTGGATTGTCATAATGCTATTTCTAGATGATAGCTTTTCCTTCAGATAAAAGGTGCTTTGTGAACACTTGTTGAAGTAGGCACGATTGAGAGTGTATTCAGCTTAAGATGACAGCTGCCTTTACTTCAATATGATGGATATACTTCTTAGAAACCTGGAGTCCAGAACTGTGGTATCATTGGTGACTACTTTTCTCTATATTTAATTTATTATGTGTTTATGAACTTCTGCACAGCATGCAGGCTGCACTAGCATTTCTGCTTCATATTTATAAAAAAAAAAAAAAGGATTGTGTAGGTGCCCAGCTTGTGGCCTTGGCTCATGCTCCATTGTGTAGGGAGCTTGAGGACAAGTTTTGGCTTAAAATACGAAGAGCTTGATGAATTATGGGTTAGGTATTATAGAGCATCTGCTGGTTTGATTTGGAGAAAAGTTCCTGCAGTTAAATAATGGACTGATTAACATGGAGAGCTAAGGTACTTACAGTCTCCTGGCAGGCTTCCTCTGCTACAGCACAGAAAAATAAGCTCTGCTGAGGATTCAGGGAAGAGGCTTTTTTTCTAAATCCATAAATAAAGTTTCCCTTTGTTTGTATTTCTGTGTTGCGCATCTTTATGGTCTGTCCATTTATACACAGATGTAACCCCCGTGCTTGCTTTTCCTCAATGGGAGATGCATCAATGGATAATAAGAATCTTGCCCTAATGGGGAGAACAGTGGGTAGCCTTGGGCCTTTAGATTAACCTTTTCAGAGCAGTGAAGTATTGTGCTTGCAAAGCACAACACCCTTTTCTCAGAAGCTTCGAAAAGATGTTTAATTGTATTGTAAACATCAACCAGTAGTCCCTTTTGTCAAGAAGGTACCATTGCTTTTCTTCCAGGCAGCTGTAATTTTCCTCCAAGTAAAATATTAGCGGCCACCAATATTGGATTATGTCCCTCTCTTCTGACTCCTGATAGCCAATGAGCATATAAATCCCAGGCTATGTAGTTCTCCAAGTACTTGAAGCGACTGTAGCTGGTTGGATTCTGGCAAAAAAAAAAAAAAAAATTTTGCTTTTGCCCTTGTTCTCTCAGGCTGTTTGACTGAGTCAATCTATCTTAGATACAGTCAGTGTTACTTGCAAGTACCAAACTACCTCTAAGTACAAATGGATTGTGTGAGATTTTTCTTTTATAATAGCATAAGGAAATAACTCCATGCAGCTATATGATGAAGGAACCAGTGCTTCTAGCTTATTGGACCTCCTCTGTTAATTGCAATACTCTGAGGGACATGATTGGGAGAAGGAGAGCCAGGAGCTGAAGACAGAGTATTTGTCATAAAATCCTAATAAACTCCTCAGTGAATGGTGGGTTAATAAAACATTCTACCTTTATTGAAAAGGCTGTGATTCTGAAACACCCAAGGGACGGATACTTAAACAGATTTTGTGGCCTGATAAGATCAGTCATGACTTAATTGTTGCCTTGGATGTAAAATGCAGGATTAAGTCTGAGGCTGTTTGTGTGGTGGTGAAATTTCTGATACTGGGCTTTTGACCTATCTCAGAAAGGTGACTTTACCAGCTTTGCTTCTCACTTCTACATTTGTAAGTTGAGAGTCAGTGACTGCAACTTCAGACAAAATGGTTTAGATATCTGCTAGTACAGAGTGCAGTTGGAGCTGTGTGTATTAGAATTTGTCTGTATACCCTTAACCTGAACAGGAGGTCTAGAGTGTGTGTTGTGGTTTAGCCCCGGCAGGCAGCTCAGTGCCACACAGCCGCTCGCTCACTCTCCCCAGGTGGGATGGGGAGAGAATCAGAAAGGTAAAAGTGTGAGAACTCATGGGTTAAGATAAAGACAGTTTACCAGGTAAAGCAAAAGCCGTGCGCCCAAGCAGAGCAAAACAAGGGATTCATTCACTGCTTCCCATGGGGCGGGCAGGTGTTCAGCCACTGCCAGGACAGCAGGGCTCATCATGCATAATGGTTTCTTGGGAAGACAAACACCATCACTCTGAACATCCCCCCCACCCCTTCCTCCTTCTATCCCCCAGCTTTTATGGCTGAGGATGACGCCATATGGTGTGGAATATCTCTTTGGTCAGTCTGGGTCACCTGCCCTGGCTGTGTCCCCTCCCGGCTCCTTGTGCACCCCCAGCCTCCTCGCTGGCAGGGCAGCACAAGAAGCAAAAAAAGTCCTTGGCTCTATATAAACACTGCTCTGCAACAACCAAAAATATCACCACTATTTCATCAAAAATCCAAAACACAGCATTGTGTGAGCCTCTACGAAGAAAATTAACTCTGTCCCAGCCAAAACCATGACAGTGTGGCCAACTGTATGCATTTTTGTTGGCTTCTGGTTTCTAGAGGTACCTGAAATGGACTCCAAGGGTAGAAGACTTGCTTCTGTAGAAAAATTAGTGTTTAACTTCAGCCATCAGTATTTTAATGTCAGGGATGCTTGAATTTATTACAGTAAGGTAAGCTTAGGATGTGAAATTTCGTGACAGGTGTTATGTGCTAACCACCAGTATGCAGTTCCTAGCACTGTCTTGAACTGAAGGATGAGCTGCTGTGAATTGTCATGCTTATGGCAGAGTTGGAGCTCATTGTCTGGTTACAATGAGGAAATTGATGAAATAGTGGCTAATGATCCCATGGGATTTTGTCGCAGCTGTTAAATGTATGCTCCTGTTTCATGGGAAAGCCTCTTATTTCATTGAGCAAAGGAATCAGTAATGGCAGTGTGGAGATTGAAAAGGAATGGGGAAAAACGTAATCATTTTAATAAAAAGCAAAAGCCAGAAACTTAGTATTAAACACTTCAGAGTCAGAAATCAGGACCCATAAATATGACACTATGTAATTCTAAAGCACTTGTGTTTAGAGCTGAAATAGTTCTATTCACATGCTTCTAAATCATCTGTTAAAGTTGTTACACTTATGCATCTATCTGATTCTATTAAATCAGTGCACTGGATATTTAAGCTACTGCAGATTAATCTTTGGGTATCTTTGTACAGAAATACTTGAGGATAAGGCTTTGGAAATTTAGAGCCTTCTCAAGCAAATGGAAATAGCTCATGTTTGATAGACTGGCTGCAGAGAAAGTATAAATGTGATTTAGCACCAGTAGAAAGGTCGAATATATACTGATTAAAATAAGCTTGCAGTGGAACTTACATGATCAGCAAAGAATAACTGAAAAGGGTGCAGTCATGTGAGTCTCAGCATTTGTAATGTAAACGTCAGAAATACATTGGCACATAGGTGAGGCCGGTGAAATAGCCCATTTTATATAAGCTCTCCGTGAGCAATAAGTAATTCTCAGGAGATGCATTGCTTTCTTAAAAGTGCACACCAGTACATGACCTATAATTTGCCTGAACATTTGAAACCTCAGGTTAAAAATCCTCTACGTTTCCAACAGTAGCAGTGGCAACAGCACTGAAATTTCAGCTGTAAAATTGTGTGCAACCTAGTAGTCTGTAAACCAGCAGGAAGATGATACTTTTAGTCATTCAGGTACTTCTACCTCAGACACTTTTAATGGCACTGTTAAATAGTAACCACCAGTCAGCTTGAGCTGAGCATGGATCCTGTAAATACTAGTGCTGGTCTCCTTGGCTTTATAAATGTAATGCTGAAGAAAATCAGTTAAAGGAATTCTGTGTTGTTTCTAACAGTCTAAAGTGCATAAATATGTGATAAGCAAATTCTAAACATGCAATTTCTGGAATTCCTCTCAACACAGTTATTGTGAGAACTGCTTATTAGACTAGTAAGAGGGCAGGCCATTCACAACTTCACTCTGTCCACTTCTGGTGTTAAATAATTCTCTCAGGAAAGCTATCTTATATACTTTTCTCTTAAATGTGATTATTTTATTATTGTCAAGTCCTTATTTAAAAATACGAATAAAAATAAGGTGCCTTGGGAGTGTAGTGTTAGATTTTCACTCACTACTGAGTTATTTTTGCTTCATTTGAAATCCTTTTTTAAAACTTGTTTTAATACAAGATGAGGTAGAACTAGACAACTGAGGAAGGCTGCTGAGAGTTCTAAAAATGCTACCTATTACTACTTAGGGAAGAAATCTATGCGTTTTGAACCATTCATTCCAAATAGAGAATACACGTTTTTCTACGTCAGGAATACGAATAGTGACAAAGCCAAAACTGATTGTCTGTTTTAATGTATTTTGAAAAGTGCAGTGTTAGCCTGTGGTGAGGGAGATTTTCAATTTCGGTGTGAATTTGGGTGCTTATAAAGTATTGTGACTGAGGAGTTTCTGCTTTTCTTGTAGAGTATCAAAAACAAAAAAAACCCTGAGACTGTCAGAAGTGTTAAATGACCCATATGTATATATTTCTTTTGCCAAACTTAGCTCATCTTTTCTGGATAAGGCTGGTGCGCATAGATGCTCCTGCTCTGAAGAAGACTGAGAAGTAACCATGTTCTGTCATGCATGGGGTTGTATGGGATTAAGCGAAGGATGCTGAAAGAGCTATATGACATGATTGCGAAGCTGCTGTCAACCACCTCTGAGAAATTAAGGCAATGTGTCTCCAAGGCCAGGTTAGGAGGAGCATGGGAGATCAAGGAGAGGTATAATGCAGCTCTGCATTGCAATAGAATACTGCGTAATGTTTTGGGCTTCCCAGTTCAAGAGGGATGTGGACAATATGCCTTGTTTTCCAGCTTGAGACAGTTGAGGCATAGTTTTTAGAGGCATTATGCATTTTGCCCTTCCAGCTGAAAGAAGCAGAATTTCTACTTCTGAAATCACTTGTCTGGTGTTGCTGGACTTAGTGTTGCCTGCATGTATAGACACTTTCACACAGCCCCCACTGGGCTTCAATTCCACATGTGTAAAATGATGATGCCACCACTTCCCTACCTTACAGGCATGCTGTGAAAATATATTAATTAGCACCTGAGGGGATCAGAAATTACAGTAAAAGCAAAACTCAAGAGGAAGTATAAAGAATACCTTACCCACAGCTGGAACTGCGTTCTCTGAAGTAAATAAAATGTGTTTATATAACTAAGTTATTCCAAGGATAAATATATATTTAAGAAGTAAAATGAGCCTAATCTGTCCTGTTTATTCAGGAAGATGATAGGAAATGCCTGTGAATTTTGTAACTGAAATTGGATGTTAACTTTATACAATTAAATAGTATGGAAGACCTTTTTTTTTTAGCCAGATGAGGTATTTTTTTTGGTTTTCACTGAAATTCCTTATAAAATACATTAAGGGGACTTGTCTGTGCAAGAAAAAATAAAGAATATGGTTACATAATGGTTAGTGAATACAGGATTGCAGCTTCCTACTTTGACTTAATTGTGTGTGTATTCTGGCTTGAAGTTGGATAAGTTTGCTTGTGGGGATACCAGAATTTTAAGAGTCTGCCCATGATTCTGTGGGCAGCATCCAGCTCTTTTTGTAAAGATGAAGCAGAAACAATCATGTCAGTCACATAACCGTTCTTAACTACTGGTGTGTTGTATTGCCTCAGATTTTATGTAACTTTAAATATGTTTATATAGATGAGATACAATTAACGTGGAAGAAAGTGTCCCACCTCTTAGAACTGTAAAGTGGAGAGTACTCTCTTACAATTTTGGCATAACACTAGCTTTTCTTCTATTGGAAGCGTAGCACACTGATAACTTACAGAAGCTCTTTTTTGAGCTTAAACAGAATTTACCCATGCTGGTTTCACTGACTTCATAGGCTGATTTTAACAAAAAACAGGTGTTGCTTTGAGATTCCAGTTTACACTGTTTTTGTGAAATTGTACCATTCTGACTTCAGTATGCGACGCTTACATCATAATAACACTATTTCCCCATCAGTAAGTACATGTAAACAGCTGTAAAATACATAAATGTTTTACTGTTGAAAAGGTGGGTTCAGAGGTATGACATGTTCCGTGTAAACGCATCTGTGTGATCTGCTATTCTACCACAATTCAGTATATGTTGACTTTAGGGGAAAAGCTCCATCGGGTCTTTAGTGGATCAGATTTTCTTTCCACCCTTCTTGGTATTTGTTTGTGGAAAAGCTCTACATAAACTACAAAATAATTCTCTCACTGGCTTGTTTTAACTAGAGCATTGCATTGCGTTCCTTGAAACTTCTGTCTACGTATATGTCTATGTATATTAGGGTTGAACTCTGGTGTTTTTCTAAATTGAGGTTTTGAGAAATTTGGAGGTAAGGGAGGAATGTTATGGCTATGCTCTGATTAAACAAAGTATAGCCAGCAGCATGAGGTGGGTGAAAAGAGAATGAGCAGTTAGAAGACTAACAGGCAGAAGAGAAATATCTTGGTAACTGAAGAATCACAACACAGGCCATTTGAAGGGAATGTGGAATCAAATTCACTGCGGTTACTCATGGGAACTGACATTTGCGTGTCTTGCTCCTGAGGTTGTACATAATCAAATACAAATAGGGGAATGGGAATACAAATAAAGGAATGGGGTGCTGTTTAAATGTGAGGGATTTTTTCTCAAATGCAAAGCATTTTCATATGTGTGCAGAGCATCTGCTCCCCTTCAAGGGGCAGGGGGGAATTTTTCAGGGATATTTTAAAATGTTTAAGAAAAACTTTTGGTACAGTCAGCATCAGAGTCAAGCAACCGTGTAGCTTTTTTTGATGACAAAAGCCAAACAATTTTAGTAGAGCATACTTTTCCCCTTTCCCATTTAAGAGCATTAACCTTACTGCTATTGGAAGGCATGGAGATTCATAACAACCTTTTAAAGTTTGTATTTGATTCCAGAGGGACTTGGAAACAAGAGGCTAAACTCAAATGTAAATTAAGTGCTCTAGCTGGGTTGACAGTAACTCATTTACCTCTATAGACTCCAGCAGCACATTCACTTTGCTTTTGCTTTGTAAAGTAGAGTGACAAATTCTGGAAAAAAATAACTTTAACAATTAACATAGTTTATTTAGGAATTATAAAAGACTATGGAGTTCTTTGAAATCCTTGGAGACAGAATAACTTTGTATAAATGCAAACTACTTCTTTAAATATACTAGGGCAGCAGGCATTTTAACAATACCCTTTCCCAGCTGTTTTCACAATTGTGTGTGTGCATACAGGGTTCACGATTGAGGAAGCCAGCAAATCAGCACCCCCAAAAAAGTGCTGTATTTTTCCATTTGGTCTCAAAAAAAGATTTTATGGCTCTGAACTCACCAATAACTGAAGGTCTGTGTGACAGGCAAGGGCTGCTGGTGGTTTTATAGGAATTAATTTAAATGTTACATTCACCCAAAAATGGATGATCATCTATCTATGCTTTAAAATATGGAGGCCAAAACTGATAAACAGCAGTGTGGGGAAAAATGTTGGAAAAGCAGATTGGTGATCTGGCAAACAGAATTAAAATCAGTTCAAAATGTGTTGTAGCTAGAGGAAAACACAGACTGAGACAAATGCATCTCAACTGCTGTGATGAAAGAGAATTGGCTCCAAATCCAAAGATTTCTCAAGAAGCAAGAAGGAAGAGACTTTCCAGAAAATTCTGTAGGGGAAAACCTCTATGACGTGTTTAAAAATTGTAATTTAGCTGGATAATAAAGACAGGTTGAACCCATACAATTAAACATTAAAAGTCCCATTGCCAGACTGACACCAGGATTGTTGTGATACAGCTTGGATACCAAGAATTAGTTCTGGCTGTTGCAAGTAGCTAAGTCTGGTTTTACTCATAGGAGATGTGAAAATGCTCTTCTCTGATGTCAGTGCTGTCGCCCACGCCAGAAGGAATGAACAAACGTAGACAAAAGTACTGCGAGAAGGTCCTTTCATATCCAGTGAGACTTCTGAATCAACGACATCCTTATTTCTGTGGACACCTTTTTTTTGCCCCTTCTGAAAATTTAAAGAAAAAAGATCTTGGCTTCATACAGTGCTGAGAGAGATGATTTTTAATGGTGATTCAGCATGCAGAGAGGACTGTGTTCCTTTATAACTTAATTCCATGACGTTATGTACTTTATCACTGTTTACAGTTTGTTTGACTTCCTTAGTGCTTTTCAGTTGCTTCCCTTCAGGAAATGGGATGTTAAATGAATATGTTTAGGTAATATTCATTTAATTTTTTTTTTCCCTGTTCTTTCTGGAAATGATAAACTCTTTGAGTGTTACACCTAACGTTCAATTTCTCACGTAAGGGAGTATTGTACCATGGGAGGGGGGAAACTGTGTCTATCTCAAGAATTTATTTTCTATAGAAATAAAGCTTTTGAACTGAAGATTTGTAATTCTGTCATAGGACAGGGTAAAGTCTGCTGTATTGATTGTGGAAGGAGCCTAGATAATGGCCTTAGGTGAAAGGCATAGTTTCTGTTGAATGAAATTGGGTGGGAATGAGTCTCGTTCCCAGCGTAGAAATGCCTAATTGAGACCTTCTTGAAAGAGTCCTATTGGTAAAGTGGGCACTGGTTGTTGTATTTATCTGGGAATTCTAAAGTGTCAACGACAATAATAATGTGTGTTCATCTATGCCTATGTAAGTTTGTGTGGAAAGATGCTAAATTCACTGAGCGTGCAGCTCCTGCAGTAGTACCTGCAGTAGCCTCCATCAGTGGAAAACTGTTAGAGTTGAGCAATGAAGTCATTGCTGCTTCGTTACAGCTGAGATGAGCATTGCGTAGAATGGCTTTCTGTCCTAGTCGTTAAGATGATTGTCTGTTCCTGAATGTGGCTTTTGGGCTTTTGTTCCCATATCCCTCAAGGGAAAACCCTTTGGACCCAGATACCTAAGCAAGTTGGGTACCAAAGCATGTTGATAACTTGCATGGGAGTTAAACAAGACTTGCATGCCTGAACCTCCTGCTGCGTTGCTTACTGCTGGAGGTATCTCTAGTCCCAAACCTGAAGCACAGTTGTGAACTTTCAAGCTTGAGGCTCTTGAGGGACGTGGAGTTCTGTTTCAGAGGTGCTTCACTCTGAAGAAGACAGGCCATCTGGGTGCTAATCTCTTGCTTAACTCCTACCAGGACCTGCAGCTGAAACTTTTGTCTGCCTGCCTATCATTAGAAGGGCAGTTGACTAAGCCCTGTTAAAACTATTCAACTGAATTAAGCTTCCTAAGGAACACTATGGCATAGTCATAGTGGGGTTTGGAACTGCAGCGGTAGTGAAGGTCCCCCAGTTCCTCAAAGAAAAGTGTCTAAGCCCTAAAAAAATTTGAACTAAACACAGTCTTTTGTCCTCAGCTTTCTTGCTTAATGGGTTGGGCACATTCCTGTTCAGCATGCTGGTTAGGTTGCTTACTCTGTGTGATTAACTTCTCTCATCCCTTGTACCAAAGGCCTAGGACTGATTAGAGGTATGACTCAAAGCTAAAATTCAAGCTTTTTAGCATCGTATCCCTTTGTGGATCTAGTCTACATGTAATACCTTTAAAACAAATACAAACCAATAAACTTAAACAGAATTGAGACCATTTTGTCAGACATCTCAAACCACATTGCAGTCTCTCTTAATTTACTTGCAGTGGTATGTTTTTCTGGAACATCTTAAATTATGTAAAGGGAAATGATAGATATATTTTTCAGTACCAACTATTGATTAGAGGTTTTTTTACGTTGTTTTAAACATGGAAAATGGCTGTAATCCAAGCTAGGTTGTTTTCTGTCTGAGGATTACGTGTAGAGAATCATTGTAGTGATAAAACAGACAAGGAAGAAAAAGGGTGATTCATCATACCTGCTGACAGAAATTACAGATTTCCAGTCCATGCGTGATTCATTTATTATGCACTTATACAGAACAAAAATGATTCTAACTACCATGAATTCCTCTGACTTGCTCTAAAAAGGCTATGTCAGTAAGAGGATTTAACAACAAGGGGCTCTTGGAGGGGGACATATAAATATAGCTATGAATGTCCTTCAAAGCTATCTCAGAGCTTGTGCCTGCATGTGCTCCTTTGATGATGTCTAAGTGATAATGTCTGCTTAAAAGAAAACACAGCATGCCTCTGTTGTAGACATCAGAGAGTTTATCAGAATCTGCCAAAGTTGATGAAGAAAGCCTACTTGACTGGGGCAAGTTTTGCTGTAGAAAATTATTTTAAACAGTGCATTGTGTACCTTTACCTCTATTTTAAACTGTGGTTAAGAGAACTGAAGAATGGTTACTTGCCTCTCCTAGAGCGGACCAAAATTTTTTGCTAACTTTTCTTGGGTGAGGGAAAGTAGATGAGGAAAATAGTCAGAAATCCTTCTTTCTGCTGTGACAGAGGACAATGAAGAGGTTGCATCCCTGTGATGATCAGGAAGGGAGAAGGCTCTTCTAGAGACCTTCTTTTCAATTAACTTTTTAATTGAAGCATCTCCTGGACAGGAGAGTTGAAAGTTAAAGAAACATGAGTGCAATAGAAGGAAGAAGCCTAAGAACTCATTTCATATTGGAGGGAGAAGACTGTGGTAGGAGCATGTAAACAAGGAACGATAAGGAAATGTTGATGTAAAGGTGTAGTGACAAGACTAGAGACAGAAACAGCTGTATGTAGAAGTGTGTAATAGCGATGATGACAATAGGAATGGCCGAAAAAAAAAAAAAAAGAGCTGTGGAGACCACTATTCAGTTACCACCATAATAGATAGCTGGACAGTGTTTTGCTCTTTGAATAGCCCCATTGATTTGCATAAAGGCAATAGAACTGAGTACTTGAAAAGTGACAAAATATCAAAAATTAAGCTGTATTGGCTAATGAAATACTTGTAAGATCATAAAAAATGCAATAAAAATAGAGCTATAGAAATAGCAAAGTAGAAGGAATGCTGGAATTAATTACACGTCAATGTGTAGCATATACACATGTCAATAATGTGTAGCTGTTAAAAAAAGGAAAGCTTGACATACTACTTTCTTGCTCAAAACATTTGACTGAGCAAGTGTGCGCAAGTACACCTCACCTCCTGCAGGACTGTGAGAAGTAGTTAACCATCAGAGACAGCATTGGATGTTGGATGAAACAAAGCTGGGTCATCTTGTTACTCCCAGTGCTTGTGAAAAGAGAATCAGGTGTGAGGTGCGTAAATGTAATGCCACAAAGTTTCTGACAAGAGCAAAGATGCACTGCCATACTTAAAGGTAAGCATTGTAAATAGAAACTGAAAATGAAGTTACCCAGCAGCTGTGCCTTGTGTTTTTGAATCCATGCATTTTCCAGACTTCGGCTTGTGCCCATGACTGTTAAATAGAAAAAGGCTCATATTCTGCCTCGTTTTTAGATGGGTGAAGTTTGAATGCAGGTGTTTGAATGCAGAAGGGTTTACTCCTGTGCTCAGAGCATAACGGGCTGAGTTCAGCCCTGCTAAGGTCGTGCAGGGAGTGTTCCATCTTCACTTCAACGGGGATGACATCCATTCCAACCCATCAGAAAAGGATTTGGGATGCCTGTGCCCCTTCGGCTAGCATGCAGCCTGGGGTTGAGTATGAAGGATCAATATTGCACTGTTGGGGGAGAAAAATAAGTTATACTAACAGGAGCATTTTAATAAAGATGAATTAAGTAATCCTGCTTCTGTCCCGAGCACTGATCAGACCTCAGCTGCAATAGTGCCTAGTTTTGGACAACTGATTTGAAGAAAGACAAGAACCAAGTGAGGGGAATTAAAAGCAAAGCAAGAAAGAACGAAGGTCTGCAAAATATGGTTTGTTAGACTGAAAAAGTTGAGATGGTTTTGGTCTGGAGAAAATAATCTGAGGGGAACTCACAGTAGCAGTCTTCAAGTATGGTAGAGATTGATTCATGGAGGAATATGACTTTCTCAGAGTTCACCATAGAAAAGGCAGGGCATAATACATTTGAATTGCAGCAGGGGAAATGTGGGTTAGGTATTAGGCATATCTTTATAATAAGAAGAGAGACTGAAGCACAGGAGTACGTGCCTTAGGGAGGCTGTGGAATCTGTGTAATAGAAGGGTTCTGAGAATAGGCTGGACAAACTTTTTGTGTAATACTGTTATTTCATCCTATGTTGGGAAGAAGAGGTAGGGGAGATTATGTGATCTGTCAGAGTCTCTTTTGGTCCTTTCTGTGACTACTGAGGGCTGTATTCCTCCCAATGTGCAACTGAGAGTTTAGGGAAGATCTGCCCCTAGTCTGTATGTGAATCTAGTGTATCTTTATCTGTTTCTTTTTTCTTCTTTTTCCTTTTTTTTTGTTTTAATTTCTTAGCTCTTATTATAAGTAAATCTTCCAGACTTTGGTATACCTAAGATGTATGATAGCCAAGTTGCAACTTGTTCTAATCTTTGCAAAACTTGTTTGTTTTAAATTGATGATTAAGTGGTGGTAAGACAACTTCCTCATATATCGTAAAAAAACGAAAAGGTCATTCAACAATAGTTCTAAAACCTTAACTATTTTACTTACGTGGTTGATTTTTATACTATGTCAGGTTTCCTTTTGGCTGAACAAGCATATGTAGTAGTAAGGACTAAACCAGGTGTAGTAGTAAAAATAACTGGGAGACACCTGTTTTAGGAAATAAGTAATTTCCTCTTGTTTCTTTCCTTTTATTCTGTCAGCATTTAATTAAGAAAAAAAGAGAGGGAGGGTAAGGGAGTTGGTCAACTGAGAATTTAAAACATTGAATCTATTTGCAATTTAAAAACTTACTGGCTTTGATATAGGAAGATAGATTTGCATTCCAAAGTTCCCCTTGTGCATCATGGCTATTGTTTGAAAAAGTATGAAACTAAGATAACCCCATTATAAAATCTGTTGTCTTTGGGAATAGAAAAATGCAATTTTTTTTAGATAGAATCTTCAGGCCTTATGAGATGCTGTGTAGATACACACATAAAAACAAACTGGCTTCAGTGCAGAAGTAGGGTGTTATAACAACACTGAATTCATGTCATTTTTGGAGGTATTAATGGAGAGCCTCCAGTTTACTTAGTTCTGTCTCCTAAGGAGATTTTTCTCGGGATTTGTCATAAGTGAAGGTATATTAAAACAAGCAAACAAACAAAAAACACCAAAACCTACCACAACACTAAAAGTAGTCAGAAGAAATTTTTGTGCAAGGATTATGGGAGAGTTATGTGTAAGCTCCAGCAGCTAAGTCTGCAGTATAAACTACTGCTTGTGATTTTTACAAGTGAATAAATGCACCCCTTTGATTAGATCACTATGAAGCATGAGAACATTATACACACAATAATATAATAATTTCTTCAACACATTAAAATAGTTTCTTCTCTTTGCTCCACTTGACCTATGAGACAGTACAATGTAGTCAACTTTTTAACAGAGTAACAGTTCTGCTTTCACTTGTGTTGCTAGCCCATTGTCTTCCCTCGAAACAGGGACATGCCACAAATCTTCTGAGATCCACTACAGCTATTGAATACTGTCTGCTTAAGTCATTGCAGAATGCTGGAGCTATGAGGGCAACCATAAAACCAGGAAAAAAAAAGTGTTTATAGAAATTCTTCTAGAAAGAAGCTAAGGCTGAGCAGCCTTACAAACAAAGGGACCCAGGAGATTCGTTAGGAATCCTTCCCCTTGTATAACTCTGCCTAGGAATGGCTGCACGAGCTGCTGTGCCCACCTGGACCTAAAACCTGCCAGCTGCCTCTCTCTTAACTCATTCACCTTTCCTTCTAATGCAGAAAAAAATCAGTTTGTCATGATGGACAGTGGGGGCAGAAGGGGTTCTATGAAGAAATCCTCTTGCTTATATTTTCCACTTCTCCTGCAGTTGTTGTTGTTGTTAGATCATAAATTTATCACAGCAGGAGCTTGCCATGCTTGTGATATTGTATCATAGTTACTTACAGAGATGGAAAGAAAATCATATGTATATGGTGCCAATTTTCAGCTAAAATCTCATCAGTTTATCCAGACATCTTTCTTTTTGAATCTGGCCCAGAGTGTTTCACAGGTTTTGGAAGTTATGCGTACATTCTTCCACTGATCTCCTTTGACAGATGTATCTAAAAGTCCTTAGGTGTGAGTGAACCTAGACTAGGAGTCAGGGTGATAGTGCAGTTGGCTGAGCCTCCCCATTACGAATCTGCTGCACAGTTCAGGGATGAAGATTAGCTAGTACAAGTAATTCTGATCGTCCTGTCTTTAGTAAACCAACAATCTGAATTTATCTCGATTTATGCCTTTTTTCCAGTAGCTTTTCTATTTATTTGGTGTTTATATCTTCTGCTTGTGTTTTCTTTCATTAAGTTCATTTATTTATCTGCTCTTACACTTGTATTTTGTCACAGTCTGGTGTTATACTTAAGAGCAGACTGAGGTGTTTCATTTCCGCATGTTTAAAATTGCTTTTGAAGAGTTTATGATACATTTCTATCTCTCTGTATAAAAATAATGATTTCAGGTATGTTGTGGTGCTGTAGCACCATCATTGTTCTCCAGAAATGAATTTGAGATAATCTATGTTGCAGATCTATTCATGTCTGTCACAGTGGCATCATCAGTAAAGCTTCTGGAGTTTAAAGATGAAAGTAATCTGTATGCAACCTTAAAAATGCAGTGTCCTCTTTTATATAATATAGCCAAAGTACAAAAGAGATTAAGACTATGGCAGTAATGGGCATTTTCTAGCTTGAAATAGTGGCTTTCAACATTCATGCTGCCAAACCATCTAAGAAATATGGAAAGATAGTTTCTCATTTGGGATTAAATCTTTCCCTCTTTACAGAAGAGGGAAAGAAAAAAAAAATTAAAAAAAAAAAGTAGGCAGGGAGAGGATTCGAGGAAGTCCAAGATGCTAACCTTGCAGAGTTTCTGCCAAGTGCTTCCTTTCAGGGGAAGGGTTTGTGGTCTGTTTTCAATTGAAATCTGCATGTATTATGCTCACTGTTAAGGTCTGTGAACCTTAGGCTATGTGAGGATAGTGCTGTCTCCTTAGGTACGACTGCAGAGAACGATGAAGACAGTGTCTCTGCCTTCTCTGCCTTGAATCACCTAGCTGCTTCTCATACATACATTGATGTAAACTTTCATAAACTTTCAGTTCAGAGGTCTTCCTAAATGTCTCCAGAAAAACCAAGGAAGTTAAAAAGCAGTGACCTGCTAGGCGAGGAAAAGAAAATAAGTTTCATAACAGTTTTCGTAGATCTGAAAAAGGCAGTGAAAATCTTCCCATGTCAAAAGAATATGAAGTTGTCTTATTTCTGGCTCTCTGTAACTAGTAAAACAAGAATATCCATGGGAATCAAACGGGTTCTCTAGCAAAGGCATTGCTGAATAATGATTCAAGTAGTTGTAGGGGCTAGGGCTTACATCGCATGGTTTTCAGACTTCTTGCTTCCCTGAAAACCTGCATTTAAATGCTGTTTCATGGATGCTCTTTACCTCTGTAGATACCGGCCAATATTTTCAAAGTTGCGGTTCAACTGCTGCTCCTATGTCATTACTCCCAAACCTGCATGCTAACATTTTCTCACTGAAAAGAGGTGAGAGGCAAATTTAAAATTGCCATTCAGTCTCATACTAAGCTATCTCTTCTGCCAAAAAAATTATGCTACAGAATTTTTCTGATACAACGTGAGCTATGTGATGAAAATGATTACAAAAAAAAAAAAGTTTGTTTATTAACATTGTGCCTAAATTCTCCTACAACTTGGGACTCAACAACATAGTACAAAATATTGTGAAGGAGAATTAAGTCATGGTTTAGTTCCAGTTATACTGGCAAAGCCAGATTTTTTTTAGCTAAGCTGGAAAACTTGTGTGGGTCCCCCAGTACAGTAGTTTTTACAGTGTAGGCAGGACTGACTTTTGTGACTCAACTAACCATGTTTTCTTAATTACATCACATCCTAAAGGAAAAATGTTACTAAAACATCTGAAAATATAAAATAGAAAATGGATTGGGCTTTTCTAGGAAAGGATATGTATGTGTGTTTGGTGTGTATATATATATGTATATATGTATATAAACCATGCAAATACAAACAGTGCAGTATTGCTTGTAAAGCTCTGTTTAACAAAAGGAAAGCTTAGAAGTTCTAGCCTCAGCAATTCAAAAGCCACTAGATCTCTGTTCATTGGGAAATGTGTAGTAATAACTTTTATAAGAAATGCTTGGCGTCCAAGAATCCAGGGTGTCTTCTAATCACAATACTAGCCTTTAACTGAAATATTTTTTCTATGTCTGTCTGTGTTGTGCTGCTTCTAAGTATTGTTTAGAGAGAATAAGGTGAGAGCATCCCTAATACAGCTGATGTACGAATAGAGTAATGCTTTTGCTGTGGACAAAACAGTTGGCACAATTGTTTTAATTTATTTGTTTATGAAGAGCTAGAAATAAGAGGCTTTATATTCTTCTGAAATGGGAAGATTTTCTTCATTTTCGCGAGATTTAAAAAAAAAAAGTCGTTTGTCTGGGGGGTATTCTGTAACTAGGTTGAATGACTCTCCAGCAACTTTTTTATTTCTATGACAGGAGGAGGAAGGAGATTCTTCTCTTTCTGTGCATCATTTTTTGGGACTATTGGGTTTGTTATGAAAGTATTTATGGATAGTTTTCACAAAGATGCTGTAAAGTATTTACAAGAACTTGCTGAAGTTATTGCTAAGTGTGCAGAGGGTAAAATGTTTTCTTTTTAAATATTGTAAACAGCATCTGTTCTTTCCCCCTAATTTTACTAATTAGTAGTTTTAATCTTTTTTTGGCTTCAGCTGTTAGAATTAAATACATCTGGTTTTAAATTAAATTCTATAACAAGTAGTAGTTCTTCTAATGAGCTTAATTTAAAATTAGTGTTTGCTCAGTCTTCATTAAGTTTAAGTTTTTTAAATGACTGTAAGGAAGTACATAAAAAAAAAAAAAGAAAATACCTTTTTTTAATCTTTGAGCTCAGAACTAGTATTTTCAACTATTGATACTTCCTCACACTTTTCCCTGCCTGAGCTATTTATTACTTAAACAAAGGCTGACAGCAAAGCTCAGTCTATAATATGTAAATCCTTGTGGAAAACTAGTGCCAAAAAACTGTGAAAAAATGGGTCCAGGCAGCTGCGTCACAAGGTTTGACCACTTCGGGCTGGGGTGCCAGGAGATTTGAGACAGATGTTTTCAGACATGCCGCATGCCTAAAACATTTCCAGGGGTCGAGCTACAAATAGTGACTTAATAAGTGCAGAAACAGGAAAAGTATGCAGGAGGACACAAGAGTTTATTCACCCCTAGGTGCACAGCCAGCCTCTTTACATTACATCTGCCTGTCAGGGTTGGCTATTTAAGCTGTCATGCCCTTGGTATTGCTCTTTGTCTGACTGTGAATAAAGTGCAGCATTGTGATTACTAATCCCACTCCAGTGACTTGACTTTAAATGTGGTTTTGGAGCGTATCCCGGAGCTCTGTTTGCTAAGCTTCCTACTCCTGTTTCAGAGACACCACTGGAGATCTATGAGAGAGAGCACTGCAGACTGCCCTCCTCCTGGAGACCTGTCGCCTTTTTCTCCCCCCCGCCTTTTTTTTTCAAAACTTTTTGAAGGAAATCAATGGATACCAAAGTGATCTGTTTATTTTTCTTTTTTTCTTTGCCTCCACTGACAGTGGGAAATCACACCGGTCGCATCAAGGTGGTCTTTACACCCAGCATCTGCAAAGTGACTTGTACCAAGGGCAACTGTCAGAACAACTGTGAGAAGGGAAATACCACCACCCTCATCAGTGAGAATGGCCATGCTGCTGACACTCTGACAGCCACTAACTTCCGAGTAGGTAAGTACCCTGAAACTGTATTTGTCCTTAGCTGTCCTCTCTTGACTAACAGAGGGAGGAGATATTTTGTTATTAATACCAGTTGTGCATCTGCTGCTCTTTGTTTGGAGGGCTGTGCTGAGTAGGAACCATTGTACGTTAGACAAGCTTTCTGGTATCCTTCTGAAATTATCCCAAAAGTTCCTTTTGTGTCACAGGAAAAAAAACAAAAACATAATTTTCATCTGAATTTTCAGCTGCAGGGCTACAATATGCTAAGCTGAAGCTTTTGGTAAAATCAGTCCCTCAGAGTTTGTTTTGCTAAATAGAGAAAATGTCAGATTCCATGAAAAGTTCTTTTTCCTCCTCTTGTTTGTTGAATAGGTGTAAAATGCACATAAAAACCTAGCTAACACAGTGAGTATCTTAAAAAAATTGTTCAAGAGTTCCTTAAGACTGCAGTCCTTTAAAAAGAAAAAAAAAAAAAGTCAGGTTATAATTCCTTCTTTACTGCTGAGAATAAGTCAGATTTCATATCTGTTATTTTTAGAAACTGAGATAATGTTAAGTCCAATTACTGAAGCTAGTCATTTCTCTGTTAATGTTTATTCTTTCTGCTTGCTCAATAAAGTGTATCAACACTATGCCAATCTAAACCCTGTAAGTGTTCGACTGTATTAAAACGAATCCTGAAAGCTATCTGGGTTAAAGGATTAGCATATTTTAACTGTACAATATATGATGTTCATAGGAGTTTGTGTGCAAATATTAGCCTGGTAAGCTAAATGAAATTCAGATATATGGATGCATATGTAAGCACTTTTAAAATTTGTTTTATGATATTCTTAACTGCACTTGGAAAGTATTTTGTTGTGATCATGAAAATATCGTAGTATCTTTCTCTGGGAAAAAAAAACTTTAAAATTAATTATTTTGCCAATTTGTGCTCAAAGAATGCCAGATATGAACATTGTAATTTTAGTCTCCTTCTAGTATAAACATAATGTCAGGCAGTGCTGATGCTGGCCAATATTGCCCTTTTTAAAGTGCACTATATTTCAGGCTCTGAGCAGGGGAAAAAAAGCTATTCCAACTTATTCTTCTTTTCATCCAGACAGACGATACAAAGAGCAGTTCCCTTTCTTAAGATTCCTTCTAGACTATCAGACTGTGGATGAAAGCTCCTGAAATGAATAACACATTCCTTGATAATATCCATATTTGTAATATATGTAATGTTTTGGAGTAAGAATAATAAAAACTGTTTTAAATAAGCAATACCGCACATTTTATTTACGGTTGTTTTGAGACATTAAAAAAGAAAAGGGTTTTTAGAAAGGGATGGTAAATCAAATACTTTAAACTTGTGTTTACTGTCAATACAATTTTTTTAACCAATGTTTTGGCAAGAACCACAGCTAAGTAAGTTTTTGGTTTAATTTTTCTGACTTTTTTGAAAGGATAGGGTTATTTCCCCCCTTCCTTTCTTCCTTCCCCACACCTCATATGACCTAATTTTTTTATTGAAATTGTGAAACATTGAGAAGGGCGGCCATGTAATTTGTCTGCTATGTAAATCTGTGCTGTAACACGACCTTCCCTCAAACACAAATTTTGAGAGTGGAAATTGACCTGTAAAGGCATGTTCCACACCTTCCTTCCTGGCCCTGGGCCACGCAGGTTGTGATTCACCGTGTACGATAGCCTGCTAGAAGTATTCAACAAAAGCAGTTCATAATAGTGTTTGATGGAAAGATAAGGGAGCATTATGCTTTAAAATGTATAAAAACAAATCACTACACATGTAGAGGCATTTTTAATCTGTCTGTAGCTATCTATCTTCCCTGTAGCCTTTAGAAGACCAAAAGTATTTACCATATCTCTGAATACTGTCATTTTTGCAGAAGAGGAATAAGAAAGAGATCTAAACTGTGCTTCCAAAGCTCTCCACTTAAAAATGCTGAGTGAATTGAACTTCATAATATCGGGAGAGGAGAGATCCTGCACCTGTAGGTCGAGTTCTGTCATTGGTCACAGATTTTCAGGAGCTTTTGAATGACAGTTTAAAATGTAAATTATTGGAATGATTTTTATATCCATTCTCTTAACTAGTGTCTTATTAGCTCAGGCTTGTCTTGATCAAGATGTCTCCTGATACATAAAGCAGAAGTAACTTGGGTCTTATGAGATCATTTATTTTTATTATATTTTTAACATCTGCATTATGTTTTGCTTGTGCTTTTTGCTTTTAAGGCCCAGTTCTAAACTTGTTTACTTACTGCATATCCAAAATGAATGAAAATTCTTCTTCTGACCATTTGACATTTAAAAAGTACAACCATGAAACAGAATGTTGTGTCAGAAAATGCATACTTAAAGCAGTGAGCAGCATGTTTTTGGTATGTCTTTTAAAATGGTTGTTCTTCCTAAACCCAGAAAAGATAAATTCACAAGCCCTATTTGGAAAACTAACTCCTATTACTAATAATAGGCACCTACTATGAATGGGAAAATAGGAAACTGCTTTAGATAGTTAGATTGTTGTTAGATCTAAATGCATTTCCTTAGCAGCAGCAGCACACTAGCACACGAGATTTTTAGATTCTCTGATGACAGATTGCAGTTAGCTATCACTTTGCTTGGTTCTTAAAATCCATTATTTCTAATAATGAACAGAGTAAAATTTCATGTTTAACTTTTAAACTTTGCGCTGAACTTTTTTGTTTTCAGAGACAATAAGCTGCATTGCCTGTACTAAAGCGACTCAAGTTTGTCCATGGTTTGTTTCAGATTCTTAAAACTTGCTCAGCTGGTCATTTCAACTGAAACGTGGTACCAGTGAGTCCAGGCAAGGAAAAAATCCTGTTTCCTGAAAACTTTACTAGATATGTATAAGCCATTAAAAATAAAAACCCTCAAGAAGAAACAGATTGGGGAAAATGTAGCTTTTCAGGTAGCTGAGATTTTGCCTGTTTTCATAAAGAGCTCTAGCGTTTCAATTGAAGGTGATGAAAACTTGGTATTTAAAAAGGATGGATCTCCTTGATTGCCAGTATGCTTCAGTGAAACTGTTTTTTTTACAGTTTCATTTTGTGAATGGGATATGTTGCACAGTTAAACTAACCAACCTCCAATATTTCATTGGCTTGGAGAATGAAAGCATTTAATCTGAGTGGAAACTTCTGCTGAATAGATGATCCTCATTATTCAATTGGATTGGTGCATGTGAAGGTTGTATGGTATTTCAGTTCTGATGTATCTACGGAGGCTTGTAAAACAGGGTCGGTATATGTGTATAGGAAAGGATGCATATAGAATAACATGTGAGCTTCCTGTCTCATTCACTGTTGAAGTTACTCAGTGACGTGTCCTGTTGCTCCTCAAAATTATTCCACATGTCAAAATATCCTATTTTTGAAATGAATTTTCTCTCTGTAGGGAGTGGGAGGACAGTGACTAATTTGTAACTGTAAAATGAAGCAGTAAGAAATTAGGAAATGCCCAAGCTAATGTTCTTCATACGCTTTAATTTTTGCCCTATTGTACATATGTATTTAATTATAGGTTTACATCCTATTTTTTTCCACAGGATCCCTGCCTCTTTCATTGCACAGGAATCACAGAACTTAGTAAAGGAAGCAGTCATTTAATACTTAGGTTTATATTCACTGTTCATTTGCAGCCGTGTCTCATTTAAGGCAGTTCATTTAAGCTGTTATGAATGGGAAGTTAAAAAAAAAAAAAAAAATTACGTAGTGGAAGTGCATATCTTTCTGCAGAAATTTTGTGTCTGAGCACTTAGCAGTATCCGTGTCAAACAGGGAAATAACAGTACTCTGCAGGTGCAGACCAAGAAGAGTTTAAGATTTTTTTTCTACAGCATCATAGAAGATCTTGCAAAAAGATCAAGAGCACTGTGGCAGAGGTGGCAGTAGTATTATTGCTCTTCTACTCCCCTTTAGGTCACTCTTTAATGCTCATCAGTATCTCTCTGCTTTTAACATTCCCTTCCCCTTTGCTTCTGATCCCTCTTCATATAGGTTGCACAATTGTCAAGATGAAAATGTGTCTGGTCCTTTGTATTTTGGAGACACTTCAATCATAAATCATACAACTCAGCGTGGATCACAGTGATCTGCATGCCCTGTGCCCTATTGCAATAATGCTCAGATGATATTGCCTCTCAAATTTTGTCACTTTCCCTACTAGAATTTTATATTAAAGAGTTTTCCTGTTCTACTGCGATGACTCTGTACAAATGTTTTTGAATAATTGAGGTTGTCCAGAAGTTTCCAATTATGTACAGACAAACTTCCAAGAAGAAGCATAAACATTTTACTCAAATTTTATTTGGTCTACTGTTGAAAGTAATGAAAGAAAGTTTGCCCAATATATTTTAAAACAATAGGTTATTTGAAGGGAGTTTAGTAAAAAGATTCACTATGTAATTACTGTTCTAAGAGTGTTTCCTATCTAGGAAACAGTCTAGGGAGCGTAATTACTCAGAACTGTGAAAAGGTAAAGCAGTTATTATTTTAAGAAAAGTTGATTGAATTTCTGAATTCATGATCATTAATTTCTATTAATACTTTAGAAGTTAATATATCTTCTTATTCAAGCACTTTTGGTCTTATAAAAAATGATGGAAACATCTTAGTGTTTTTTTAAAAAGGTGATGATCTGTAAGTAAGCCAACACATTTTCAGCTGTAGTTTGTCTGTGACAGGAGATCCAAGAGCAATGAATGGCATTTAACTTCTTTTTTTAGGGGAATGGCGTTTAAACTCAATGTAGGCGTAACAAAGTTTCATTACTAGGAAACAGGATGCAAACTATACCTTTTTCTTGTTGCCATTTGCTGTGTAATAAAATTGTTTTTTTGCTCAGGATGTTACATACTATCCTACTGCATTTAACAGGTACTGTAAGACTATGACATTTGAGGAAGATCTGTCAATATTGTTTGGCATTAAAAGACATTTATTGTAAATAATATTGGAGGGATAAATTGATGACATATAAAGGCTTGTATGCCAGGGAAGGCAGATTGAAAGACCAATGGCTTGTAGAAGTATTTGTGTTGATCTGAGAGAATTTACAGTCTTTTCTGGCAGTTTGCAAGGTGTTCACTGTTCATTTTTCTACCCATTGTAGTTTCTTCTTTTTACCTTGCTGATTTATTATACTGGGTTTAGAGTTGCTAGAGTGGCAACGCATTAGAAGAGATGTTTTCTTTTCTACTGTGAAGTGGTATTTATTACTCAGTGAATCGTGTCACCCTGGGTAGATGACCCATGTCTGATCTATGAAACTTGTCCCCCAGCAAATCGGTATTCCTATGGCTTCAGCTGAGACTTAACAGATGTAGATGTAGCTTCTCAAACTGCAGATTTAAAATAATTGATAACAAATGTCATGCAGAGTTTTTTGGATTCCTTTTAGTAACATAGCTGTGGAGAATTGATTTTTTTTTTAAAAATGCTTTAGTTTTTTACTTGATTACATTCCATCAGATATCCTAATCAATGAGGAGGTCTTCTCTGGAATAGGTGCTTAGCTCAAGAACAGTTTAATAATTCATGGTCTGGTTTTAGTACTGTATTCTCTGTGGGTAAGAGCGAAGTGTTACTTTGAAATATCCTTGGTTATTATACTTGAACTTGCCATATCCTGCTTTTCTCGAGTTGTTGTGATGTAAGAACCTAGCTATTCCCCCTGTATTATCAGTTCGTCTTTTTACTCCCAGTACAGAGTGGCTACCTTGTAGCCTTATTTGGTAAAAGCTTTGTTTCTACTGTTCCTGCAGTAATTATCATTTCTGGTCTGTCAGGCTTTATTGTTTTATGCTCTTTTTGCTGCCAGATGAAATATTTTTTTCTTTTAACAGACACTGGCAGACACTTGAAAAGTTCAGAATTCTTGGATAACTTGGTTAAAAGATTAGCTTTTAAATTTTCTGCAACAGTAATCAAACAAGTTGGTCAGCCTGTCAGAGCTGCTCTTGTGCTCTCTCTCAGGATGAAGACATTAGAGTTTTTATTCACTGTTCTAGCTGGTAATTTGAAATACAATCTGTGTAAATGACGGCCATGCTTAGAATACTTATTCATGCAGCAGCATTGTAACAGCTGTAGCAAAATGAAGGCCAAGTATTTATCCTCAGACACTGGACCGAGGAGGTAAAATAGAAAGACAGATAACGGTGGAATTATATTATGAATTGTTTACATCCTCTGCCTTATAAAAGATGCTATAAAAAAGGTATTTCCCAGTCTGCACAGCCAAAGCAAAACATCTGCAAGTTGATTCTGGGAAGAACCACTTATCATGAGCATCAAGTTAACAGGTATTAGTTTTTCCAACCTCTATTTGTTCTATAATGTAAACTTGAGCAGACGAGAGAATGAATTCATTTACTTACAATCCAGGTAGTATAGTGTAGGATTTCCGAATCTGAACCACTAGCAGACTTGGCCTACAATGCAAATGTACTGCTACAGTCTGATCAGGGTTTTAAGGCATTTTCAATTTTTGGCCACCTATGCTCAAATTACAAAGAGAAATAGTATCTTAAGGGCTTTGTTGTTGTTAATAACCACATCTGCTCAAGAAGGAATGCTTTCCTTCCCCCATATATTTATCAGTGCTTGTCATCAACAAATAGCTTTGGTATCTACTATACAGCTTACAGCATCTGTGAGCTCTTTCTTCATAATCTTAAACTAATTACTCAAATTTGACGTCTTCCCCTCTGATTCTAACAGAGGCCAGATGCTAATTTAAATAAATCCATTGTTCAGCCAGATGATCTTAATGAGGTTGAACTTAGACAAGCCTGTTAGCAACTCATTTCTACTCCCTTGCTCACCTTAAGAACTTCAGGCCGTCGCTGTGAAGCAAAAGTCCATCTGCTTTCAGAGCACTCACCAAACTGTATATTATAGAGAATACAGTTTTTTGGATGTGCAGTCATAGGAAAAACCACAAATGGAAATGGTACAAAATCCACACCTGCAGCCATTCAAAACCACATGGAGTATGTTTCCCTCAAAGTTAAAGCAAAACAGAACACAAAGTTAAACTGCATAATGCTTTATTTTACTGTATATGGTTTTAATTTATAGGGATTAGTTTATGTACATCTGACTTGAAGTACTGTAAAAAGAGAACTAAGAGTGCATTTATTTGAATGATTACATTGTTGCATATCCAAATAAACACACTACCTTGTACAGCTATAATTTTGTTATTGCTAAACCAAATGTCTTTGCACATACCTCACTGAAGATCAAGTACATGCCAACTCTGGCTTAAAAAAGAAGAAAGTTCCCTTTGAATTATGCAAGCACAGAAGAGTCTGACAGACTTCTCTGCTGGTTAAAATGTGCTGTGTATCATGGATAGTTTTTATTTTTATTTTTATTTTTTAAATCAAACAGGTTTGTATTTAATGTGTCCTTTTGGATAGGACGCAGTTAGAAGGAAACAAGCAGTTATGAATGCTCTCTAGTGATCGGAGTGTTTCCCAGTTCAGCCTCTTTCCACCATCTTTTGTGTGTGTGTGTGTTTGTTCTCCTCCAGATAATTCCCCTGTCTCTGCTCAGTGTAGCCTGTATAACTTTCACCTATCCGTTCGTACCTATAATTAGCTCTTAGATTTGAGTAGCACTCTCTGCAATTGAGAGGCCTGTTTTGTAGCATAGACGCGCAGAGATTTCTGGATCTTTCTTTTGGAACATGAACTGTATCTTCGCTACACACACATTTAAACTCTTTGAGATTTGAGAAAAAAAATCTGAACTGTGAAAAGGGAACTGTGAACTTTCAGCCAGGCATTTGAAAATGTGAACTAAATTGAAGTCCATGGGAATTTTAAACTTGTTTTAAATAAACCTCTTACAAAGTCCTGAGGTCAGGTCAGTGAATAGAAGGAAAATGGGTATTTGCTTCTCGCACAGGAAGGGGTTTGAGCTTTAAGAAGTCCAGTCACAGAGAGCATTCTCATCTGTAACTTATTCAGCCAAATATTTTGTTAATATGTCACGTTGATTATATTTTAGTTTAATTTAAAGATGATAAGCTGAGCTATGAAGTTAAATTTTGTATTTGACATTATTCAGATACTTCAAGTTCAGGGGAACTTGCAGCAACTTTTCATTTCATAATTTAGGAAATTGGGTTTTCTGACTTTTCCCTGAGAAGGAACCGTCTCTGTCCATAGATTTAACAGGGCCGTGGCCTCCAAACTTTATTTTTTTTATCGATGGGGGTGCACCATCAAGTTTCTTGGGCATGCATCCCCAATATATGTTTGTTTATTTATAAATTATATGTATGTAGTACTGTACTAATATATTATATGCATTATAAAACCCAAGAATAGAAATTAAGAAAGCGATAAAGATGAAATAAATTTTAAAAACAGTGTTTATTAATGATAGAAAAAACATTTTCTTCCAGCACCTCAATGAATAACCTTTTGTACCCTGTGGGATGTGTGCATCCCAATCTGAAAACCACTGATATAGGGAACCAGAGGAGACCAGCTTCATAACATACCTCTCGTGTTAGCCTCTTGCAGTCAATACGTGTCCATTGTGTCTGTTTTACTTATTGTTGATTATATTAAATTCAGCCTGTTATGTTAGATGCTATATATGTAGGTGCTCGAAAACCATTTTTCTATAAAATCAGAAGTTACATAGGTCCAAGAATGCCCATTGTGGCAGCTGGGCCAGAGGGATTTCTGTAATTGCACACATTTTAGTGCACTCTGGACCCCTATAGCACTGCGGTGTGAAGCTTGGCAATGGGGCCACATACAGCTCAGGAGATCTAGGTGCACATTTAATTCCATGGAACTAAGTGACCAGTCACAGTGCTGACTGTATTTAGGATAGTGCAGCTTGGGCAGTAATACGCACAACTGTTATATGTTGTTAAAAGAACCACAATGGTAAGTGTTGAAGGTGTGTGGGTTTTAGTCCAACTGTACTTTCTCTGCAGAGTAACTTTCAGCCTTCCTACTCATTAGCACTGATTCTACTCCTTTCCTCCTTCAGAACTCCAGGATTTGAGTCTCTTGCTTTTCACTGGTCTGCTATGACCTAATTTATTACTCAAACTCGGAATAATATTGTTCCCAATATTCTCATATTGTGTCACCTCCTCAAGGTCAACTCCCTAGAAAACTTTCCAATTTCTTGTGATGTAGCCAGTGCCAGAAAATCTTAGATAGCTTATGGTTTTTTTTAAACTAGTCCAGGAAATTCTGGATTATAAACTATTATTTGTATGTTAATGGTTATCCACTTGAAAGAGCCTATTCTTACTTTTTTTCTTGTAAACTTTTTCATACAAAAATGAGCACTGTGGCAATGTTACAGTAATTGGAGAGCAGTCTCCTGAAGTTTAGAAATATGGATTTTTTTTTAATGACTGCATTTTTTTTGTGGCTTTTTTCTATTCTAAACTTAATGTTGTCTTGTAGTATGGACTGCAGTGGATCAGTGTTCATAGACCCTTTGGATCTAAGGCTGGGGGTTCATCCCACTCACCAAGCCTTATGGAGGTGCCTGAGTCAGGATCCTAGTAGTCAGTGGGAAGAGATGCACCTGTATGGCACGTGGGCCCACTGGTGACCTACATGTTCTTCTGGGTGAGCCTCTCTTCACTATCAGAGTGGGGAGTCTCAGGTATAAACACTGTTAACTTAGATGGCTCAGGAAGGCACAGAAGGTTAAATGGCTTAAATATCTATTACTCAGTTGCCAGAAATTGTAAGGATGCTGACATCCCTGCCTGGTGTCAGCTCTACTACTTCCGTGGTCTTCAGAGCCATTGCGGAACAGCGGCATGGCCACATAGCTTAAATGTTTCTCAGGACATTTTTCCATTCTGTCCGATAGTATCCAAGTAGTTTAATGCCTAAGAACATCTCTTTTCTCTGCCTTACGCTACTGGCTGTTACTATATATATATTTTTTACTCCATGCAAGAGTCCAGTACGTCTTTTAGAAACAGCCTAATAGAATATTGCCAGAGCAGCGGATCTGTTCAGTGACATCAACAGATTGTAGGAGTGCATGAGCACTAACAGCTTAGTGCCATTATGGTCCAGTAACTCATTAATCTTGTAGTGCTTCAAGGTGGATATGGCTGCTCAGCTGGCAGCAGAAGGGAAGAGTACGTGCTGGTAGGATCCTGTAGCAATGAAGATGCCTGTTAGTTGTTACCTATCCTTCTATTGAATTTCTTGCTCTGTTTATTGAAAACAGATGTATTACAAGATTAACTAATACACATTAGTATTATGCATGCTCAGGCACACACACACTATACAAAGTAGTGAGAACCTTAAAAGTACTGGGAAAAAAGGAACTGTTAATTTTCATCAGACACGGGGTACATTGATTTCAGCGTTCCCACTTTGACAGTGGCAATTTGCAGGTTACTCAGGACTGATTAAAATGATACCTATGAACTCTTTATACTGCAGCATACGATTTTGCAATATATATATATTTATATATATTTGTATTCTGCAGGAAATCATTTTAAGAATGATGGTTTTAAAAAGTGTTGCTAACTTGCTACGTTTTCAAGCCCAGGCTTCCTAGAGATTTTAGTCCATCTGCATATGTCTTGAACAAAAAGGAAGACTAATATCAGCAAATCGTAGGAATCTGAAGAAATGACTGGATTACCTTGTCTGCATGTGTTGGCAGCATTATCAAAGGTCTGACACTGGCCATTTACCATGCATTAGTTCCTGATAAACAGCAATTAATTTTTTTTCCGTAGTACCCAGATTCTAGACCTAACATCTTTGTTATATTCAATGTATCAGCATCAGCTCTAATAAAATCGATAGATTCTCCAAATGTAATCAGGATAGGAGTAAGTCATCCCTTAACACTATCCACTTCCCTCCAAAAATAGTGTCTGAGTCATTTCAGATGTTGAGAATATTGGAAGCAGATTTAGCAGAGAGTGACTGTGAGCATCATGCATGTTGCTGAGCCAGAATCCTGTCAATCACTTCTCAACTACCATTTTTGCTATACCCTTTTTATGTTGAGTGACCACAACTTTAGGCCATTTTCCATGACAGAGCATGCCTTTAATTTTTCTGATAGCATTTGAATATTCTAATATTTTCTATCCATTCTATTTCTTCTACACTGTAATAGCATTTTTGGAAGCTGTTGGTCAGATGGTGCTCATTTCAGTCACCTACACACAGTCCTCTGGTGGTGTTTTATAGGCATCAGGGTAGCAGGCTCCTCGTCTCATGATCTTGGAAAGAGGTGATATAGGTCCTCTGAGAGAGACAACCTTTGGACCCTCATTGAGGGGTGGTTGGAACCCCTGGGAGCATATCTATTGTCTCTTAGTTGACCTCGTGTACACATCTTCGTCCAGTCACTAACATCCAACTTTTCTTCCTGAGTTTTTTAGAGTACTTGGTTTAAAGCTGAGAAAGACATATGAGTAGTACAGTGAAATTATCTTGTGTATATTAGTTTTAGATTTCTTACTGATCATGATGCTTGGTCAACAAATGTTTATTTCTCTAAAACGTATTGCTGCCTTGTTCTTTATGATCTACAACCTACTCCTCAGTTTTCAGTGTCAGGATCTCCTTCCTATATGTGACAACATAGTCTCCATTGAAGAATGACTGATTCTCCACTATTGTTATGCTTTTATAATGAAAAACTGACACACAGCGGGATTCAGCTTGTAAACTGAGACAGCGTAAATGTCAGCATCCACATGTGAGGTGCATGTTGAAACTTTGATTACAGTCAATGGAAACTTAGAAATTTGTTCAGCTCACTCTGATACAGACACAATTGGTCAGTTGAGTAGCTCTCTTGGGTGCATTGACTGTATTGACTACCCTGGGAGAACTTGTTATTAACAAAGGAGATTTAGACACGCAGCTCTAATGTAAACACCCAGCTTTAGCAGTCTTAATCTGCAGGTTGTGCTCCATCTCTTTTGTTTTCTGTTGCTTAACTGGTTTCTGGCACATGCTTGGCCTTATACATCTGAGGCCCTTTCTGAGGACTGGGACTCCCACTCCAGTCCTGCAGTCTGATGTGCAGGTTACCTCCTGCGCTCTTTCAGAGCCATGCTGCCTTCCTGGAGCTCCAGGAAAGGTGACTGTCCATCTGCGTAGGTCATATGGCAAGTTTGGGGGCCTTTTGTTAGAGAGCTTGTAAGAGAGCCGGGCCAAGTGTGCTCCATGGGAGCTGCCTCTCCGGAATTAAAGAGATTGCTCATGTCAATAAGCAATCTCATAGAATAGTAGGAAGAACTAAGGCAACACCTACTGGACTCTGTCTTTTTCCTTGGATAGAATCTCAATGCTTTCCATTTCCAAGGTAGACAGCATCCCTCCTCTTTTTTCATAAGTAGACACTTCTGGTATATACGTAATTTGTTACACATACTGCACCTTGTTTACAGTGAGTTGACACTACCATGAAGTGATGCTAATTGTTAGACAGCCTTTCAGCAGCTCACGTAGAGCTCAATTACTCGTGGAGATAATAATCATCCCAGAAGCTGAGCCTGTACTTCCAAACTGAGTTAGAGAATGAATTTTAAATGGAGAGTTCGCTGTTGGGAGATACGAATACGTAAAATGCATAAAGATATAGGTAATCTGATTTTGTGGAATTTTATTCCACTTGCTTTCCTTGGTAATTGCCATGTAGTGCCACATTAAGAAGCATCACAGACATTCCTCTAATTAGGCTTTAAAGTATTGCATGATTTGTTAAAGCTTAATGCTGATAGTGGTACATGGAGGAGTTTGGAAAGAACTAGTGAAGTACAATTTCATTTAAAAAGATGTATCTTCCAAAATCATGAGAACAGCAGTGAAGTTATTAAGAGAATAGCCAAGTGCATTACAACAATGAGCTTTCTTATTATTTCTTTTCTGTTTATTTTAAATGTACTATTGTAGACCTGTAATGGAATTAAGAAACAAACAAAAAAAAAAACACAAAACAAACAAACAAAAACCTGTTGTAGCTCTTGGTTGTGGAACTAAGTTTTCAACGTATGTAGTGCAAGGAAAATGGAGGTTTGTCTGAAAAAATATAGAAAGTTTATTTTGTAGAATGGTATGGCTGCAGCCTGAAAA
Source organism: Chauna torquata (assembly GCA_013399475.1). Classification (NCBI taxonomy): domain Eukaryota; kingdom Metazoa; phylum Chordata; class Aves; order Anseriformes; family Anhimidae; genus Chauna; species Chauna torquata. Next base: position 186,459 of record VXAL01003049.1, read on the forward strand.
TGGTCATGTCTACAATGGAGACATAGTATATCTGTAAGGTTTTTCTTCATGAATGTAAACATTCAGCAACTTTACAATAACTAGCCAAAGGCATCATGACAGCTGCTAAGCTTCCTTAATGCAATGTCTTTTTTTTTTTTTTNTTTTTTTTTTTTTTTGGTATGTGCAATATGGCATTTCATGGAGTAGTGTGACAGAAAGAGAAGGCTGTTAGGGAGTTTATTTATTTTGTCTGTTGAGCAGAAGAATCCTTCCAGAACAAGAGCAATTCCCCAGGATCCTTGGCAGCATGTTCTAGAGTTTAAAATCGTGCCTGTCCAGGCGGCTTTAGTGACTGTTATTTGTGATTCACAACTCTACCGACTTCAGTCATGAGACTAGATTGAAGCTAAGAACAGTGTTTTGAATCCAACCTTCAAAGATCTCCTGACTGGGATATTTTAGAGGCAGCCTCCTGCTTTGGTCTTCCTAACAGGGAAGGAATGTGGTTGCAACTGGATTAGAGGGAAGTAAAGGCAGTTGTCCTTACTTGAGTGTGATTCATTCTCTTGCTCAAGAATTCCCTATTAGTCAAGTACATCCTTTGAATCTAGTGTTTGCTTACATCTTTAATGTTAACAATCTTGAAATGTCATGTGTACTTAGCACCAAGCCAATGAAATGACCCTGCTAATTAGCTTAGCATTACTATTATTTTGTGGGAGGGGGAGATATGATTCCTGAACTGTCATCATTCTGCATGTATCCCTAAGTGTTTTTTAATTATTTTAATAGTGCAAATATAAGAAAATAATTTTGCCTACTGAAAATAACATATACTTAAGATTGTTTTTGGAAATGTTAAACTTTGGGACTGTTCTTTGTGGCTAACTTGATTTTTCTTTGTGAGACTTTTTTTTTGAACATGCGTGATCCAGACAGGAGTAACACCACGAGGCTTGTTTATTTTGGCAATAATTTGGTTTCCTTGTCTGGATAAACTGCAGTACTTATGATCCCATTCCCAACTGGGGCTGTGTTACTTTCTGAAACATCCATTTGTAATAATAGTTTAAAAATACAAGACTGCTCATTAGAGGCCAGAAATAGATTAACTCTAACAAAGTCAGTGACCACGTCAATTCACGATAGCTGAGAACCCAGTTTAATGGCTGTATATTTTTGCTTATGCCATTAAGTTTGAAGTAGGTTGTTGTCTGAGTTCCCTCCACTGTTGCAGATCTTAACTTTCCAGAGGAAACATCTGAAGTGCCTTCAGTATCATGTTCAGCTTTTTAGGTCAACTTCTATTATTGCATTGCAGCATTCAGAGTAAAAACTGGTTTCATAAGATCCTTATTAGAATTTTTACACATCTGCTAATAAGCACTGCGAAAGTGACAGTATAAGGAGCACATTCAATATAGTTCCTCTATCATTATCTGGTCAAAAGTCTAGCAGGAACATGCTTCCTTGAATGACATAAAGTAGGGTTTTTTTTCCACTTGTAAACATTTTTAGTTGATTTATTTCTCTCTCAATAAACGTGAATCTTACAATGCAGTAGTCACTTCAGTGGGTGCATCTTCTCAAGTAGTTTCTTTTACAAAAATTAAAGCTTGAGATTTGATACATGAAGGAACGTGAATAACAACTTTGAATGTAGTATGTTGACAGTGATTACAACTACGGAAGCTCAGAATACGGAGAAAAAATCCTGGGACTATATAAACAAACCAGATTTTTGATGTCTTATTCACAAATGGTATCCAGGAACTCTGATAAAAACAGCCTCTGATAATAAAGAAATATTCTTCAGCAGGGACATTCTTGGAAGTACACCCTTTACCTATGCTATTCTATTGTCTGTCATTCCTACTAGTTTACAATTAGTCATTGTAAATGTCTTATATGTTTAAATTCATGCCATTTCAGGGGAATCTATATTTGTGTAAGCTTACTTAAATCTGATTAAACTAGTAATGAACTAATTCAAATTATCTACTACAGAGATTTCTGTATGACAACTCTTTCATTGTATTTTTTTCCTTTGTATCTTTTTGGTATATCCAGCTGAGGAAGTGCGTACTGTTGTTCTATCCACACTTCCTGCACTGATTTTCTGGGAACGTTCTCACTTTTTAAAAGCATATTTCAAAATATAACTGCATGTTATTATGCATATTGTAGGATATTTATTTCCTTTTCCTTAGGTCATTGAATACAATCTTGTGTATAAACAACACAGGAAACCAGAGGAGATTCTCAAAACCAGTTTTCTTCCCCTTGTCATTGCTGAATAGCAGTGATTTCATTAAAAAGTGTTGTGACAGGGAGGATTCACCCTCCACACAACGCTGCCATTTGTCACATACCTTGACTCGTCTCTCAGCAGTAGCAGAAGAGTTGGGCTCAAACAACCCATCAGCATTTCTGCAGGTTTGCTTATGCCCAGAACCCAGAGCGTTGCTGGCCTCACTGTTTGGCTCAGCAAATAGTGGTGGTGCATCACTAGGGGGTTGTGGGTGGTAAGCAGGCTATTCACATGAGCTGGGCATCACTTCCCCTTTTATCAGGGGTGAGCAGAAAGGAGTGTTTTTCACCTGTTGCTGGAGCTCCAGCCATCAGTGCCTTTTGTGGGTTACTGTTAACAGTTTCTGCACTTAGAAAGTAGAAATAGGTCCGGAGTGACTGCACAGAACTATATGTAACACCTCAGGGTTTGGACTTTTACCTGAGGCATGTGGTGTTTAGAAGCACAATGTTGCAAGAATATCGTTTTATATGGTAGTGCTTCCCTTCAGTGAATACAATCCCTTCTTTCCTATGAAAAATTGTTTGGAAGATCTGTGTGCTAGTCCTTGTACTTTTTGTGTGCTTAGTAACAGCATGGAAAAAGATGCACAAGCTGCTGTGGGTCATGTAGTGTAATGCTGGATAGCTGCGTAGTACTCAGACAAAAATTAATCTACTAATTCATGGAAATACTGTGATCTAATGAGCAGTATTAGTTCTCCTTGGAGAGCCTGTTGATGTAATTGAATAGTGCTTACACTTGAATAGTTGATAGTGTGTAAGTAGAAAAGGCAAAGAGTGATGAGGGAAAGTGAGAGAGAAACTTGCATGTTCCCTGAGGTGCATATGAAAAGGAATTTGGAAAGCCAGATGGGGAACATTTCAAAAGTCATCTTCATTTTCTTCAACACTTTGGTTACAGGAAGGGAGTTTCCATACATCCTCAGGGTTCGTTTGGGTAAGTACGGGCTATTTTCTAAGGATTAGGAGGATTTAGGTCCTTGGAATTTGTTTTGTTACACATTATTTTGATTAAACAAAAACATTCAGACTTGATTAAATTAGTTTATTTGGAGCTGTTCAAGGTCAAGTATCTTGAAAACAAATTAGGTGATGTAATTACAGTTGCAAATGGAGTATCAGTGGTTTCATAGCTTCTTTGTTCATGATTCCTGCCCTGTTCTTGTGTTTCCAATCCATAGCCATGGCAACTTTATCAGGATTTATGCTAAGTTTCTCCTTTTTCTCTGCAGCCAGCCTTTCAGAGACTCCATCTGGGGGCATCTCAACATGGCATCACACCAAACTGTGCCAGATGGGTGTAATCAAGGCCTTGGGATACCAGAGAAATCAAAGTTTGTTATTACCAATTAATTGCTCAAGCATGAGGAGAAAACTAAAAATGTTTGTAGTTCATTAAATCAGTCTCCAAATCTCTAAAGGATGGATGTTCATTATATTAAATTGTTAAATTTTGTTCAATCATATGTTGGCGGGTCCTTAATACACAGTTAAGAGATTTGCTTTACAAGTCTTCACTTGTGTAAAGTGAAGAACTTGTTGCCTTTCCTAGGTCCACTAATACTTTCTTTGTTTTGTTTGTAAGATACCCAAGCGTGAACTGAAATTGCTTGTTGTCTTGTGCAGGCCCATCTCCATGTTTTTATCAGGCTTCAAGCAGCTATTTCACACCATAATGGAAATTTTTATCTCCCATTTTTTTCCACTTTCAGAGGAGAAGAACAGCCCAATGAGAATCAGGCTCCAATGGGCCCTTTGTCTGAATGCCAGTTGTGAACATATGTGCAAGACCCGCATCTTCTAATGGTCTCTCCGAGCACCTGGGTCTGGGTTTTTGTCAGGAATGACCCCCGTGCCTGCCAGCAGCATTCACCTGTTCTGTTTAAGTTCTTTAAGCTCAATGACAAAGCAAAAAACTTTTGTCAGAAGTTGAGCTATTCAAATATCCACTGGTTTTGTATCCCGTTCCTGTCTTAAGTGGTCCTTTCCCCATGGCTCTTTGCTGTTTGTTGACCTGTGATTCCCAGAGCCTTTTCAAAGAAAAGTAGCATTTCCTTTTGCTGCCTTTTCAGAGGCTTTCTCCCTTTCATCTCATTTTTCTTGATTTTTTTTTTCCTTCTGCACATAATCCTAGCTCTGGCAAAATTACATGCCAGTGATTTCCGACACTAGTGTCATAATTGAATGTAGCCCTTTCCCCTCCTCCATAAACTTCCTGAGGAAACATCACAATTAGCATATGCATGCCTATTATGCCTATTTAAAATTGCCAGATATTTTTTCAATGTGTTTGTTTTCAATTTTTTTGACAAAGTTCTGCACTGCTTATAATGTTTGCCATTAGAGATTATCAAGTTTAGCCCGGACATATATCCTATTTGTTCTTTTGTAGCTGAGTATGAATTAGAATTGTTCAGAATTTTTTATTACATAATTTTATATTTTCAGAATATATTTTGTGTATTCCCATTTAAAGTTCATTCCTCATGCACTAGGCCAGACTCTCAGGATGCGTAAATCAACACATTGATCAGTTGACATAGTGATTTGCACCACATGATAATGTGGGCAGCTTTTTTTTCTGTTTATATGTAAATACCAAGAAATTAAACATTCTTCACTATTTTCCTCAGGCTTAGCCTTTCAGTAGTGTTTGTTTGCGCTTAGTTACACAAGTTGCTTGTGTGCATAACCACAGCAAACCGTTATGAAGAGGACATGAAGGAACTCTTTTCTATTGGTGTCTTCCTACCCTGTACGTTTAGCGCAACACTTTGCTCTGAAGCGAACTTTTGGCGCACCTTTGGGAGAGGAGTGCCTGGTCAGGGAGGTTTACCCAGTGACGCTGCCTTCCAGAAACCAACTACTTTACAGGAGCAAGAGTTTGGAAGAAATTAATTGGTTTTGGTGGAAATACTGAGTGTATTTGTATTATTTAAAGGCTGTATTTCACGTGTTACCTTGTTGCCTCGGGGCTGGGGAGGGTGGGACGAAAATTGATGGGTTATGCTCTTTAAGGGCTTCCTCAGTGAGACCCTTTCTGTTTGCCTTTATTTCACCATACTTCTTTCAAACACCAAATTGCTGTCACCTTAACACTACTTGACGCTGTTTCATTGTGCCATGTTACTTCTATAGGAAATCGGATAGGTTTCAGTGTTCGCTTTTGGCCTTGCACAGGCCGATCTTTACAAGCACCTGAAAATCTTTACAGTGTCAGCATTGTGATAAACCTGCTCATTTGTGGCAGTTCAGAGCGAAATGGTGTGAGAGCGAGCGAGCAATCTTGCTTTCATTACTGCTGGAATCAAACGTCTTTCATTTTGCCCTGGAGTGACGGCCGTTCTGCAAGGACATCTTTCGTATGCCCAGATAGTCACAGCGGTGTTCTGCTGACCAGAAAAGAGAGGCCTGTGCTGGACAGCACGGTCTTCAGAAGGCAGCTAGGCCTCACTGCTGATTCGCAGTGCTGCAGCTTGAAGTACTTTTAGTCAGTTTATATGAAATGAAAATATGAGATAAGATGATAAAGACATTAATTACGTATTTCCAGAATAGAGTGGAAAAACAATTTTGGTTGTTTACATTTGCGTGCCGACCTATCTGGTGATGAGGCGAGCACGTCCCACGTCCTGTCAGTGCAATCTGATGGTGCTCTGCTCCGGGCCAGTCTGGTCGCTGCGTTTCTGCAGCAGTCGTCCTGCGCCAAGTGAATGACGCAGCTGGGCTGGAGGTCCGTGGGCTGCTTTGTCGTCTTGCGACACACAACACAGTATTTTTCCAATACTGATATTTAATAGTATTAAAAATGTCAATAGGCTGTGGTTGTCCAGAGATTACACCACTTGGACTCATAAGCTCTAGGTTCCTAATTACCTTGCATTATCTCATTTTTATTGTAATTTAATGTAATCTGAACAATACCAATCCAGCAAATTGTCAGAATTACTGCAAAGTCTAGATTTTTTTGAAAAAAAAAAAATATTTAAAGCCAAAATCTTATCTTAAAACTGACAACTGACAAATAGATACTATATTTTTCTGAAAAAATGACCCTACTTTGTCTTTAACAAAAAGTTACGATATTTTTCCTGTTGTTTTTACATCATTTAATTCTTGAAAATGTTGACAGCTCAGCTAGATTGTAGTTGCTTATAAAGTCCCACGTTATATTGTTAGAATGTGCTGAACAATGCCTGTTTGTATATGAGTTAAGAAATATTTTTCATTTAATGTTGATATTTTTAATGTTTCATCTGATAGTTTACATTGCTGTAAACGTGCAAGTACTGACTGGCACAGAAGTAATAATCCTCCTCTTTATATTGGAGTTAAAGTATTTTCATAACTTGGAATTCATCTCTGAAATCATTTGAGTGGAATTTCTGTTTTCTTGATCTTCATGGTCAGGTATACAAATTCTTTTATCTGAGAGAGGAATGTTAAGCAAAAGTTTGGACACTCAGTAAGACATGGCTTTCCAGAGAACAGCTAAGGCTTAGAGTGAAAATGGAAGATTTATCTCTAGCACTGGGTACTCTCCAGTGAGGCTTTTCGCTTGTCTTCCAGAGAAGTATAGGTGGTCCAAGATTTACAGAAATGGGAGAATGGCTAAATAGGAATACCTGTACAGAAGCATGAATAAAAGGTGCAGCTAGGCATGGTATTCATATAGTGTCTTGCTTAACAGCATAATGAAATAAGATGGCTAAGATCTGTAAGAGAAGAACGTACTTGCTGTGTTTGTCATGGAGAGATGTGAACCAGGCAGAGGTCGCAGGGAGGGGAAGGGAAGTGGTTCTACCACAAGGCAATCAAAAGCGTGTGTCAGATGGAGAATCATTCCTCAGATGTCAGAAGAATAAAGGGCTCTAGCCCTTTTCCTTTCTTCCTCAACTGCTGTGTAAAATGTAGTCAGATAATACTGACCCTAATTATAGCTGAAGTCACTAACAAAATTTTTCTTTCTGTTTTCATTTCAGTTATTTGCCATCTTCCATGTATGAATGGAGGCCAGTGCAGTTCTAGAGATAAGTGCCAGTGCCCTCCTAATTACACTGGTAAACTTTGTCAGATCCCTGTGCAGAGTGCCAATACTCCAAAACTCTACCATCACCCACAACAGGTGAACAAGGCTGTAGGATCACAAATTATCCACTCGACTCATACTTTACCACTGACAATGTCTGGACAGCAAGGTGCAAAAGGTAACATTTTCTTGATAGATATATTTTTTTTCATTTGGAATTGATTTCATTTACTTTTCAACATAGTGAAATTTAAATCTAATGTAAAACTAAATAGGTAATCTATGTTTATCTTTCTTGTGTCATTTGGTAGAGTCCTGTAGGTTAATTTTGTGGTCAGCTTTTTAATGTAAGCAGGTCATGATATGATTTAATTCAATAGAGCAGTTTTTCCATGTAATATAACAATATCATAGGAAAAAAAAAAGATTTTCCTACTGCTACATAAATGTGAAAAAGGTAGAGAAAAATTTCCACTGCCATGTTGGAGTATTAGTTCCTAAAGCTCCCCAGAACTTCTCATTTAAAAAAAAAAAAAAAAGAGAGAGAGAATATAGTTGCCTAAACATTTAGCAGAGCAGAAGCTTATTTCTGTGGCTATTTAATTCCAGATTAAGTTATTTTAGACAAAATAGTGGACCATAAAAATATTCTTTCAAAGACATTTTTTTCAGATTTAGAATCCCTGTCTTAAAGTGCACAATAGGTCTCTCGTTGCTAAAGAGTCTGACCTCTTCATCTTTTTTTTTCCTATTCCTCAATTCCTCATCGGAACCATCAACAGTCATAATACATTTTCTTCCCTTTCCATGCGCAAATGAGGATGTTGGAGAGATGAATGATTCATCTCTTTCACAGAAAGTATAAAACACTTCATCCTAAAATAGCTGACAGAAATCAAAGTTAATCAGCACATCTAGGCACCAGTCCAAGACCTGGAGAGGGGGGAGTTGTGATGATAATGCTGCATGGGAGGAACCAGCCTAAATTTGATAATGTGTTCAGCATCTGAACACCTCTAGGTGGATCGATAGATTGTAGCAGAGCAATTCAGTGATTCCCTTTTGAGGGCAAATATATTCTTTAGATATATCAGGCAGAGAAAGTTGAAGGGATCCCTCTTCACATGTAAAACTGTGTGATTTGGGGTGAGTTTTGTACTTGTCACGCAGGACTATGCTGTCTTGAATTGCCCTGCAAAAACAATTTCCTGTAATAGCCAAGATGGGCCTTACTACTTCTTTTGGGTCTTTTCCTTGTACATTTGCCTGCAATAGAACTCAGTTAACATAAATTTTGCTTGAGGGTTGTTTTCTGCTACAAACAAGATCTGAAGAGCCAGTAAGGCCTTGGAGCCATATTTTCCTGACTTAATACTACCTTATTCTTGGTGCTGATCTCTGAAATATATTGAAGCTTTTCATAAATGAAACAATGCAAAGCAAAGTAAAAATACATTTCCAGGAATACCTATGAGAGACCAGTTAATACTGAAAACGTACCTAGCAAAATCAAAATAATGTGAGGGAAAAAAAAAAAAAAGTAATTTCTACAAAATAATGTAATTGTAAAACAGCTGAAATAAATGAAGTGTGGTTCCTAGGAAAAGGAACTGTGAGGGTGAAATTTGTAAATAAACTAAAAATGCCTAATTAGGTTTAAAAGAGCAAGGAGGCAATTTGGAAGACTGAACGATCCAGTATGCTTGAAGCAGTGTGATGTTTGGCCGGGGTGTTACATCTAAGTGACAGGCTGGCCTTGAGTAGTCTACACAGTACTTGCTGAAGAGAGAGACCCAGCCAGACACTGTAAACGTCAACTTTGTTATGCACTTTACAAACAGTAAAACTTTTTACATACCTGTTTCCCTCTTCTCCCCTCAAATATTCAATTGAGTTGCATGTTTTAAGGGCATTTTGTGCTTCAATGAAAAGGCGTGTGAGGCTCATAAACAGACCTGTGCGCATTAAGTGACCGGAGGTTCTCAATCTATATACCCACACTTAAAACGACAACTGTATTTAAAAAGAGAAGTATCTGAAAAAACATTTCCTCCCTCTTTATCTGCCAAATCCTGGATTCGAAGTTCGGTGAAGGGAGTGGTGGTTTTAGATGGTTGAGATGCTGGCAACTGTTGCAGGGGCAAACTCAGGACTTGGCAGGTACATAAAGGTGAAGGAATGAAATCTGAAGCTTTTGCTGTGTTCCAGAGAAAGATGATTGATCTGAAAAAGACAATAAAACTTACTATATATCCAAAAATAACCCAGTAGAGTTTGAATTTTGGAACTTTGAATGGGATTCTTTTTACACAGTATGACCACAAATATTAATGTCACACCAGCCAATTTGGACACCCATGTTTTTGTAGCAGTCTTTACAATCCTATAATGTCTTTCTTTCCTGTGTGAAGAGTTTTCATTTTCTTGCTTTGTAAATCAGACTCTGTGTGCTTTCAGCCTTCTCTCTAAACCCCAAATTTGGGTGTTGTCTATATTTTTGTCACCCTGAGGCTATTTATCCAAATTCTAATGTACGATAAAGAAAAGTTTTAGAGTGCCTGGGATCTCTTCTTTGATGTGTTTTATTACTAATTTTTCTTATGTGTTTTTCTTTCGATTACTTTAGCGAAGTTCCCTCCTAACATAGTGAATATCCATGTGAAACATCCCCCTGAAGCCTCAGTTCAGATCCATCAAGTTTCAAGAATTGACAGCACATCAACAGGACAAAAAGCAAAAGTACCTCAGCCAGGACATCCACAGGTCTCTTACCAAGGTCTTCCATATCAGAAGACCCAGAAAGGACATACTGCTTACACAAATCAACAACCCATTCCTCATGTGTTTCCTGTTTCAGTTAAAACTCAGCTTGGGCGCTGCTTCCAGGAGACTGTTGGGACACAGGTAAGAAATGTTTGCTTAGACGTTTGAGACAGGTGCCTTTAAAACAACATTGTGAAAGGTTGAAATAATTCTTCGCCAATCACAGGGAAAAGATACGTTCAACATTCTTTTCCAAAAGAAATTGAGAATGGATTGTAAAATGTTTTACCAAGTAACGTTCTTCTGAACCTCCTTTTCCTTCAAGCTGATGTGTTTATTTTCTGTAGAGTTGGATCTCTGACATTCTGATTTCAAGTATTCTAGCCATAGCTTCTCCATTTATAAGCTATTTCTCCAAATAAAAAACATGACTCACGTCGTACCTCCATCTCTCCTGATCAAACAATAAAGGTTACAGCATCTTCCACAACTTGGACTATCCTTTGCTTTAATAAGCCTATTTGCTTGTGCATCTCAACAGCCAGGGTTTTCCAAGGAGTTTTTGTTGAAATTCCTATTCAACAACTTCGTATGTTAGACAGTATTGTAGGCTAATGGTTTGAGTCTGTTGAAATGTGACCATTGAATAGGGTAGAAAAATCACGAAAGCCAACTGAGGTTTTGCCAAAGCATTAAAACCTTAGTTCATTTTAAAATAACATGTTCACACCAGTGGACATGTGACGACTTACATATGACTATTCAAAATCGAATCTTCTTTCAGCTCTTGAAAACACTTTAAGCTACACAGCATTATCATTTTTACATGTTTCCATACATATGGAGATATACAGAGAGAGAGAAAAGATATATATGAATAGATTGCAAAAAAGTTAGTTAGACCCTGTTATCTATTGCTTACTACCTTGCCAAAATTGAAATTTTCAGACTGATTTTTTTTATGCTCAATGTGTGCCTCAGGCTGAAATTTGTGGGAAGATCTCAGAAAAATCGCTCACCTGTTTTGAGGGATAATGCTAGAGAATGAATATGTTGTTTTACTCAGGCTAAAAAAAAAAATTGTGGCTGTTTCATTGACGATTTGTATCATCTGTATGCTTTGAAGCAGAAACCTAAATTCATCAGGAAAGTCAGTTTGCTTTTGGTCTTTCAAGTAGCATGCACATAAATTTGGCCAATTTACAAGCATCTAAAAATATGTTTCCAATATATTCTGCAGGCAATTGTTAGACATTGGCAGCTAAATTCACCAGTTGTCACAGCATTCTTACTAGTGACAAAATCAACCTTTGTTTCAGAAGCTATTGCTGTGGAATTCAAGATCCCAAAACCTGCTGATGCAAGACCATCTTGTGAGGGTTGTGGTTTTTTTTTTTTTTAAAGAATTAATTCTGAAAAATGCTATGGAAGGAGTAAATTTAAACATCATCATGCCCCAAAAATATTTCTAAAAAATCAGAGTTAAGTTAGCATATGGAACAATAAAGGCTAGTATTCACTAATTGTTGAATGCTTGATTTGGGATCCACAGCGTTGATTTATACTGATGAGATCTTTGTTCTTGTCCATTTCAGGAATAGTAAAAATTTTAACTTGTTCTTTGGGATCTTGATTCTGGCAAGTGTTGAACTTACATGCTTAACTGAAAGTTTATGGATTTTACTTAAAGAAGTTGTGCTTATGTCAAACACAATTTCTCTATTGCCTAAGAATGAGAGCTCTATCAAATACGGCATTATCACATGGAATCTTAAAATGCTGGAGATAATTATGATAATTAGTGTTTACAAATCAGTGTTTAAAAAAAAATTATTTATTTGTACTCCTATTTCCGCTCATATATAGGTGAAGACAAAATTCCTTCCTCAGAATGTTAGACTTGGCAACGGGTGCTGCATCTTTTATTTCTTAGCTATTATGCTGGATAAATTTCATGTCTGTTCTTTCTGCCACATGCGTGAGTGGGATATTTCAAGCGATGTATCCAAAACTTGCAGTGTGCCCCTCTTACTACAATGGTTTTAAAAGTAAAGCTCAGTCTTTGCTCACTAGAAGACAGTAACGTGCTCATTTTAAAAGGAGGAGAAAAGGGGAAATCTGCTTGCCTTATCTTCATGCCTGACTCAGAATCTTACTAAATGCTCAGTCTCCAATTTTTGTAATGTTTTTTACAGTATTCCCCTGAAAAACTGTGCCTTTGCAGTGCTCTCAAGAAAGGGTAGTGCCTCCTAGATTAGAATAATGTATGTTCCTTTTTTTTTTTTTAAACCAACTTCATTCAGCATCAGTCTTGGAGAACATAGTAAGGTTTTCAGAGGCCTTTGTTATTTAATTAATAGTTCCATTTAGAGTTGGAGTTGTAGGGTTGCATTTTATAGAACTTTTATTTAAGACTTTGCCATAAATATAGATTCAAGTGACTCCTTCACCTTTCAAATTTGAAACTGAAATGTTAAGACATTTTTCCTGCAGTCAGGCAATGAGTATTATTTATTTGTATGTTTTAAATATACCTTGAGCTGGGAAAGACACCCATTTTTTTTGTCCTTAAATAGATCTGTTCTAAAAGAACTTGGTATTCTTTTTATTTTATATATATATTTCCTCTGCTAAATGCGGGTATTCTCTTTATGTGTTCAGACAAGCTGCTAAACTGAGCTTTCCTTATTAGTAGCAAAGTGTTGTAAGTTGTTTGTGGAGTTTAGGCTGGATAATTTTGGTATCCTTACTTTTTTCAACAATCATCAGTGTTTATACATTTTTTTGCAGGGTGGATTGTATATTTGGCTTCAGAAATGTTTTATTAAATATCCTGGGATCAGAGGTGACTTTACTGTCTATAGAGCAGAATGATGGAAGGATGTGTGTGTGGCCTCTTGTAGGCAAATCAAACAAGTTAATAAAGACTTAGCTGAACTTACTGTTTTTATCCTGTGTTTTTATCCTGTACCAAAAGTATCAGAATCTTTACTGCTTTTTTTTTTTGTGTGTGTGTGTGTAAACTCTATCAATTTATGTTTTTCTCCTTTTATTTATTTATTACTATTACTCCTTGTTCTCCATCTTCTTCCTTGAATTTCATTAAAATCAGATCATCTGTTTCTAGTGCTTTGTTTTTTTCACAACTTCTGTGGAATACTTGTCATCTCCCAATGCATTCTTTCTCACCCCACCTTAGTTAAATTCTTTTAATGTGTCTTATTCAAAAACAGTAGTCCTGCAAAAACAGGGTAGTTGCTATACTCAAATCCCAAGGCAGCCAGGGTGTGTTTTCTGTAGTCTAGTTCTAACAGAGTGCACACTGTTCATTTTAGCAGCTGGAGCCATCCTGAACCAAAGCTTGGAGGACATTGTACTACAGACGGTTGAAGAGCCTGGTCATTCTGAAGCATCAATTCACTCCTAACTCAGAACACAGAAATTCTTCTAGACCTCCTGTTTGCCTAACTTTTCTGGAGTATCATGAGTGACTATAACCAAAGGCAGTGGCTGTGAGAAAAGGATAGGAAAAGATGTGTGAAAAGATGGCAGTCTACAAGCTTAGAAGGACAGAGGGGGAGGAGGAGAGTGAGTGAGAGGGGCCAGAGGAATGAAACTTTCTATTTTAATTAGAATAGATAAATGAAGATTTATGTTTGTATAAATACACATACACACATGTATGTGTTGCTTAATTGTGACTGTTTTCTGGAGCGTTCTCAGCATTGGGAAATAAAGTGGAAAGAGAGCTATAGAAGTAGTATTAATATTACAATTTAAAAAAAAATTATATAGGAAGCAAAAAGCATTCTGGATGGCTCTTTTTCTACTCAAATCAATTCACTTATCCTGGCTGCCTCTCTTTCCTCTGATTGGTGCACTTAACGAGTATTTCTCCTCTGGGAGATGTTACAATGATTGCTCCAGGATTGCTTGCCATGTTTCGTGATAGCTTACTATGTATGATATGTCACATACAAAACAAGTGGTTCATCAGATACTTTCCTAATATTAAAAAGATTTTTGCAGAATATATCATAAATTAGTGGTTAAGCTGCAGACTAGAAACTGATTGTAGTCATTAAAATACAGGGATCAAACTTTTATCTAAACTCATACCTTGTTGGTTATAAAATGATGTTGAGAAAATAGAGACCTGAAGTTAGAAAACAGATACGGTGGGAGCAGTAGGACAAAAACCCTACTTTGGATGGAGAGCAGTAGATTTGTGGACAGCACTGTATGCTGCAGTGCCTTCCAAAGCTGGGCACTGGACATGGTGTTCTGCAAGGTCCTCTACAGCCGTGCATTCCTGTGTTCCTAAAATCCAAGGAGTTGGTCATCTTAGAGCACTGATTCTCTGAGTCCTATTTAAAAGCAAGCAAATAGGGACAATTCAGTTTCTTTTTTAAATTCTTCCTCTTCAGCTGTTTTTCATTGTAATTCTAATAAAAATGCCTTTATTATGACACAGAATATCTTGCTATTTCCCAAAATACTTCTACAGTGTCAGTGGTGCACCTAGTAAAGATTGTAGTTTAATCTCAAGTCCTGTTAAATTTACTTTGATTACCTTGAATTTAAATTGAGAAAAGAATGCAGATGCCTACTATCTGTCCAAAATCATATAAAGAGAATTAAGTACCAGGGTGGCTTTTTTTCTTCTCAGAATTGGTTTGGTCTCTCTTTTGCATAACTGTAAAGAGGAAGGCATTTTTTGCAAAGCAGCAAGAAATCGGAGAAGCTTGTATTTCCAAATTTCTCTAGAGCAAGGCTCTTTTTGACTAGATTCACAAGTAACACTATTCTCTTTAGCAGGTATTTTTAAGTATCATTTTTACTGAAGGAGAATTCTGGTGATCTCATGATTTCTGTAACTTAAAAACAAAATAAAGACTAAAGAGAGAGAGATTTGAAGTTACTTACCTGGCTGGAGGCAACATATGCCAAAATGTCTGGGAGACACTCTGGCTAGGAAGTCATGTCTGCCCATGCTTGTTCATTCCTCCTCACTGTCTCTCAGTTGTACTGGTTCAACCGATGAGAGTGGGTGGCCTGCTCTCTAAAGTGATCACTGAAATAATTTCAGTTTAAAATGTTCTCTTCTGACCCTCTTTTTGGGGTTTTAAGTTCAGATCAGTTCCATGCCACAGTGTTCAGAGGATATGTTCTACTCCTCACTTTTCAGTTGTTTGCTGAGTGATGCTTTTTGTTTCCCTTGCAAAATGATTTGAGAAGTGGTGTAGAAAAGATCTGCACTTGTTACAGCCCCTTTGAGAAGGAAGCCTGAATTAGAATTGTTCTGGTGTTGTGAGGTGAGACTTGGTGTGTTATGACAATACCTTGGAAAGTCATATTAAAGAAAAACAAAATATACTGCCTATAGCAGACAAGAGAAGCATCTTTTGCTAGATTTATTTAATTATAAATTAAGCTAAATAACAGTAGGTGTGAATACTAATAAAGAATTTATTGGGAATTATAATCTCTGTCCATTTTTCAGTGTGATGAAAACATGTGCATTCAAATATGTTTCAAGTGCTGCTTTGTTCTGAAAAATAACAAGTATGCATGATAGATGTCAGTTGATCAGCATTTTTAGTGGGATAAATTTTTATGAAAATAGTTTATTTAATGGTGTGTTTTAGTAATGTCTTTTACAGGAAACATTTATCTTGATTTGAGCAACCCCCTCCTTTCTGCTGTTAGACTTGATAGAATACAGAAGAAGCCAAGTGGTAGGCGGCAGCCAGAAATTGTCAGCACTGTATCTTGATAAAGATTCTGACTGCAAGTTGTTAGGTATTTACTTAACTTGATTCACACAAGGACACACAATGACCATGTACTTAACTTAGAGAACATACATAAAATTATTAGGAACTGGGCTTAGATCACTGCTGAATTTTTCCTACTGGGAAATAAAAAAACAAAGGCATTAAACTTCTTTGAGTTAGAAATCAGAGCAGCAAAGTGTGTTGCTAGCTCTTAATGCATAAGCTAATCTATCTATACTACTGTATGCAATACGATCTTAGTGTATGTAGTCTGGAGGTGATGACAGTAGCAATATGCCAACTGAAGTTACTCCTTCAACCAAATAAATATCCCTGATGAACTTCAGATTGAATAAAATAATTCCTATGGAGGTAAATTTTGGGGATTTTCATCTTTTTTTGACAGCTGTATGAAATGAACTTCCCTATTCATATTCTTAATGCAAGAAAAATGATACAAGTAAAATTCTGTGCTTCATACTAGTACTTTTTCACTTAGAGCACTTCTAAAGAACTTTTTTCTTTAGAATAGTCTTAAAAATACCATCTCATAAAATAAAATAACTGTCTGGAATTCCTTGAAGCTCATGGTTTGGCTTCTGAAGTTTTTAAACAAATAGACTGTCAGAAATCAGTGTGGATTCATTTACAGGATTAACGCTTCATTCACAATAGATTCTTTGCAAAATCAATACTCCGAAATATCAGAAGATTAAAGATATATCAGATACCAAAAACACCAAACATTGTTTTAATTACTCAAATAAAAGAAAGCTGGGTAATTTTTGCTTGCCTATGAAGAATGTTCTGCTTAAGCCAAAACAAATTCTTTACCAGTTCTTTTAGAAAGTCTGGAAGTATTTAAGTTTCTCTCCTCTGCTTATGAGACAATGCCTGTTACTGTGCCAGTGTTACAGCGGATAGTACTCTTCCTTTGCAACAACCTGTCATTCAGCTATGGTCAGTGAGCTAATTAAGTGTGTTTAATTGTTTCAGCAATAGGGTTTGTTAAGTTTGAGGTTTCCTACCCTGTTTGTACGTGCCTGTAGGAGAAGAAGAAGAAGAAGGAAAAAAAAGTAACAATCCAAAGTCTGTGCATGTTGAGTAGTTTACAAAAAGTTAGACAGTGTATCCATTCACTTCTGCTATTGTGGTATGTAAAATGCAGTCTTTTGAGCTGAATCCCGGAGTCATTAGCTATTAACTCAGGCAAAGCACCTATCGATTTCAATCATAGTTAATCATGTGACACTCCTTCATTTATGCCTGTATTGTGGTTTTAACTAATAGCTTGTGACGGGGATTTGTAGATGGGTCATGCAGGAATGGGAGTCCCAGGAACCCTTCTGGTCCCTTAGCCAGAGTCCTTTGCGGTTGCCCTGAGACTAATTGCCAGACTGGGCTCTCTGCTGCATTCAACAGGGAGCTGAATACATTCCTCCTGCTGCCTTAGCAGAGGGATTTCGAGGATATAATAATCGTTCCTTTTCCCTGGCATTGGAAAACACATTAAACCGTGGTGGCGGTGCACGACTCAGGTACTGTTAGCACTGCAAAGATGGGACAGAGGCTGGACAGAGGAATAAAGAGGTGATGTGGCTTGGGGTGGCCTTTGTGTACCAGCACAGGGTCAGCCAAAATTTCAGTCTACCAGTGGGAATATTCAGTACTTCCTCCAGTTATATAAAATATTGGCATAGAAGCCCAGGCACGCATGGGGAAAATATGTGGACTCAAAACAATACTTGCAGTGTCTGTGAGTGCTTTACCCAGGAAGAACTTAGTTTTATAGCAGTACCATGTGTGCCTCATACTGCTGCTACTGCCGAGCCACTTTCAGCACAGTTCAGCTCTTTTATACCAATCCTTCATCACTTCTTTGCTTTCTGAACCAATAAGAATCATCCCAAAATGGAGATGATTTCTTGCGACAGATGTATCATTCATGAAAGTCTGTTCTGTCTCTACGAGGAGTTTTCCAGAAGCCCTCAGGAATACAGGCTGGATTAGTTTAAAATGTGTGTGGATGATGGATAGAAAACTGTAAACCTAAGCTTAGAAAATGGCGTCATCTTCATGCATAGTGCAAGCTGTGTGCAAGTGTTTAGCTTCACTGCTTATTTTAAGCTCATGCTTATGTGTTGGAGTTGTATTGAATAGTGAGACAAACTAAAAATAGCTATGGATTCCCCCAAGTGACTTTTCCAGTCACTTGTGACTCAGAGACTGGAACAGACTGTCTGAAGAGCTAATGAGTTCTTCTCAGTGGTAGGAAGTGGATAAGACTTCTGAAGAGGAGGAAAATTACCTAAAAGTTTTTGAGACCTGTAGAAACAGAGCTTCAATTCATTGATGCTTAGGGCTTGAGAAAGGGAGAGCATCTTAAGAAATTGTAGCTGGCTAGGAAACAGCTTGTGCAGTGCCATGAGTGTTGAAAGTATCTGAAGCACTATTAGATGTACCAGAGAAATCAGGGTTTATTAGCCATAGAAGAACTCTCTGTTTCTGCTTGGCTTAGGACTTTGCAGAGCAGTCATTTTTTCTGATGCATAGCTCCAAAATTACACAGATCTTACACCATGAGGAGCCCCAAGCGGCAGTTGCTTTTCCTCGCTGGCCAGTTTCTACAATGATCTGGACACTAACCAAATTATCATTGATTCTTCAAGCCTTAATTCACCATAGAGGCAGTGGGAGCAGCAGCTTTAATCATTGCCAGTTTTTACTGACAGGACTACAAACCACAGTTGCCAGATGACTCAGAATTTGGCATCCTTATTTTTGCTCATGGTTTTTATATGGAAATTTGAAAAAGTTATGACCACAGAGATCATGATTTTCAGGAGAGTGCAAATGCTGTAGCACCACACCTAAACTCAAAATGGGCTTTAGTCCATCTTCCTCCTCCTTTCTTTTTTACTTTTCTATTTTTTTTTTTGAGCTTTGTTTTATTTTGTTTAATTTACTACAACTAAATGATACCTATTCTGGGGAAAAAGGAAAGAAAAAAAGGACTAGCTACTGGTGGCATGTTGGCTCTCATGTTAGTGGAGTCTTCCCTCTACACATGCACGCTGCTGGGATGTGTCCTTGAGGCCTGTGACCTTGTGAGGAGCACTGGGTGTTAGTTACGTGCCTCGCTGCCCAAATGCTCAGTTTCTGAGATCATAAGGGGAGGTGCAGCATCAGCCTCGATTCCTTCCACTTCTTTTCAGAGAGAGAAGAGTTGTAAAACTGAGGCACAAGGCAGGGAGGGAGAGTTGAGTGGAAAATGGTTTAGCTGACTCTCACAAACTACCACTATGATTTTAGTAAATGGCTTCTCCTTTGGAGAGGCAGTACCAGTTCTAGAAAAGGAGTTGAGCAGCTGTAATTATGAAGTAAAACAGTCTTCATTAGAGCATGCTCACTTCAGATGTAGGTTGAGAAACCAATGTTGTGTAAAGAGGTGACGTGAATTCTCTAAGTTTTTTGGGTAGCCAACTGGAGGAGACATTATGGGTACTCCACAGCTGAAAGATTCGGGGCTTCTTGGAATTGCAGCATGATGTAGCATAGTTCACTATATTGTCTAGTAGAGGCAGTTGAAAGAGCTAGTTCCCATTTTGAAAACAGCTGAGGTGCTGTAGCAGACTGAAGGTGAGCAGAATTCCCTGTTCTTGCACCTTGCCTGCCTTTGTGCCAGACTGAGAGTTGCTTCTGAAAACAGAGCAGAGTGTAACTGAATGATCAGGAATGGTCAATCATGTACTAATCCTGCCAGTGCCCAAGCCAGTGAAGAGCAAGACAGCCTGAAAGACATGTTCAGCTAGCGTAAGGTTGTGCCTGCATCTGAAAGGTGGGCCTTGCTTAGATACTTTACAGTTTTAACACAGCCAAATACAATTCAGGGCAGGACTGTTTCCGACCCCTTGGAACATGGGAAAATTTGGTGTAAGACCCTCTGCAGATTTTAGTGTGAAAACAGACTCCTAAAGTTACACAGTAACTGAGCAGTGTCTTCTAAGCTGTTTGGGCACGCTGGTCTTTACGCTGTCCGTGTGTCACCCTAAAATGTAGCTCAAGGCACAAGTGGTGCTACCCCCTATTGGGGTGATGTGCAGAGGCACACCATAGCTTTGCTAAGTTCCCCTGGTGCTAAAAGGTCTGTTTCTTGTCTGAAGCTGGTTTTCACTGGAGCACAGCATGTTCCCGTCTGCTCAAATATGGCTTGTTTGACAGATACATGCAGCAGGTGTTGAGCTGCTGCAGGTTGCACGTTTGATGTTTATATGGTGAACTGGTGCTGCTTTTGGTTTGTTGCCGAGCTATTTCAGAGCGTGCCTGGGGAGTATCTGTGAAAAAGGGGCAAAGAAGATGGCTGGGATGGTGCCGTGCCAGCCTTCCCCATGGAAAGAGGGGATGTGCTGATGAGTCAGAGTCCTGGCATTGTAGGGTAGCCTACTGTTAGTAGTCACACTGTGAAGCCACACAGAGTAACTTTGTACTTCAAAAACATCACTGACCCATGAGTGTCAGCATGCTAGAAGAAATTTGGGAAGGTCAGAGGAAGCTGTCAGTGCCTGTGTGTCCAGCACTCATCCCCCTGGTGGAGTGAGTGGGTTACCAGCGTAAGTGAAAGGAACCACAAGGCCACACAGCCTGTGCTGTAGGACGAGCCAGCTATCTTGAGCTGAAAGATAAGCAAGGGTGAGCATTTGATTCAGAGGTTTTTATATGTAGTCAGGAAGAAAAGTTAGATCAAGGAAGGTCTGTTCACTCTGTAGTGAGGATTCACACTTCAGCACATTTGAATTATTTGCTGCAGTGCCTCTTTATTTTGGTATTTATTTTGAAAGTATACCTGTAGTGCACTTCTCTTGTGCTTTGTACACTTCCATTTTGTACCTAGTTCACAGGTTTAGATGTACTTTTTGAATGTCTGCATCTCATATAGAGAAATACATTTTAAGCTTTGTAACAGAACAAAATGGAAAAAAAAAGTTGCAAAAGTCAGCAATGCAAATTGTATCTTGTATGTTAGTATTCTTGTTAACAAAAAGCATGATCAGAATATTGTTAATCAGGAAGAAAACACAGGGAGTGTTTGCCTCAGAAATGATTGCAAAATCAATTTAAATATTTGCACTGAATATTTGGAATTACACAGATATCACTAACTTTGGCTTGAGTCATCTTACATGTTCCTTACTCCTTCAGTATCTGGACAGCAGAATCTTCCATAATAATTTGGCAATTTTCAGTAACCAGTCATAAACATTAAACATAAGTTGGTAGAAAGTTGTCTTATTAATAGATAGTAAATAACATTATAGAAATCACAGTCATACTTTTTGTTTATTTCCTTAAGAGAGTAGTTTATTTAAGGTAATTGGTTTTTGAAAAAGCAGAGGAAGACATTTTTATGAGGGAAAATGACATACTATTTGTTCTTTTCCGTTTCTTTTGCCTTCTTTTCAAGTTGAAACAGAGGAAGATGATAAAGTAACCTAACCTACTCATTCCTGTGCAGAGAGCCATTGCAATGCATGGGCACTATTTAAGCTCAGCTAAGAGCTCCAGTGAATTTTCAGTGTCTCAGTTACAGTAGCAAGAGGTTGACCCAGGATGACTGAAAAAGAACATTATACTAGAAGTGAGCATCATTCAACAGCGCTAACCTGAGTATTTTTTTTACCTAACTATTCCAGTGTGGCAAAGCACTTCCTGGCCTTTCGAAGCAAGAAGACTGCTGTGGAACCGTGGGTACTTCCTGGGGTTTTAACAAATGCCAGAAATGTCCCAAGAAGCCATGTAAGTGTTATTTTGTTGTTTTTCTCTGGATCAGTTTAAAACTTCTTTTCTTAAATAGTATTTTTCCTTTTTTTTGAAAAAAAAAAAAGAACATAGTAGAAAGAATACACCATGGTTTGATTAGGGACAGGTTGCAGAAACTGGAATTCTCCTGCATGCCAGCAGAGTTACAGTATGCAGGCACTCAGTGCAGCCAGCAAAGTTAATGTGGTTATTTTTTGTTTTGTTTTGTTTCTTCTTGCTTCCTCCTCCTCTAAGGCAGTGACGCACTGTTGCATTTTCTCAGGAAGGATAACGACATTGAATCATCTTGCCTCTTCCAGCTGGATTTATTTTGACTTTTTTTTTTTTTTTTTAAAAAGTCTGCACAGAAATGTTAAATTATAGAGGTGCCAGTTACTGCTTGGAGAGAATGCAGTGACCTCTTGAGACTGCAGATGAACTCTCAAATTTGGAGCCAAAGTTTCCAGGCTCTAAATTGTCAGTTATATTTTTTTTTGCTCTGTTTTTGAAATATCTTCCTCGACAATTAGGCTATGACAAAGACTTTCTTCATTGGTTTGTTATGATTTGACATTATGGTATAATGAGAGAGAAATTTCAAATGATAAATGAAATTAGTCTCTTAAACTTTTGTAAATGACATAATTATTGCACAGAAATAGTAATGCTTCTGTCATTTAATATTTTCATCACTAAATGAAAGAAGAAAGAGATAAACAATGGGATCTCCATGTTGCAGATGGAGTGGGTGCCCATTTAGTGGGCCAAAAGTAGTGCAAGCAATTGCAGTCATTCTTATCTAGGTCTCCTAGGCCACTGTTATTCCTGCAGATTGCAATACTTGAAGCATGTTCAGTGTTTGATTTTTGGAAGCATATTCTTGTTCACAAGTATAATGCAATATATCAAATATAATTCCAGCAGAAGATCTAGTTTGTCTTCTACTTCTCTGACTTCTACTTCCACAGGAGAGTCTGTATCAGTTTCTATACTGACTCAGTCTGATCTACTCGTTTATTGGACATTAAAATTTTGTGTTTTAGAGTATGTTTATCTTTCTTCTTTGCTTCCAGAAGAGAGCATACTTGGGGTCTTTGAGGGCCATAGTTAATAGAAGACTCAAGTATCTAAATTTTAATTTCTGTAGCACGTAAATATAGTTTCTAAGAGGGACGTTCCTTCTGTATTAGTGTACCTCCATGAATTGTGAAATGTGTCCTATTTTATAGCTTTCTCCAAATAAGTAGTAACTTAACTACAGCTGAAAGTTTTATTCCTCAGAAGTATGTGGGTGTGCAGAAAGTATTGCTTAGTAGATGCAGGTGTGCCATGGGAAAATCATGAAAGCCTCAAATACGCTTCTACCAAAAAACTAGTTGGAACAACTAGGAAGAAATTCTTTACCATGAGGGTGGTGAGGCAGTGGAACAGGCTGTCCAGAGAAGTTGTAGATGCCCCATCATGGGAAGTGTTCAAGGCCAGGCTGGACAGGGCTTTGAGCAACCTGGTCTAGTGGAAGGTGTCCCTGCCCATGGCAGGGGGGTTGGAATCAGGTGATCTTTAAGGTCCCTTCT
This sequence comes from Chauna torquata, assembly GCA_013399475.1. Lineage (NCBI taxonomy): Eukaryota > Metazoa > Chordata > Aves > Anseriformes > Anhimidae > Chauna > Chauna torquata. The sequence continues at coordinate 209,693 of VXAL01003049.1, forward strand.
AGCCCAAACCATTCTATAATTCTATGAATTCACAAATTTTTGGTGTGTGGTTCCAAGGGAAGCCCATGCGCTGGTTAACCACTTCATAGTTCAGGTAAAACACTGGCCTCCTCAGCCTGGAATCCACTACAGGGGATGTGTTGATCAGGCAGCTACTTAATGCAAACATGCTCTGTATGCTGTTAAGAGCAAGCCAGTATTGAAACACTAGGTCAAACAATGTCTGAAATCCTGGTCCCCAGATGCTTTCTAAGGATGTTACAGAGAAATGCCTGAACACACCTGGGATGCACAGCCCGAAAACCTCTTCCAGAGGGAAGTCCACCACCCTTTTTCAACGCACTGAGTAGAATCATTTTTTGTAAATGCTAATGAGAGGAGCACTGTCCTTTTAATATAAAAGTTTAATTACTAGCACATTTGCTCAAGATGGGACAATTCAGAATTCCTTTATCTGCCAGAAGAATTTCAGGTCTACATTTTATACCTATGAGGAGATGCCCTAACCCATAAAATGAAGAAACAATTCTTGGAACAGGAATGGGAACCCAGTCTCTTTCCCGGTGTCGTTAATTATTAATGGTATGAGTCATGCTCACTCCTGCTTTCTGGCACCATTTATCTGGAAATGTTTTTTTTTTTTTGAATGTAACTGTATAATTTCAAGAGGAGGTGGAGAATGTTGCCACTTAGAATAACACTGTTCTTGTGGTTAAGGCATTCCTGGAAAGTAAGGGTTTGAGATGAAACGGGATACATATCTCATCTTTCTAGGTAGGAGCTCTCACTATGCATTATCTTTCTCCCCTTCTTAGGGAGGAGGAGATATGTGCACTGTCTGTTTTCTCTGCATTAAGATACAGTGTTATCTGCCACTACATTATATCAAGAGTGTGATTTGGTAGGTGCTTGCTTTAAGAACATTCACTGACTGAATCTGTCAGGAAGCTTTGGTAGAGGTATATATAATTTCTCAGTCTGGATTTTATTTAGGAATGAGTTTCAGTCACGCCATGACTTATGGCAATAATGCATGGGTGCAAATGGTGAATTTTCAGGTTTGTAGGAACTTAAGCTGATCAGATTTGGAGTGTTGCAGGAGTCTGTGATTTTACAGCATCTTGGAGTTTTATAGATGTCCGACTTGAACTTTGGCACACAACTTGAACTTTCAAATCTTGGCTTAAATGTGCTTTGGGCAAAGGTGCCAAATTAATCTTCATATCAGTATTAAAGTGTTATGCTTCTGTAGAGCAAATAATTTCCAAAGATAAATGTAAATTTATGACAAGTTTTAATGAAAATATGGAGTCCCTGCTTAAAGATTTATATTTCATCAAGTATTCTTACTTTTTTCTTCTTTTTTTTTTTTTAAAGTAATGAGAATGTTTCGGTGGTAAAAAGAGTATGCATAGCTATATAGGATATTGGATGGACAAACATAGGAGTCAAGTAAATTATTAGTAAGTTATCAGTTACATGGGGTCCATGGTTGTTTCTCAGCAGGCAGACTTCACTAAATCAGTATTGCCCTTTTTATTGTAGACATTTTGAAGCAAAGAGGCTTCGTCTTGCCTCTGTGGTTTTATAGTTCCTAAATTTCATTTAAGGTTGACCTGTTATAATAATACTTAGAGATTGCACTTAAATTGGTCACCTGGGAACCGCAGTTTAGCAAAATACTTAAGCACATACTTCAGCCTCATTAGCAGGCACTTACCAAGGTGTTTTCTTTACTTCTGTCTTCAGTCAAATGGTTAAGGATGTACTTAACTTTGTGCCTGTCCTGTTCCCATGGACTTACGTAGCGCTTTGTCATTTTGTAAAGATGTACTTAAGTATTTTGGGTTATAGCCACTGCTCAGTCAGGGCTTCTGTATTGTTGCAAAGTCGAGTGCCTTGGCCTGAGATAGCTCCTGTATCCATAAGTGTATGGGTTATTCATTGTTACTGAAAAATAAAGGAAGAATTTTTGGAACGGATCTCCATTTCTGCGGGCTTCTACAGAAGAAGACCTTTAACACAAACTATATTTCTTTGTTACGTGGGGAATGCTATGATTGTTCAGGCTTCTTGCTAACAGTTAGTAATTATAAACAGGTTGTCTAAGTGAGCAAAGGGTAAGTAATGTAGAACTCCATCCAGCTCCCACACAGACGACTAGCCATCACTGCACGAGCTCCTTACTCTGCTGTGACCTGCTTATGTTACTGCTTTTTGTACAAGGAAAACAGCTGTTAGGAAGCCACTATTTCCCATTTGGTGTCGGAGCAGGCAGATGAGTGGGGAGGGAGAGGTTGAAGTCTCTGACCTCACTCCACCATTATGCTTTCTAGAGCAGCTGAGTCACCATGGAAGGGAAAATGCGTTTCAGCACTGGAAGAGGCCTGGCATAGCTTCTGGGCTGGCCTCCATTTACAACTGGAAGAGCTCTGCCCTTTCTGAGTTTTCCCTCTGCTGGGCTGTACTGCAGGGTACTGATTCTGCCCACAAAAGTTATGGAGAAACTGTCTTGGTTTTAGTGCAAATTGAATGAGGTCTGCAATGGAAAATGCAGATAAGTTAGGACATGATCAGTGCGGTTATGAATCTGACTCTGCCAACATTAACATTTGGAGTTTCGTTGACTTTTTTAGGGGCCAGGAATTGGCTAATGCATTGCAGTTCTGAAAATCTCACCTTAAATTTTAACTGATTTTAATATTGACATTGTGAAAAGATTGGAGCTGCCTTGAAAATAAATGCGTAGCTGTGATTTCTATGGTGACGGAGAACATTTTCAAATTTTAATTTGAGTTTAAAAGATTGTAGTCAGTGTAAAGATGGAAAATGTGTCCATTCAAAACTGTGACAATATTGTTGCTGTATTTGTACCCCACTTTATTTTAGTGTTTAACCATTTTATCACTTCCAACAATCTTAGAAGATAGTCTGTGTTATAAATAAGCAATTATTTGAAATAATTCAGAGCAACTTAAAACTGTCTCACTCCAAAAGCTGCTACTCAAGATCATCACTTAAATTTTTCCAATGCATAGGAAAAGCTTTAAAACAAGTTAAAAAACAAAACAAAACCTTTTTTTGTTTTTCAACCTTACAGTGAACTGGTTACCAGTTTTAAACTAAGCTGTAGGGATAAATGTGCAGTTTAAGCATCAGGTGTGAAGTGAAGCCAACTGGAAATATTATCTCTGTTCTAATTTGACAGTTTATGTACAGTAAAGATGGAAAGTAATGCATTTTGATCTTTTTTTTTCTTTTGGCCAGCTGAACATTTAAAACACTTCTAAAGGAACATAAAAGACCTGACCAAATGTTGTATGAAGAAATACCTCTGTCGTAGCATTCAAATTATGAAAAACTCTCTTGACTCTTTATTAAGGGCACTTTTGTGATCATAGTGCTGAAGGTTTTGTTCCATATGTTTAATAAAGTACTGGGCTTTGCCAAGAGGTTAAATTTTAGTGCATAATGTACAGAGAAGTTACTGGTCTCATTTATGATGTTAGAACAATTTAAGAATCAATAAACAGTTTTCTGTAGTCTCAAAGGCAACCTTAAGTGGAGGAAAGAAACAATAAACAGAAATAAAAATCTAGTTAACTGAATACTTTCTATTTTGGCAAAACTGAACTCAGTCTGTATTTTGCAGTGCTGTTATGTCCTTGGCAGTTTATATTGATCAGCCAGTAAGTGACAGTCTTCCAAAATTCAGAAACTTTGTTAGGTAAATCACACGTGTGCTGTCTTCTACTTTTTGTCTTGTTTTGGAGGTTTAGTTGCTTCTGTTTCCTATGCGTTTCAAACAATTTTAATTCGTTGTGGTTGGAGAAATGGTATGCAACGATTTTGCTTAACATTGCAGATATTTTTTGCTTTCTAAAGCTGCTTTCAGTTTTAAAACCATTGACTTTGCATTATAAATCTTCAACATTATCTTTTCACAGCATGGTATTTGTAGCTGGTTTGTGAAAGTAATTGTTTGAATATTTGAGAACAATTAGGATGATTAGGATGATTTCAAGGATGTCTTCTTTTGAAACAAAAATATTAATTTGACTGGATAACTGAAGGTCTGAGTGGTATACATACAGGAAGAGATGGAAGTAAGGTTACTTGTATTTGAATTTCTTGACCTTTTATGCTTAAACATACATCATAAAAACATGGGGTTTTTTTACAGTTACATAATAATTTGGCTGTCAAGTTCTCTAGGTAAGCAAATAAATCAGAAGTATTTAACTGACGTAATTTTCTTCTTCAGCTTACCATGGATACAGCCCTATGATGGAATGCCCCCAAGGCTACAAGAGGATCAATGCTACGTTTTGTCAAGGTACGATAGTGTCCACAATTGATTGTGTTTATTTTGAGTACCAGTTTTGTGTGATGGATTCTGTGATATTTATGACTTAGATGAATGAATCTGGTCCATTTTGTATTTGTGAAAAATGTTGAGGCTACATATATATATGTATATTATTTAACTCTTTCAAAATAATGGCAACTCTATAGAGTGTTTTTTTGCTCTGGGGCAAAAACATTTTTAGAACTTTTTCTCATTTTCTTTGATCTATAAAGATGACTTCATAAGGATTTGCTTATTTTGTTTTTCAGTAGAAATGCATTGTTCTGTCAGTTCTTTTGCTAAACACTGAGCCTGCAGATTTGATCAGTTAAGTCAGATGAAATTCGCAATAGAGAATAATTTCTCTAATCGTTATAGTATAGAGTATATAGAGAATGATTGTTTTGGACTTCAGAGGTGAGACACAACAGTGCTGACCACAGCCAGATAATGTCACTGACAAGTGGATATGAAAAACCATGCATATCTGGCTGCCATGTAGAGGGATGAACCACATGCTTGAAGAATGTACATAGTGCAGGTGAGGATCTATGGAGTTAGCGTGTATAAGCTGTGTTACTTCTAAGATCATGCCCTGTATCTCCTGGCTATAAGCACAGAAGTCATCAATACCCAGAGGGCTGTGGGAGCTGCATAATCATGCAGCTATGCTGAAAAGCCCCAGGGTATTTAGATTCTCCCAGCCTATGGCATCTCTGCCTGAGGATGCTGAACAGATGACTGTGGACATACGCTCCTTCCTTCTACATTTCTTGGAGTGTTGAACAGAAGTGCAAGATGAGGACGTAGGAAAAAGTTTAACTGCTTGTCCAACTTTTTTGGCACAGCTCAAGTAAACAAGAGAAAGGAGCTCTGAGAACATGTGAGGAGTTCTGCAGTGGTGCTCTTGAGAGAGAGATGGAAGGGAAGGATGAGTTCAAGTAAGGCGGATGCTGACCTGTGGTCCAGTTTGTTAGTGTTGCCAATGGAGCAATGAAGAAGCACTCAACGAATAGTTGTAGGGGTGGAGGGAGAGAGAAAATGAAAGAGTAATTGGCATTAAAGGATATATGTAGGCACTTTGGAGATAAAATTAGTTGTATTTTACTAAAAACTCTGTTAGCATGTAGATGAAGAAATGTATGGCAGCCTGACACAAAAAAGAAATTATTTTACCAACCAAAAAAATATGGTTTGTAGAGCACTAAACTTTTGATATCTCCAGTAGTTGAGCGCAAACCTGATGGTATACACAATGCGTTCTTAGCAGCAACCCAGCAGGCATTTAAAGGAGAGTAGGACATTCAGTGTTTTTCAATGTTCTTATACCTAGGTGTTGGCAAACCTTATTACATGGAAACTAAGATCCCAAGTCAGGGGCTACAGACAGAGAATGTTCTGATTCTTGTGAAGGCTGCCAGAAGTAGTTTGCCAGGAAGAAGAATATTGCCAGGAAGTTGTTTCACTGAGCAAGGACAGGCTGATCAAGAGGGANGTTTAATCAGAGAGTGGGAGTCAGATTATCCCACCAGGAAAGAGACTTGATGAATTGAGGATGGGAACATCTCTTAACTTTCTGGAGAGGGCAGAGGTGGTGACTGGTACAGGTTTTCCATAGTGTCTTACTGAGGCTTGGGTGGCTTCTCAGTAATTTTCTCACCCACACACTCCAAAAATGA